>OV651818.1:1892935-1982954 GCA_927349885.1 Psylliodes chrysocephalus
TCCGGGATTCACCCAGGTACCCCCGCCGTCACAAGAAAGTGTTTTTTTCCCAGTCACATAAAGGTTAAACTATATCAATCAAAAATATTTTTTTAATTGATGATTTTGTATTTACTTTTACTTTGTATAACATGATTTAAGCATAAACAAAGTCAAAATATCAAATAATGTACGGAAAGCTCGAGAGCTTTATATATTTAATTTCTAGTCACGTATCTGCCCAGTCTTGTATTATACAATAAAACCTTTCCAATAAATTTCAATAAAAAATATTTTTACCCGAACAGCTACGTGCCATTTCAGACTTAGTTGCAAGTCATCTTCTTGTTTATATACCAATTTTGATAAAACGTTTTTATTTTATTTCAACTTAGTCCAACAAAATACAATAAAAAAATTCATTTCGAAAAGAGAATGACTTTCAATATAAAGGATGATAAAAATATTAGAGAATTCATTTTTTTTCGTCATACTTATGAGTTAAAAACTATTAATTCTGTTTCATAGTTATCCGGAATTATTTAACCGGATGTGTTTTTTTTTTTCTCACAAAAAAAAAATGAAAATCCAACAGAGAACGAGATATAAATTGTTAAAGTTGATCAGTTCATGCAATTCATCGATATTTTGTACTTCGATACGGTATACTTGTCCCCATAAAGATAGATTTAAAGAATTTTAAACCCTTTAACTCCCAGACTTTTAAATAAAAAATGACTTTCCTATATAGTTATTACAGGTTTTTTCCGGTTGAATGATTTCCATGATTTGAATCCCCATAAATATTAAATACGGCCCCAAGGCACGCTTACCCAAATGAACTGTCTCCTGAAGCCGCTGGCTGCAACCACCTCTATGTGCAATGAAAGCTAGACAATTTCATAAAACAACACTTTATTGTGCACAAAACGCTGCACGTAAACTTTGTACATATTTAGATTTTTGTTTCTTATTATTAACTAGTGCTTACATAATTATAATTATAACATCGTTGCTCAAAGAATTTTTGTTGTATGCATGTAAGAGCCGATCCGATATGTTAGAAAGCTCGAATTGCTCTACCGGCTTGCCGGCTTTCTATTTTTTATGACAGAGATGGACATATGATTACGTCGGTTCGACCAGTTCTTCGCGCGCGAAAATACATGGGTTTGGTCACGTCCGTATGCAAATGGCCGTTATAAATTAACACCTGGCTTTTGTGAACACAGGACCATCTTTTGTATGTTTCAAAATTCTTTATTTTGGAACACCGGTTATTTTGTACAATCTTTTGTAGCACCTCTGTAAATGTTTAGAGGATAAACTAAACTAAATTTTTGTATAAAACAAATATTAGAGAGAATAAAATTAGAAATAACTTTTATTTAAAAAATTTTCCTTTTTCAAACGTATATAACAAATATATTCCATAAAATATAAAAACGACTTCCTATAAAGTCCCCCCAGATACTCCAACTTTGCCAAAAATCAGTTGACCGCAGGCCAGAATAAAGGTTAAGTTTAAAATTTGGCATTGTTCTCCTCATCCGTTTTTCTATTTCTTTCAAAATAAATTTACATTTTTTCTCAAATATTTCAAATACGATTTGTTACGAGTTTTATTCTACATAAATCTATTCTAGTCTAAAATACCCTAATTTACACTATTCTAACTTATTCTATTTACTAGTCTTATTATAAGCTACTCTAAACTAAACTAGACTAAACCACCCTATCTTTTACTACTTACCAGAAATTATCCTATGAACCTTTGGTAGTCAGGGCCTTTATAAGACATTGACTTTTGTTGCCATTTTGTAGAACTTCCTTCCTGGTCCAGTTTTTGCTTGGAATTGATTGTAGCATGTGCTAAAATATCGTCTAGGTTTTTCTAGGATTCATTTCAGCTAAAAAATAACATTTTACTCAGTCAGATAATTATTTTAATAATCGTTGTGATTTAAACACCAAGTAGTGGATTTACAATTCGGCTTAAAATGTACATCGTGTATAATATGTGAAAACTTAAGAGGTCACACAACATCCAAGGGTTAGTTTTTAAATTAATTATGTCTCTTCACTTACCTATATATTTCCTACGGCCTTCTGTATACATATAGTTATACTCGTCAATGTTTTTTAGACCTCCTTCCTTCCTTTGTTCGTTCGTTCCTCCTTGGCTTCGTTTTATTCTTGAATACCTTCAATAAGTGATACATACCCAGCTAGCACAAAAACATCCCATCTACGTTAATAAGCTGCAACTTTAGGCTCTTTAAGCTCGCATGCAATGTACTGTAAATGTATCCTTTATCTCCCTGCAACTACCGAATGTCCGCAACGGCACGACTTTTATAGCACATCTCACAGAAGTTACAAAGTGAAGTACGAAAAACATCACACTAGCAGTTTTACGGTACTTACCCCGAAAGTTGCTCTGAAACGTTCTATTGATGTTATAATGTGAATTAGATCTACAGCATTATACAGTGTGTCCACGGATGGGCTTAACTCTACTTGTGAAAATATTTATTTTAAATTAAAAAAGTAATTCTTCATAATTTCTTGCTTGTTAAATAAATTCGATTCACATTGAGAAATTATGAAAAATAACTTTTTCTTTAATTTAAAATAAATATTTTTACAAGTATAATTAAGTCCATCCGTGGACACACATTGTGTAATGTAATGCAGAGAGGCTGAAATTGAGGCTATAGTAAAATCTCAATCGAGACATGAAAATTTCAAATAAAACAAAATATTTATATAAATTTATTATTAAAATGTTCTTGAAATCAAGTACCAATAGCACAAAAGTAGAATTAGGTGTAGGCGTGTTCTTTTATTCAGTGCTGTATCCAGCGCTTGCAGCAAACCGTTCGTAAATTAAGTGATGGAAAGACGATTGTATGTGCCAATCATTCTTTTTTCCAGCGGTGAGTTCACCAATGAGCCAAGGCATCCATCGGCTTTAAAAGCCGATGGATATGTGATAGACGAATGGTGAGGATAATCAATCATTTAAGTTAACCTAAAATATAAGAGTTCCAATATAAAACGACTGCAGAATAGATAAATTACATCAATCACTGATGGAACAATTATTGAATAAAAGAACACACCTTATATCACAAACACAAGTACACATGTGGGATAGAAGAAGCTACCTAGAAAGCACTGAACGATTGGACAAAATTAGCTAAATAGTATAATAAGGTACCAATATTGCAAAGGTTCACTAAAACCTTAAATGGTGAACGATGATAAAGCTAGATTGGTGAAAAATAATAAACAAATACAACAATGACTAGGTACATATTATTATATTAGATTACTAGAGGATAGCTAAGTTCGCTGATTTCTTACCTAAGACGCAGAGATATATCTTTTTTAAATCAAGCCTTTTAACTTTTTTTTGCAAAGATATTTATAAAGTGCTATAATGTAACCTAAATATGACAATTTATTAGAAGAGCATAAATTATATTTTTATATAAAAAGATTTTACTTCTCAATACATTGAATAAAAAAGAAATTGATAACTTGTTTACCTATTATTAATTAAAGGAAATTATATAGAAATTAAAAAATATGCCTTACTTTGTTGTTTTAAATAAAACAACCAATGTTAGTGTATTGAATTTTGTTTGAATTTTACAAATTTTATGCTTGATTTCCAAAGTAGATATATCGATGTCTCAATCAAAAACCGCCACAAGTCAAAAAACAAAGCAATTACATTTTTGGTTCAATGGATGCAAAATATCATTACGGTTTTACTTTAAATACCACCACAAACAAAAATATCCTTAAAGATAAATCATTTAAAATGTAGCCACAAACTGTGTCTAAAACTGCCTCAATTCGAGTTATTTTCTTCAAAAACACCCAAATTTTTTACAACTATGCAACAACTCACTTTTATAATCGTAATTATTTTATTTAACAGCAAAATATCGAAGCTTTTAAATAAAATATAAAGAGTATGTCAAAAACAAAATAATGATAATAGACTTACAAAATTTCAAAATGAAATTTCTCGAAATAATAGTATTTTAGTTGTGGCAGTATTTGATTGAGCCATCGATATGTAGATTTTATAAAAAACAACTGGTGTTTTTTAGCAAGATATTCTATTATACTCGAGAGTATCATCTATGATTTCTCTCAACTTTTCTGCTGGGTTTTCACTTGAACTGATGGTTGCATTTCCAGGCAATCTAGCCTGTTGAAGAGAATGAACTGCTTAAATTCTGATATACCTGAAATCATGTACCTATAGATTCACTTTTTATAAAACTTCAGGTGTTATATTCTTCTTTACACTTCTGTAGTATTTACTTTTGCTTCTAAAATTCCTAAAATGTCGAAGGAAACCTAAAAAATAATATTTTTAAAATGTATTTTTAGTTTGATAAAGTATAATTACCTTTTATAAGTATTTGGTGTAAAATGTTGCCGGACATTCGGTTAAATGTTTATCTTCTGGTTTACAACGATTGATCTGCAATTCTTTGTTTTTATTGTAGTTTTTTTTTATTTGGTGTCATCGGCATCGACTGCTAAAGATACTTAATGAATGAAATAATAAATTTACATCAGGCATTGTAATCTGAAACAAAGACCATGTCGCCTTTGTAGAAGAATACTGCATCGTAGATATGAAATTAGAAGATAACCTTTATCACAACATTAGGTTATATTTTGTAACTAATCTATTTAGTCGGGCCCAAGTGCTTGTAACAAAAAGCGAACACCATAAGAAGAGAATGATGATTGACTACTCGCAAACGATCAACAAATTTACCGATTTGGATGCTTATCCTCTACTTAACCTGGAGTCTATTGTTGCAAAAGTAGCGACATATTCTGTGTTTAGTACTATTCGCAATTCAAATTAATTTTCCCGCGATCTGAAAGTAGGATGGAAATACTACAGCGTTGTCATACCAATGAATTTTTTTGTAATAAAATTTTGATCCAAAAGGTAAAGTTCAACTTAAAGATATTAATCCTAGTGTCAAGATTTCTGTACAAATGTTACCGATGTTACCGCGGTTATTTTTGTCACTGAATTTGTGACATTCACAGTATATGTTTGAGTCACTTTAATTAAATAGTATTAGATTTGTTACAATTTTAATAACAACGGCAACACTTATCCTACTTACACATGTTTTAAAATACACCCTCAGAGGGCGTTTTGCATAGCTTGAATCGCGAATAGATCTCAAGTATAGATCATCAGGTACCTATTGAACCCAAAGACAAACCTTTTACTGCGTTTGAAGCAGCTGGGAATTTGTATCAATTCACACGCATTCTATTTGGAGTAACAAATGGTGTGTCGATATTTTAGAGAACTATTGATTGGATAATCAAAGAAGAAAAGTTGAAAGCAACTTTTGCGTACCTGGATGACGTTACAATATGCGGTAAAGATCAGACTTGTCATGATAATAACTTAAGAAAAATTTTTGAGGCTGCTGATAAGTATCACCTTACATTAAATAAGAATAAATGTCACTTTTTAAAAGATTTCATTAAGTTACTTGGTTATAGCATCAAAAATAATATATTAAAACCAGACGAAGATAGGATGCGTCCGATGCTGAAGCTGCCTCTACCTTCTGACGCTGCCTCTTTGCGACGCGCTGTCGGGATGTTTGCACACTACGCTAAGTGGATTCCAAATTTCTCCGAAAAAATCCAAATACTCGTACAGTGTAAATCTTTTCCACTTGGCAATAATGCAGTAAATGCCTTTGAGCAACTGAAATTAGCTATTACTCGATCAGCTGTAACAGCTATTGACAATGCAATTCCCTTCTGCGTGGAAACTGATGCGTCCGAACATAGCATAGCTGCTACTCTCTCTCAAGCGGGAAGACCAGTTACCTTCTTCTCTAGGTCTCTGTCAGAGGCTGAACGTAAATTCTCTGCAATTGAAAAGGAAGCTCACGCTATAGTGGAGTCATTACGAAAATGGTGTTATTATTTGATTGTAAAGCATTTCAAATTGATAACTGATCAAAGATCTGTATCATTTATGTTCAGTTCTAAACATACTAGTAAAATTAAAAATAAAAAGATGAAAGATGGCGACTGGAACTGTCCTGCTTTAAATATGATATTATCTATAGGCCAGGAAAATTAAATGCTCTCACTCGAACTTGTATGAGTATCAGCTCTGAAAATAAGCTATATGAGCTACATAGATCACATTTTCATCCTGGAATGGTACGAATGACGCACTGGGTGCGTTCCAAAAATTTACCTTTTTCTATTGAAGAAACTAAACGAATTACGAATGCATGTCCGATATGTCAGGCAGTAAAACCAAGATTTTACAGAGATCAAGGGCGCCTTATTAAGGCTACTGCTCCTTTCGAAAGACTAAATTTAGATTTTAAAGGACTCCTCCCCTTAAATTCTAATAACCGCTATCTACTTACTATTATAGACGAATATTCACGTTTTTCATTTGCGTTTTCTTGTTGAGATCCAAAAGCCAGTACAATAAAAAAACACTTAATCTTTTCTATGTCTTTGGATTTCCATTCTATGTTCATTCTGATAGAGGAAGTTCCTTCATGTCAAATGAGTTCACAGATTTTTTGGTGTCGCTCAATATTGCTTCAAGCAGAACTACTCCGTACAATCCTCAGGGAAATTCGCAAATAGAACGATTAAATGGTACTCTTTGGAAAACCATAGAGTTGTCTCTCAAAGATTAAAAACTAAATATTAATAATTGGGAAATAGTACTTCAAGAAGCATTACATTCAATTCGCTCATTGCTATGTACAGCTACAAATTCGACTCCCCACGATCGAATCTTCACCCATGCTCGAAAATCTACCAACGGCGAATCACTTCCTACGTGGTTGCAGTCGCCTGGGACTTATGAAAAAACATGTCAGGTCTTCGAAATACGATCCTCTAGTGGATGAAGTCGAACTAATTCAGGCCAACCCTGACTACTCTCATGTGCGGCTTAAAGACGGAACTGAAACAACAGTGTTTAATAGGCATCTAGCTCCAAGAGGAGATATCTCTTTGGCCGAAGAAGCTACTGAAGAATTAGATATATATCCTTCTACAAGAGATTCTACGGTTGACGAAGTTTTGCGAAATCAATCCTTAGATCCAGAGCAAGACTCTACATTGCCTCCAGAATCTTCTGAAACAGTTCCCACACGTCGCTCAGCTAGGAGTAGGAAACCACCGCAATATCTCGATGACTATTCTTGCTTTTCCCACTAGGGTAGAATGATGTCGTTACCATGTAGTTTGTAAGTTATTGTCTTATCATTATTTTGTAAATGTCATTATATTTGTCAGTTGAATTTTAAGTTGAATAAAGCCTTTATTCTTGGTATTGTGTTTAGAACATATAGTTATATATAAATTTGCATACCTGACTTGCCGGATTTTGTAAGCGACAAGTACTTTACGTAAACCAGAATAACCATTCGTCTAGAGGGTGTTTATTTTTAGGAAATATTTTAAGGTACTTCCTCTAACATCTTTTTTTTTCCTGTATACAGTAATATTTTAGATATTATATTATAAAACATTTTATATTTTTCATATCTTCCAACTTTGACAAGTCAATTTGAATTGGAGGTTAACATTAAAAAAAATAAAGCCAACTTCACACTCTGTTCATCAAATATTTTCTTTTATTTATCCACACCCTTGAGATCTTTTAGCGAATTCTCTGTTAGGGGAGTTCAACAATTTCGAGCCCTTTTAACAGAGCAGGCTTGCGTATTAGGTTTATTTAAGAAAAATTTTGTATGGGACAAGAATTATAGACAATTATATCACAAACAAGTTTTATTGTAACAATTTGGAAAAAAAAAATTGATTTTTTTACATTTTGTCAAATTTCTCGTATACGGATCATTTTAGGAAAAATTTTTATAACACAAAAATTATAGAGAATAATATAAGAAATAACTTTTATAAAAAGAATTTTGGTCACTGAAGGTAAATAACGGATATTTTCCATAAAATATAGAAACGACCCCCAATAAATTACCCCCCAGATGTTCTGAATCTGCCTAAAATCTAAACAGTTTACTTCAGGCCATAATCAAGCTTAAGTATAAAATTTAATATTTTTTTGTTTATCCGTTTTTGAGTTTTCTTCAAAATTCGAGATTTTGTAAGGGGTTTTCTCACCTCAGAGAAAACGATTACTTATAAATGACGCCTGTTGACGGGACGGCTCTCGGGCGCCAGATTTGATGTGTGGTTTACTCCACAAACTTTCGAAACGGCGTCGAAAGTACTCGGGCAGCACAGATGGAGATAAAAAATTACAGGGGTCGTTGGTCAGTCAGACACAGGTAATAAGTAACCAAAAGTAACGGGCTTTAATCGTTGCTTGTGGTGATAAAGAATTTCTCACTGCTAAAATAAAGGGGGAAGTAAATTATGGTTCAGTAACTTCAGTAACAGTCAAGGTAACGTTGACACATATATTGAATTTTTAACTATTTACAATAAAAAATTTAAGTATTATTTCAACGCCCACCCCCCCTCGTAATTTTAAAACCCTGAACAAAATAAAAACAAACAGATCGGCCAGTAATGATTAGTCTCAATCAGACGGTAGAATTAAAATTAGAAGAAAGATGCTCGGTGGCAATAGTATCTAATTAATAAATTTGTCGGATCGGTGGTTGAGCCAAAACGAAACCAAAAACAAATAATGGCGGTCGTAGCAAAAGTTAATTAGTTAACTCTTAAATCGGCATAAAGATTAAAGTTAAATATTTGTTTCGTAAAAAATCACGGTCGTAGAAAAAGTTATCTGGTTAACTCTCTAGTCGGTATTGAAACTGAAACAAACCTCCTTGTTTTAGTGAATGGGGAATAGATAAATGATAAGAAAACGGGATAGTATCAATCCCATGAGGAGTGCACTCGCCACAACCAGCACGCTCAACATAAAAATGATACTATCATTTTAATCACGGCGCGGAGGTAACTAAAAGAAAATAATCAAAATCCGGGTGAGTATTTAATCCTATGATGAGTGTACTCGCCACAACCAGCCCACTCAAACACAAAGCCAAATATCAAACCGGGTCAGTATTTATCCTATGATGAGTGTACTCGCCAAAACCAGCCCTCTCAAACAAGAAAAACACTAATATGTTAATCACGGATAGGGGTTAATCTAAATAAAATCTAAAACCGGGATAGTATCTAATCCCATGTGAGCTTTCTCGCCACAACCAGTCCACTCGACATGAAAAATGATACTATTTCAACTTTCCAACTTTCGAACTAATTCTATTCCCAAGTAAAGAAACATTAATAAAAAAAAGTTAAACCAGATTGTGAATAAATAGAAACAAAATTTACGGTCGTAGTAAAAGTTAAGTAATTAACTATGTACGGAATTTAATTTAAATTTAAATTTATTATTACTAAAAAATTAGGAACAAAATCCACGGTCGCAATGAAAATTAACTAATCAACTGTATACGGAATTTAATTTGAAATTAGGTTTACTATTACTGTAAAATAGAAACACAATTCACGGTCGTAATAAAATTAATTAATTAATAAAATAGAAACAAAGTTTCTATTTCCTAATAACCAAAACTAATTTCCAATGTTTCTAAATAAAATCAAAACTAAATAATTTATCTGTAAATCAAAATATTTTTACCGAAAATCTGAAATCAATTATTATTTCTATTAAATAAAATCGAAAACGGAATAATTATTTCAAATGAAACCGGTATTCGAACGTTTTAACTCAAGAACCGTCGACAAAAAAAAATGTAAACAAATTCGGTGTACCTAACTACGGTATCGGCGATAATTTTCAGCGGTGTATATCGGAGCAAAAGCAGCAGATGCTAGTCTAATCAGTAAAGTCAATTGAATGAATTTTCATACCGAATTCTGAATTCCAGTCTCTATGCCCAAGCAGGCTAGCTCCCCACTCGATGTGCGCGAAGCGCGCGCGCTTTCGTTACTCAGGTATAATACGCGAATTTAAATGAAACAAAATTTGATATACAGGGTCTACCCAAGAAGTTAAAATAAAATAAAAAATAAAAATTGAAATTTATATCCGGAATAGGCCGAAATATAGTAATGAAAATTGACTTCATTACAATTTACTCCTTTTCTCAAATGTCTCGAATGCGGTCCATTTTGGAGAAAATATGTATAGGACAATAACTAAACAATTTTCATAAAATTTGATTTTTTTTACATTTTGAGAGAGAATAATATTATAAGTAACTTTCATTTAAATCATTTTCTTCGACACACACACACACACACACACACACACACACACACACACACACACACACGCACACACACGCACACGCACACACACGCACACAAACAGACACACACAAACACACACAAACACACACAAACACACACACACACACACACACCACACACCACACACCACACACACACCACACACCACACACCACACACCACACACCACACACCACACACCACACACCACACACCACACACCACACACCACACACCACACACCACACACCACACACCACACACCACACACCACACACCACACACCACACACCACACACCACACACCACACACACACACACACACACACACACACACACACACACACACACACACACACACACACACACACACACACACACACACACACACACACACACACACACACACACACACACACACACACACACACACACACACACACACACACACACACACACACACACACACACACACACACACACACACACACACACACACACACACACACACACACACACACACACACACACACACACACACACACACACACACACACACACACACACACACACACACACACACACACACACACACACACACACACACACACACACACACACACACACACACACACACACACACACACACACACACACACACACACACACACACACACACACACACACACACACACACACACACACACACACACACACACACACACACACACACACACACACACACACACACACACACACACACACACACACACACACACACACACACACACACACACACACACACACACACACACACACACACACACACACACACACACACACACACACACACACACACACACACACACACACACACACACACACACACACACACACACACACACACACACACACACACACACACACACACACACACACACACACACACACACACACACACACACACACACACACACACACACACACACACACACACACACACACACACACACACACACACACACACACACACACACACACACACACACACACACACACACACACACACACACACACACACACACACACACACACACACACACACACACACACACACACACACGAGTGGATAAAGGTGTCATGTCACAAAAAGATTATTTCGAAAAAGAACAAGTTTAAAGTTTTACAATTGCATTATGATATATATATGGCTCATGATACCTTCCTAACTGATGGATAGCCGTTATTTATTAAAATTGGAAATCAAAACTATCACAAACAAAAAATATAGTATATAAAGTATATTAGGCCATAAAATTTTTTTTTTAAATTTGAATCATTAGTTATATCAAATTTAACTAAATTTTATGTAATTTAACTAAATTAAATGTAATAATTTTCAATAGAGTTTAAAACCTAGTAATGTTAAGTTGGAAGCGGCAACAGTGCTTACACCGGCATAGATATCTACGTTATTTATTGTAAGCGTACATCGCTTACCCTGGCTTACACATTTATTCATTGATAATTTAAAATTGTATCTTTGTAAAATCCTTCTTTTTGTCCTCTCTCTTATTTTTCACCTTTTGTCTCCTTTGCTATGCTATTGCTATGCTCACTGATATTCGGTTCGGCTAATATCCCACCACCATATCTTGTCGACGACTGGCTGTTGCGCCGTTGCCATTTTATTAACTTATACAGTTAAAACTAAATAAGTGTAAAACATTTAAGGGGTGATTCCTCATCGAAAAAAAGATAGGATCTTTCATATAAAGAAACTTCATTGGAGCATACCTTGTAAAGATACAGCCCCTTAAGGGGGGTACATAAAATTTGTTTAACAATTTTTTTCACAAGCACTAAACAAGTTACAATATTGAAATTAACCTGACATTTTCTACTACCAAAAAGACACTTAGCCAGTAATTTATTTGGTTTACCCCATGGTGGTAAGGGGTGGAAAACGCAACCCCTAAAATTTCGTTCCAACGTAACTTTTTGTCTTATTAACATTTAAAAATTTATTTGCGACAGCCTGTTTCATTCTAAACAAAAAATATCTCCTGAATTTTTTGCCCAAAATAAACCAGTTGGCAGCAAAAAATTATTTGTTTGTCTAGTTTTTTGGCAAAATTTGCCTCTGATTTGATTTTTTTAAAGTAATTTAATTTTAAAAGATTTGTTTTAGAATTTTCAAATTTTTCTACAACTTATTTCAGATAATTCTAACCTTTTGGATTTTGATTTGCGATCCAAGATATATTAATTTCACAATTTTTGTACTCAAGTTTACGTCATTGAAATCTTAACTCACACAGTCGAAGATATGGACTCAGTATGCATGTAAATGCATTTCTCATGCATACCGATACTGTATAGAGGTATTTAAAGATTTGAAAATGAGCTTGAAACATGGTCTGGCCCGAACTAGCACAACAAATTGCTGTCTAGTGGTAAAGGCATTTGTGAACAAAACAAAGATGTCTGGTTTCGAATCCTACCGACGACAGCCTTTTTTTGAAATCTCCAAGTGTTTGTTTTCATCTTTGGGGTTTGCTATGACCTTCAGAGCAAAACAAAATTGATGTGGAATTATTAATTATCTCTGCTCAGTCAGAGAGGGTCGTAGGTGAATTTTTCCCTTTTGTCCTCGAAATTGGCTGAATGACCGATTGTACCGAGATACAATCGATTATTACCTGGATAAATTTTATGTACACCGCAAATGAAAAAGAAGAATACTGAATACTTTTTTAAAAGGTTATTATATATAAATAAAACGTGTTTATTAGCTATGAGAGGAGAATTTTGATGTTTTATTCAAACTTTAGCTATATTTTGGTTGTAATAGGTAAGTCCTTGGAATTTAATATATATACAGCTTATGTACCGGTTAAAATAGATCTATCTTGGGTGGCTCACAAAATAAATGACTTTAATATTTACAAACTAAAAGGTTAAAATTGGTTAATTATATGTACAATTTTCAGAATATTCCCCAAACACTGAGGGTGGAGATATTTCGCGTGATAACACCTTCCAACTGATGGACTTGAGTTGGTATAATCAGAAAATTCCTACCTTGGAGATTGTCACTCTTACATAGGCGAGGGTTGAATTCGAAGACCTCTTTGGAAGGGTGACTTGACAAGATCGGATCCAAAGGTACGAGTAGGTCCACTTATTTAATCTCTAATTAAAATATCCTTCATTTGTAGTAACTTCAGTTAGTAAGGGATGAAAATGGTGTCCCAATCGTTTACTTCTATCCAACAGTAAGGTTCTCAAATACAGCTCCTTGAGACTACCTCAGATTAATGTTATGTCCGGAATTGTACGTAATAAAAATGAAAAGTAACTATCTGTGACTACGATAGCCAGAAAAGGAAACAGAATAGTATAGAATGGAATAGAATAGAAGGCCTAAAATACAAAATACTACTTTAAATATACAATCCTATATTAAGCAAGGACAAATAAGTGATAAATGAGAAATTACGTTACCTGAGGTGAAAGGTGGCCTTTTTAAGAAGTTCTTTTACTAAATTGAAAATAAAATCCTCTAATGAGATTAAGTATACTAACAAATAGCAATACTTATTAAATTTTCAATGTCTTCGTTTCTAGTATCTTATATCCTTATGAAAAGATCTTCAAAAACACATGTTCCATGAAGGTATGATACCAGAAGAATGAAAAATGGTGGAAAAGGATATGCACCGACAAAATTAATGACTTCTACAGGAAGTGAAAATAAAATATGACAGGTAATTTAAAATATTATTAGCCAATTTCTCACAATCACCTACTTAATTCCAAAATTACCTAGATTATTTGGGGTTTTAATTATTTGTAATGATTTAGACAATCACCTGAATAAATTTGAATGACATAATGTCATAATTAATGTAAATAAACAAAGAAAATGAACCCTAAAAACCATTTATAGAATTCAAAACGTTTCTTTGTCCCTTTTAGGTTCCTAGAACTCAACTACAAACTAATTTAAGAAAAACAATGGAAAATATATCTATAGAGGACCAGAACGGATATTCAAAACAAGAAAGAAATACTTGATAAAAGGTTAAACTTCTACAATTTCCAATTTGACAATATAAAAGGTATCTTTTTATTCTAGTTAACTCACAGAACATGAGAAATGGATCTCCTAATAATCTTCTAGCCAAAACGGTGTATACGGAGTGAGCTTTTAATAGATTTTATTCCTATTATACTTAAATAATAAATTAAAGTAAATTAAAAGTTAAATGCCAATACTATATATATTATTTTTGTGGTAAAAGCATCCCAGTACATTCATATGGATTTTGAACCGTAACAGGTTCGGGGATGCTCTCATTAATTCGAAGGAAGATTTTTGAGATTTGTTTCTCAATTTTCAAATTTTTTTACAATTTAATTTTAGTTTTAAACAGCATAAGGTAAAAATATTGTTTTCCTACGACCACTTAGGAAAGTGACACATATTACACTATATAGTCCTATGGAAAGTGCCCTATATCACACGCGTATGAATAAGAATTTATTTTCCACCCGTGTACGAATATGCTACTTTCCGTATCAGCTGTTACAAATTGTCAAACGCATCGTTTCTATTTTGATCTATGTAATGTCGATATTAATATTTATATCGATATAATATCTGCTACATCCTAAAATAGCTCTCCTTGCCTTATTCTGAGGAAGCTGTAACCTCTCAAAAGTATAGTTAGAACATCCTGTGTATATTATATATTTGGCATAACTTGTATCCTAAAGATATCACTTGAGCAAAGTTTAAACCATAGTATATTGTAGATACTCAACCAAAAGTTCTTAGGTTAGTTTATAAAAACCTGTTTACTACCATATTTTAATTTTTTTGCATTCGATCTCCTTTCCTGAATTTTCACCATTTCTTTGCTTGAACTTTTAGAGGGCATAAATAAAAGTAACGTTCTTTTTATATAAATTGCTGCAGCTTGCCTGCAAGAGTATATTCCTCTGGTAATATCTTTTAGAGCTTCTTTAATCCTACATTTCTTTGTTATTATTTTATAGTTTCGTACCATATTTACAGCTGAAAAAATGCAAAATATAATATTAGATTGTTTAACCTCAAAGATTTTTATTACATTACAAAAATAAAATGTTTTTCATGGGCATGGGACTGGCGAAAAATAACATAATATTAAGGTAAAATCATTTAAAACCGCTGACCTCTATTTCAAGATGCACTCGCAATTATAACTTTACTTCAAAGAAGTTTCTTGTATATTATTTAAAATAAACAAACGTTTTTTTTACATTTGTTGCCTTTATTTAAAATCTCAAAATATCAAGATGTAGGCTACCAGTTTAACATTTTGGAAAAATATGTGTTGCCTAACCTAGTAGTAAAAGAATCAAAATGGCCGCGCTCTATGTTGGGCGTGTCGGACCTCTCTCTTGCTCCGTATAGTAATCAAAGTATGTGGAGAATCCACATCAGATGCGTTTTTTACATCTCGAACGTTTTTTTATCCACATCGGACACATCTGTCCCATTACATTTACGTATACTGAATCACTTGATCAAAGATTTACTACATCTCAGATGCATCCGATGTGGATTCTCAAACGCGGCAAAGACAGCGCTGATAGTTCATCATTGATAGATTGATGAACAAAAAAAAAAGACAGGTAGTAGGTAGATACCGCACCGATGCCAACGTTGCTGCAACAGTTGGATAAAAAAACACACGTGTTGTACCTACCATTTTTTATTAAGTCTGCATGATCGTGTAGCGTTCCATTGGTGTGAAGTTCAGAGGTTTTTTTCCGCTTTTTGATATTTTTAAAAATTGTTTTATGGGCTTTATCAACATTATAGCGAAAGTAAAAGTTGGAAAGTCTTTTGGTAGGTAGAGAGGGGGTAAACGTCAAATCAGGCCCATGACCATAGATTACTACTGTGAATAGATAGGAAACTCAATGGTAATATTCCGAGTCAATGTGCTGCCGTCTATCAAATTTGAGTGGTATTAAAATTCAATATGGCCGTTACGAGCGGACTTTTTAAAATTTAACTTTGTAGTAGCGCAAAAATGTAATGAAGAAAATCAAATAAAGCAAAAATATTGGAAAAATATTTGACTAGTTTCAAATCATAAAACAACCATATTGACTGTTTTGTGATTTGAAACTAGTCAAATATTTTGCCAATTTATATCTTTATTTAATTTTACTTCACTATATTTTTGCATTATTTTTTTTTTTTTATTTAGTAAATTAACGCCGCATCATATAATGTGTCTATTTAAACATGGAAATAAACAAATACGCATTTACACCATTTAAATATTTATAAAAAAACCTATCAAAAATGTTTCCTGTAACCAAATCAGCATATATAAGTGCTCAAGATCTTTATAAAAGTTTTGCGACTTGGAGTGGCAAATAAGTTAAAAAAAATTGAAGTTGAAGCATCATCCTTTTTTACTATGGAAGCAAATTTGAGTGTGGATAAAATTTGCCATACGGTTTTACTGAGTCGACTACTTAGGTTGAGGAGCATTTCTTCGTCCGATAATTATTGTTTTCTTGATTCATTTATACAGCACTTGTAGTTATCAATTTTTTATTCATCATGTGGGCACTGTGATAAATGAATTTAACTTTTGAGCATAAATTAAACTTACACTTTGGACCCTTGAAGATTTTAGGGTGTTTTCTTGTTTGATGTCAATGGCATTGAATCAGTTTTTTGATATTGATGGCTGAGGATCAAATATTTCATCAATCAACAGGGTATTTTGGTGGGCCAACATTTTCTTTACAACAATGATCATTTAAAAACTGAAAACAAAAAGAAATTTAAATAACAAACCAATTATTTTAACACTGAATCAAAAACAAGTTTGTAAATATTACTTACCGTTGGTGCCAAACAGTGATGGTGCATTTTTCTTAAGACACTTATTACAAATTATTTGGTTATCCTTAATATGACGACTGCATATTTAATGTGGTATAAACTGCATCACTACCAATATCTGGGAGTGCTTCATTGTTTGTTGCTGAAATCCACCTTCCCATCTTTTGAAAACATGCTTAAAAATGGAAGGTGTTGGAAAATATATCTGATTCTAGATGAACTAAAATTCAATACACCTTCAAATGCAATAGCCATTTTAATTTCTCTAAGTTTGAAGTTTTTACGAGCTGACAACTGATAAGACATTTCGATACGAGCGCCATCCCGTTAATTGGAATGGTACTAAATTACCTTCCTCATGTTTTTTCATTTGAGTTACCAGACCCTGCCCATGACACTCCCTGGGCGGGAAAAAGACGCGCAGCTTTTACAGCGCTAACGTTTTCGGGATATAACCTATCACTTGTCATAAATCCGGTTAAAACCACATAATTTTTTATTTTCTTTTACTATACGGAGAATGGTCGCACTGCAGAGCTTTCTGAGTGCCTTTTAAAAGGTGATAGAAAACTCCGCCATTTTGATCCCTTATTACGAGTTGCCTACATATTGGCGCAATATTTTTAATAGGTGCATTTTAATCATCCGCTTTTCCGCTTTTGCTTCGGAATCGTTGGTTTTCTTGTTTTAATCTGATAGGTTAAAACGACTAAACCGACAATTCCGAAAGCAGAAGCGGATGATTAAAACGCACCTGATATTTTGCTTGCTGCTGTCAGTGTCAGTGAATATTATTTTTGGAGTCACAGTTTATTGCTAAAGAATCAGTTAGCTCACTCGGACCAGTTGAAAGTTCCAAAATAACATCCACTCCAGGGATACAAATTCAGGATACGCAGAAGACTGCTGTTTTATTATAGGCGGTTGTCATATATTGTATTATCCGAGTTGCGCAGTGTATAAATCGGAACATTGAGATGAAAAGTGCTGACGCAGAGTGAGCGATCTGATTCTTTAGCTATAAACTGTGGCATAGGAATCAAAATGGCTGCGCCCTATGTTGGGCGTGTCGGATCTCTCTCTTGCACCGTATAGTAATCAAAGTATATGTTGAAAGCACATTTAACTGTTTTGCGGGTTCGTCAACGCAATATGGCGAAAGTGAACCCCTCTTGAAACGCGTGACAGCGTCTCCCTACCTTCTACCTCCATGAGTATGGGTGAAAAAATCCTTATTTTCTTACAACTCGGTTTTATTGACAATACTAATAATTTATATAAAAGTAATCGCTTACTTTCAATCGGATATTCAACAACTTCTAAACTTACATCGTGCTTTATCGAATAAAAAGTAAGTAAGTGGTCAATCTGATCAAATCAAAACTTTAACGGAATTGAGATGTTAGAGAGAAAAAAGAACTCTTGGAGTTTGGAAAGAATAATCTCGACTGACATATCGCAAACTCGATGAAAAGTGTATATCGTCGAAGTTCACTTTCTAGAGATTTCGTGTTGAAATATAAAAAATAGTTAAAAACTGTTGAAACGAAACAAAAATTACGTAATGGGGCATGTTCAAAAATTTTAAATTTTTTTTTAAGAATAATAGAGTTCAAAATAAAACTACATTTAATTTTTTTTTATCTATTTATTTGCCCGAGTTATTAATTTTTTATATTTATGACACCGGGAATAGACCAATATGAACTAGCCACACAACGTTGCCAGTTAGACGATATACGAAAAGTAATATACGTTCATTTGTGTGCACCGTCTTACTTTTAGACTTCTAAAATATCGTTAAACAAATATCTTTTAAATATAAAAAATCAAATGTTTTTAAAAATGTTATTTATGTTTAAACTTTCATCACATTTATAGTTTCATTGTTTTAAAAAACGACAACTAATAAAAAAGAAAATGAAAATGCGGGAGCACTGCATGTGTCTGTCATCTGTGAATCAGAAAATTTTGTTGTCAATCGATAATTATGCAAGTTTGATGTTTTTATAAATATTATGATGAGTATGAAAAAAATGTTTCTTTTCAAGATGTGATATTGATTTACATTTTACATTCATTATTAAAAATATTTATTAGTGATGCTAGAAATATGAAAAGACGAAAATTATTATCATTACACAGAAAGGCTTCAAGGAACAGCTAAATTATTTTGTTGAGGTTTGTATCTATTCTCTTTATTAAAATAAAAATATTTTATTATAATTTAATTATTCAATTATCTACCATTGTAGTAACGATGTTTCTTTCTTTTTTTTAGATACCAGATGATTTTGAAAACTGTTTATTTTTTAAATGATGGATAAACCTTTACATATAAGAAGTGGGTAGTACCACACAAATGTCTCCACAGTTCTTGTTATTCACCACACTGATTCTACCAAAAAAATTTAAACAGTAAACAAAAAAAATGTTGACTGGAAAATAACCTTCTACTAGAGGCATTTTTTATCTCTATTTAATAAACATACACCGGATCTTCAAGATTCAGCAGCAATTTCTGACATTGCCCCCTTCGGTTAATTTAAAATGAGCCTACTGTAAGTTCGAAGGTGTATATCCTAAAACCCCTTCTGCAAGAACCTGCTTCGAAACCTCCTGAAAGTTTTAAAGATAGTGAAGTTTTGTTTGAATTGAAAGGAACATCTTTAATATCTGATTCAAAGAGACTTAATAATGAGCAAGATCTTCAAAACCAATGAACTCGCAAAATTGGAAATAAACCGAAGGTATTATTTAGGATTGCCGAACAGTGTTTTTAAAATCCTCAATATTTATGAGAAGAAAAGTGTAGCTTACATAAACCTTTTACATTTATGTGTGAATTAGTGGTATTTTTAACTTAAAAGAACTTATTTTGTAAGACTAAATACCAAATAATTTAATAAACTGTCTGTTTTTTTTTTTTGATTAATTTATCATATTTCAGAGATTATAATAATTGTACAAACAAAAATGTAAAATCTGTGAAAATTTTATTTATTAACCTATTATTAAAAAATAAAAATAACTGAATAAGATAAACGAAGTAAAAACACTTTATTTAACCTATTATTAAAAAATAAAAATAACTGAATAAGATAAACGAAGTAAAAAACACTTTATTTACAAATAATAAAAAATATATACACAAGCCCTAATAATAATGGAGATGTCAAATTAAAATGTCCTCTAAAGATTCATTATCAAATTCAACTTGTTATCGACTTCATTATTTAATTCAAATGTGGAAGAAACAATGCAAAATACTTTATGTTCATGTGTAATTATTCCGTTTACTGGGAAAATATCTCCTTTTCTCAAGTTATTCATGGGAAATCGCATTATCTGCATATACTTGCTTGGCAGATCTAAAAATAATAAAATATTTAATAATGTGATGATTTAT
The DNA here is from genome assembly GCA_927349885.1 of Psylliodes chrysocephalus. Lineage (NCBI taxonomy): Eukaryota > Metazoa > Arthropoda > Insecta > Coleoptera > Chrysomelidae > Psylliodes > Psylliodes chrysocephalus. The sequence continues at coordinate 1,913,551 of OV651818.1, forward strand.
TCATGTAAATACTAGACATGTGTATAATAGTTGTAACGAAAAGAATTTGTATATTTACAAAAAGTAGTCATTCATTCACAAAAATGTACTTATATTACAATTATTTACAAGACATATAACAAGTAGGCAATCCTTGACCAAATAAAAATAGTATTACACTAAATATATGTGTACTACCCTTCTAAATAGTTTTAATGTTATTTAGTTTTAATTTTTGATGTAGGCAAATTGTATGAACTCGTTTTATACCTACAATAACAAATTTGCTATTTCTCAGGTAATACATAATTATACTTTTACTTCTAATTATAGAAATAATACCAACAGCACAGCTTTAAACGTCGAAAAATATAAATGAAGTAAAGGGTAAAGAAAGGTAAAATGTTTATTTTTGAAAAATTGTTACTGTTCGACAACCCTAATGACTTGAGATAAATATGTTTCTGCTATAAGGTGTATTTCTCCATATAAACTGTAACTACTATAAAAACAAATTATAAATAAAGTCTTACATACCTTTGTGTCTTTTATAAACTGAGTATTGTTAAAAATGCAGTAATCATCTCGGTAATCATCTTGGTTTACAATTGGTAAAACACTCGAATCAACTTTTATAAATCCAGCTGACAAACTCATATTAATAATAAAATTAAACCAAATAGCAAAGACAAGAAATAAATCTGGAATTGAGAGAAAACGTATACAACATAAAAAACGAATGTTAGGTTAGGTGGTCTAGGTGGTGTCAATTTTAAGTGTCACTTAGATGTGCATTCACTTCGACATTCTGTGTGTCGGTTTGTTCGTTGGCTTGGTTATGTATAACAAAAAAAACTTCGACGCAAGTTGATTGGTTTATTCTTGATGACGTACACATTTTAAATTTAAATTGGTTTTAATTTAAAAACTTTTGGCTTTTTTAACAAACTGATTATGTAGAATAACTTGTATAGCGACTAACTGTTACAACATAATTTTTAAACCAGCATATTTCACATCTGAACATGGCCCATTTAATGCGTTTTCATTTTGGGTCATAATATTTTCGCCTAGAAACCCCTTGTGTGCTTTCGTAAGGTAAAATTGAGTTTCGTCCATGGACAAATGCATTGCATGTTCTTTACATGCGTTTTTAAGAGATAACTCTACTTTTATAGTTTCAGATAAAAAAAAATAATGTTCATTTGTACTTTCTAATATCTGATAAAGAGTTACATTCTACAGATCTATAATTCAAGACATCTATGATTATTTGAATAAGAATAAGAATAAGAATATTCTAATATCTGTTTAGACATGGCGTCCACTGTTTGAACCTTCTAGTTTCTCCCTCAACTTCTATGTGTAGAGGGAGGATTATAAGGCTGCTGTGGGATCTGTGCGCGTATAATTTATCAACCTTATTTTGGATTCACTGAGGCCTTAATTATTTTACTCTATTTTCCTTCCCCATGTATCAGTTTTCTATAATAAGAAGGGTCCTCCAATTACACTAAATTCTGGAGAGAGTGGTATAATATTACAAGTGAAATAATTGATACAGTACATCAATTAATATTATACTTTGATGAGATCGCTTAAGAAATTTCTAAAGGGAATCCTCGAAAACCATTCTGTATACTCTTTTATTATTAGGGATACACGGAGACGTTATAGTTATATACATCATTAACTTTTGTGTTGTTTCACCTTCCCTTATTTTTGATGTGTCGGCGTGTGCCTTTTTGCAAACTTCCTGTTTGTTGGGAATTGGTTTGTTGTTTTTTTAGTGGTATATAAGAAGAGGAATAAATGATGGATACATGATAAACATTTAATTTTTATTTTATTATACTCTTACCTTTCTATAATTAAGTATTTGAGAACCAAAAAAAATGGTTAACATGTTCAATGCTTAAAATATATATAGTAATATCTCTAATCGACCGGAGACCAGGCTGTGCAATTAATAGAGCGATTCATTTAAAATTATCAAAATATTTAGCAACAGAAACGTTTTTATATGTCTTAAGACGTTTTATATATAGAAGAGGAAGACCACAAATAATTTATTCAGATAACGAGACTAATTTTCATGGGACTGATAACACAGCACCACAAATAAAAAAAAGTGTTCAGACTTGGCGGTCGGACATATGTATTTCCATGTATTTTTTAACGCTGAATCCGATCCCGAGCTCAGAAACGGCCCTTCACGTCTGAAATTGGCCCCAGGGGCCAAAAATGGCCTCTATATGGCCTGAAAGGTAAAAGAGTCGGGACTGGCCCAAATCGGGTCCCTGAGGGTTTTCGAGGTCGCTGATCACAATTATGATGTTCAAATTGAACTACAGATGACCTTGAGCTCAGGAACGTTGATGAACGTTATCTATGGGGAATATCCCAAAATTTACGCAGGTAAGGAGAGAATCTCGGCGTGCGGGGGTTTTTTGGGTTGATGAATTTGAATATAACATCGGCGAACACCCCCTGGACACCTAGTGCGCTAGAACCAGCACGTGGACGTCATCTCCGAAAAATGTCTTGCCAAGATTGCCAAAAACAAGCGGAAAAACCTTGTAGGGATATTTTTTGGGGCTACTGATCCAAAATTCACGTCGAAAACGATCCCCGAACACCTAGTGCACCGAAATGTTGTCTTGCCATCACGAAAACGTACATCCAGAGACCTTGTGTACCGGAACTCTGGCCTCAATGTCATCTGGAAGGGTTTTCCTCACACAATTGAGACTACTGTGTCTTATTAGAAATCCCCGTATACATCATTGTATTTATATACGGGAAATGAGGATATAAAGTCAGGGACTCTATACAATCTATACAATCGAGTGTAGAGGAACACATGGGTAAAGGATAGATGCATTAGAATCGGTGGATGGGCATTCGGGATCTTTTAGATGCCGGGAAAAACCATTAATTCTTGAATTAAGGCTGTAACCGAACGTGATGAAACCTTCTCGACGTCAAATCTATTCACAGAGTAGAAGAACATTGGCTTCACTCAATTTTTATGAGAATACCACTCGATTACTACGTCACAAACACGACTTTCCGGCTCTTAAGGGGTCGTTTACCCGGTCCCAAAGGGGGAATTCCAGTTGGCCATAAGCTTTTCGAGCACAGTCTGCGAGTTTGAGAACTAGGACATAAATAAGGACATAAAAATACCACTGTAGCGATTGCAACGTCCAAAACACGATTTGTCGGCTCCCAAGGGGGCATTTTTCTGGTCTCAAACGGGGAATTACAGTTGGCTTTAGAATGCACCTTCAACTACGCCTCATTTCGGTATGCACCTTTCAGGCCATATAGAGGCCTTTTTTGGCCCATGGGACCAATTCCAGACGTAGAGGACCATTTCTGAGCTCGGGATCGGATTCAGCATCGAAAAATACATGGGAATACATATGTCCGACCGCCAAGTCTGAACACTTTTTTTTATTTGTGGGGCTGTGTAATCATTTTGCTAAATTAAATTTGGATGAAATTGAAATATTTTTAAAAATTAAAAGAATAAAATGGCTGTTTAATCCGCCATCCGCTGCTTGGTGGGTCAGGTGGTGGGTGAGGTTATTAAGATTATTAAAATAACTTTTGCGTCGTAACTTGGGTCAAGCATCTTTTTATTATACTGTGCTTTTCAAAAGTCCCCTCCCCCCTCTTTTCTTTTGAACGGTGATGTTATGTTATATTGAGAATAATGTGTTAATACACTGCGACTTAAAAGATCTATTGTGCCCTCTTCTGTCGCCACTGCACTAAGGAAGTGTCTCAATGCCTATAGCGACCCTTCTAATCCTATTCGGTGATACTTATACTGATGAAATTTGGAGGGTGAAAATGAACTATTGTAAGCTTTTCTACTATTAGTAATAGGTGACGTAATAGGCATCGGTGACGTAATAGGCATCGGTGACGTCACCAGACAACTGAAACCAATAATATTAAATGGGACCTTATGGCAAGTGATACCTCGTTTGAAAGGTATTTTGAATACCTATTCAGTCATACTATTTTTTTGGATTTACGATGTTTTCGATGGTTAAAATTAATAAACATTAAAATTAGTACATATTTAAGAACAAGTTCTTATATTTGGAGTGAGGGTAGCCATATGTGAGTAGTAGGGATTAAGTGTAAAGGTTAAAGAAAAGGTCCTTTATTTCTCACAAGTCAATTGACTTGTGAGAAATAAAGGACCTTTTCTTTAACCTTTACACTCAAGTTCTTATAATAATTGTTCAAAATGTGCTCCATCTACTTCCTGACAGTAAAACATCCTATTATTAATTTCTTGTCAGACTCTATTAAATGTGTCAGGGGAAATTGCCCTGCAATCTTTAACAATTCGCTGTTTTAAAACGTCAGTTTGTATACTATTTGTACAATATTGTGTTTGTATGACTATTTATTTATTTGTAATTTGTACAATATTGTGTTTGTCAATAAGTATTTTAACTTGGACAATAAACATATATTCTCTCTCTCTCCCAAATACGTTCAGGAGCTGTAGCGTAAGCTTTAGATTTAAGATATCACCACAGAAAAAAATCTAGAGGTGTTAGGTCCGGTGACCGAGCTGGCCATTCTATTGGACCGCGTCGTCCAATCCATCTACCAAGATATTCCTCATCTAAATAACGTCTTACTGCAAAGTAATAGTGTGCAGGAGCACCATCTTGTTGGAACGTTATTTCCAAGTTACCAAATTCATCTGGATTATCTTCCAGAATTTGAAGAATGAATGCTTTAATTGCGTTTTGTAACATCTCGAGATATACCTCACCGGTTAAATTAGAATTCAAAAAAAGAGGCAGAACTATGTGGTTTCCCAAAGTACCTGCCCAGACATTTACTTTTAATAATAATAATAATAAAGGTCTTTATTTTCATATTTTACAGATCAATTTCAATATAAGTTTGTATTGTGAATTACATTAAATGAGTATCTATAATTATGAAAAAAGCCGAAGATCAGCTGTATACGTCCACAAGACGTATTAGCTGTTTTTCATCTTAAGCTAGCAAAAGAAAAAATATATAAGTTCATTGTACCGAAAACTGGAGAATTGAACAGATAGTTACTTTAAACTAACAATAATTGTCTATATTTTATTACATGAGCGTTTAATTACAATGTAAAGTCACCATTGATTGAAGTAATTTAGTTGGATATAAATAAGTAATTAATTTTAAATTGTAGAAGTAAGAAAGAAAATTAAATTAAATAAAATACATATATGTTTTAATTTAATATTTGTAGGGACACTTTTAATTAATACTTAGATAATAGATATTTTTAAGGTTCTTTTTAAATGTAAATACAGGCATATTTTTGAATTTATTTGGCAAGTTGTTATAAACTTTAACTATCTGATAGCTAAATGATCTTTTAAATGCTTCCGAATTATGCAGTGGTGTATTAATAAGATTTTTGTTACGTGTATTTAAGGAATGTATTGTTGATCTAGAGCGTATTTTATTATATAAGTAACTTGGACATTTATTTTGTAAGATTTTATGATAAAGGGAGCTATTTAGAAGATACCGTCGGTCACACATATTTAACCATCCAGCAAAAAACATGAAAAATAAGAAAACGATGAAATAAGGAGAACTTCTCGTATGCCCTCCTAACCTAACCTTCGTTCACGTGAACGTGTGTCGCAACGACACTTACATCACGTTCGTTTGTACTACTGCGCGTGCGCAAAAATCTTGGTGGTGGGTGTAATTAATTATTTGTTTAACGTATTGAGACATTAAAGACGTTTCCAGTCTACTGAGACATTTTCTACGAGTAGCTTCTCTAAAAATAACAAAAAAATGTCTTTACTGTCAAAAATTGATTATTTGACTCTCTTGAATCTAAATGAAATTAACGCTTTGTCGCCTCAGGAAATGGCACAAGAAATACGAAGAATTGTCTAAAGAATGATATCACTTAATATTAAATGAAAGGGACTTTAATTTACTTGCTTGTGCTCGAAATATTAAATGGTATTCTATTTGTCGATGTCATCTAATAGCAGACGATGGTAGTACAGTACATGAACATCTTCATGCTTTAATACATTTTACTAATGGATTTACAATGTTAGCCTACAAGAAAAGACTACAGCGCACTGGTACACGACTCCATTCAAAAACAACTTTCAAGAAAATAATTTGCTTGGACCATGCTGTTGGTGTCCTCAGATACATCACCTGTGCTGATGAACAAAAGCCGCTTAGAAGGGATGGAGATGGTCTTAGAGGTACACCTTATTATCATTACGATAGAAGAGTATTTAAACAAGATTGGTTACATTCCATAGGAAAACAGTGTTGCTTAGTACGTACAGAAATTTCAGAATTAGCATCTAAAGGTGTAAAAGACTTAGAAAAATACACGTCTGAACACGAACTTCATGATAAATCTACATGTAGATGTGATAGAGATGCCGAAGGAATAAAGCGGAGGGAAAAAGCTAACGAGAAACGAAGACAATTTTACAAAACAGAACGGGGAATGGAAATTAGGAATAATTACAAAGAAAAACAAATTAAGAAAAATAAACTAATTACAAGTTTACTGAAAATGGGCTTAAATGAAAAAGCTGAGCTTCAAAGAGAGACAATTTTGAAACTCATTGAGTTACTGTAAATACTTAATACTGTTACTTTAAAAATATAATTTTGAAACAAAATATATTTTTATTTTCATTGTCCAATGTTGACTTTACCCTATTACAAATAACTTTTCCCCATTTAAATTATAAGCAATGGTGGAGTCGTAACATTATGCCAACCTTTGAATTCTCCTTCAGTGTCATCATCCAAAATCAATTTTAATTTGTATTTCTTTGCTTCATTGACTTGTATGGAAAACGTGTTCAGTTTCATATTATTTACCATTGAGAAATTCATCTTTCGCCATTTCGTTTGATTGTCAAAACGTATCGCCATTTGCTGTATGCCATTCGGTAGATTGGTATACAGTATATTGTTTAATATGGCAGTAAGTATAACGAAATTAGCCTTTAAGATGATATCTTTCAATATCCTCCCAAAGACTTAAATTTGTCAAATCTCTTAAAAATTGCTTTTTATCTTCATATAATTTTATGTCTCTTCTAAGTTTTTGAACTTTTTCTATAAACTCTTTAGTTCTACGTCTATTCTCTTCACTAGACATCTCGATAATCAATAGTAGGCGTAGGTCACTGCGCGTATTTTTTCTCTTCATCGGTAATTTCTCCCCCTCCCTCGTTTTTCCGTTTGAATCGGACCACGTGATACACACCTAAGTCCTTTTGGTATTGCGTAGGATTTTTCTATTCAACGTTTTTGAGTTCTCTACTTCAGAATTCGCTAGAATATGAGTCATAATTCCAAAAAGATACAATGAATGACGTAATACCAGTTTAAATTTAGTACAAATATGATCAATACTAATAAAGGTGAGCCGTGTTTAACACCGAATGACAGTTGTAACAAAAGAAATTTGTTTAGTACCTTCCTAAGTCATTGATTGTTTTTTAAGTTACAGAATAAACAAACGAGGAAATAAGAAGATAATTCGAGTCCAATCAAATGCCTGTCGTTGTCAAATAGTATACCAGCTTTTTATATTAAGATTTATTATTGTCAGGTTCATTGGTTAAGTATTTATTTACCATATGGACTTTTAGTATTATTGCTATTGCGCCTAAGTTTTCTCTTCAGCGTTAATCTACGTCGCGTTTTCGTTACAATGTAATTTTTTCCTGTTTAATTCTATCCGATAATAGCCGATACTTAGGACCTTCTAACTTTGCACATGGTTTTTGTCTTCAACGTTAATCTATGTTGCTCCTCCTACACCTGAGCCATTTGTTCCGTTTAAATCGGTCCAATAGCAATAAAGATATGGATTTAGACATATACTTTTGTAATGTAGGTATTATAATTCTGATTTACAAATATTCAAATGCGTTGAGTATGTAGAGAGAAGTCCTCGTATTTTATCTTGGTTTTTGTTTGTGCATATTAACCAGATTTAACGTCTTTACGCTTTTCTTAAGTAACCTAAGGCATTAACTTTCTTGATAACATTAATATCCTTTTTTATAGTTATTATTCCTGCGTACTATTTTTTAAAATATAATAGAATTTATAGAGCTCATGCTTTAGAGTCGAACAGAAAACGATATTATTCTGTATCAACTGCTTATTAAATTTCCTAAACCTTTTCACCTGAATATATCTACAGCTCGTCTTCAGATATATCTTTGTTTAAATATCCAAACAATGGTAACTACAATATGATAATGAACGAAAACGAACGACGCTGATGTGATTTCTACTTGTAGAAGCATACACCTTACGTTTTTGCCATTTTTGGCGTTTTTCGGCGTTTTTTGACGATTTTTGCCATTTGAAATCATTTATGAACAATGTTGCAAGATACCTTAAAGGAACAATCGAATGTAGAAATTGTTCCTCTAAACCCTAGTTTTATTATTCCAATTTCTATAAAAACTTTAATATAAATTTTGACGTCATTAATATATGTAGAATGCTGCTTTACCATAACTTATCTTTTAACTTAATGTTTTGAGATGATTTTATACCAGGAAGGATTCTGTTTTACGTTAGTGACTTCCTGCGAAAAATGTTCTAGTAAATATAGACTTTTTTTGACAATGATACTTGAAGATGCATTTGTCATTTTATATGATTTAAGCTCCATGTGTTGTTATAAATATTCTCGTATAAGTCCTTCATACTCTTCATATCGCATGAGCTTGTTGAATAAAAACTTAGCATTGACCGTATAAAAATATACTTGTACTTTGAATGAAATCTAACATTAGAATTAGTCGTACAAAAAGTAAATAAGAGTTTGTCGATTGAAAACTTACATTTATTAGCATTGGTATTGATATCTGTCTACAGATTGCCTACAGATATTTTCTTTTCTTATTCTTATTTTTGATGTTTTCAAAACGTATGTATTTAAAACATTTTCGGTAGCCTTTATAATTAATTTTGTTATTACACTGTATATACTTTTAGATAGATATTTCCCTGTATATATATTGTTGTCTCATAATACATCGTAGATATTAACTTATTCCAACAATATGTTGAGTTTTTACAGGATATGTAACCGCAAGAAATGATAATATTGCTTTGAACAACGTCTCAGCGATAATTATTATATAGAAATATTTTAAAAACAAAACGAAAATGTGTGTGAGTACAAAAGTTTTAAATAATGATGGATTTAATGAGAGATGTAATTAAAAACAAAAATGAGAATACTATGAAGATAGCATAGATAGAAGATATTATAAAATAACCTAGTGGTGCTGATACTAACCGGATTTACTGACTGATGTCTTATTTTTTTAGAAATATACAGCAACTAAATAAGTACGAATATCGTAACAAATGAATGTCAATAATTAGGGGAAAAGTGAGTACAAAGGTTTACAGATGTCTTTAACGTTATCTATTATATTTTTGGGTTGAATAAACAACTGATGTCATATTTTTAGGATAATGAAAGATACAATATAAGCAACTAAATAAGCGAAGATACCATACGGAAATGTCAGTAATTAATGAAAAAGTGTATTTAAATGTTTAAGAATGGGACTTTTTATATTGGATTTTTTATGACAGATGATGCAAAAATACTGAAACTAAACAATAAAATCACTTTTTCCGTATATGAGTACAAACGTTTTTAATAGTGATGAATGACAGATGTCAGATTTTTAGGATAGAAATGCTAAATATAAAAGCAATCGATAATTACTTTCTAAAAATGAATGAGGCCTTTTTATTGGATTTAACGAGTCATACGAGACAGAAGATGATGCAAAAATACTGAAACTAAATAATAATATACGAAAAAAGTGAGTACAAACGTTTTTTAATAGTGACAGATGACAGATGTCATATTTTTAGGTTAAAAAGAATATTGAATAGACATACGAAAACCTGTAGAGATGACAATGGTTGGATAGCTGCGATATTTTTTAGGTTGATAGCTTGAAAAAAGAAGATGCCCAGTAATAATAAATGTTTGACAGATGATTTTTTAGGTTGAAAATCTTAAATGCGAAAATAATCGAGTACAAACGATGATGGTATATTGTAATTGTTGTATTTATTTTTTAATAGAGATTAAGACGATGACGCGACAATAACGTACTGCGCAGGTTTACATATCACATACGATAATGGACGAAGAGTATTTTTTTACCTTTTTATTAATACCCATCGACAATAAACGTAGAGTATTTTTATTGTACTTGTAAGTAATAAGGAAACGACGATGATGTATGACTACAATACGAACAATACCTATGCGTTTTTCTTAGACTTATTCTCAAATACTGAACTTTTGACTGCTACCTTCCCGTATTCGTTAACAGAGATCTAGAGAAGTAATGTCTCCTTGGTTATTACATTTTTCTGTACTAACCAACCACGGACCCTTTGACAATGCAGCAGCGTGTATTCTATGGCTCTAAAGATTTCTACGATTTTCTATGTTTTTTCATTCTTTTTTTATGAATGTCTATGTATATCACTCTTTTAACGTTTCACTCCTCATCGATGACTTCAGCAGTTTCTCCAGTAGTTTTTTGTTCTTCGTCTTAGGCCTGTACTGCTCTCTACATAATTTCTAAGTATTTTTTTCTCCAATGCTTGGGTCTTATTGGCTTCTCGTAACAATATATTTTAAGGAAGGTGTCTATGATTTTCCATGGATTTCTTTGATTTTCTACGAATATCCGACTGTCTGTCTCCTTTTTAACGTTTCGCTCTCCCTCTTTTTCAGGGGTTTCTACATCATCTTAGGTCTTTACTGCTCTCTGCAGGATTTCTAAGTATTCTTCAGAGGCCTTTTTGGCTTCCCCTTCGTATCATTTTGACTGCTGCATCGCATTGTTTACTTACTCATCAATGTAATGCCAATTTATATGTATTTCTATGATTTTATCTTTTGCCGTATATTTGTGTCCTCCTTCCGTCAGCCTGTCCTCTTGTCTGTATTTTTGTCTGTCTGTCTGTTTTTTCGTCTGTTGCTCATTCGGTGTTTGTGGAGTGTCGCAAACGAAAGGGAACGAAACGAAACTAAACGAAACGCACTCCCCCATCTTTACGCCAATGAGCGATGACTACCGAGGCTTTTCGTTCTGCGCATGATTTTTCTATTCGACGTTAATCTATACCACATTCTCTATGTAATGTCGTTTTTTCCGTTTGGATTGGACCAGTAATGTCCGAGAAACACGCTAAGGCCTTTCTGGCTTTACACATGATGTTTCTATTCGATGTTAATCTATATCACGTTATCTACGTAATGCCGTTTTTCCTCGGACCAACAATAGCTGAGAAACACGCTTAGGTCCTTTTGGCAATCGCAGGATTTTTTCTTCTACGTTAATCGTTTTCTACGTAATGCCATTTTTTTCGTTTGAATCGAACCACGTGATACATGCTAAGGCCTTTCTGGCTTTACACATGATTTTTCTGTCCAATGTTAATATATACCACGTTCTCTTTATAACCCCGTTTTTCTCGTTTGAATCGGACCACGTGATACACGCTAAGGCCCTTGTGGCAATCGCATGATTTTTCTCTTCTACGTTAATCGTTCTCTACGTAATGCCGTTTTTCCTGTTTGAATCGGACCACGTGATACACGCTAAGGTCCTTGTGGCATTACACAAGATTTTTCTCTTCAACGTTCATCATTCTCTACGTAATTCCGTTTTTCCCGTTTGAATCGGACTAATAGCAGTAAAGATACGTGCTAAGGCCCTTTTGGCGTTGCACAAGATTTTTCTGTTCAACGTTAATCGTTCTCTACGTGATGTCGTTTTCCCCGTTTAAATCGGACCAATAGCCGTGAAGTTACACGCTAAGGCCCTTGTGGCATTGCACAAGATTTTTCTTTTCTACGTTAATCGTTCTCTACGTAATGCTGTTTTTCTCGTTTAAATCGGACCAATAGCAGTGAAGATACGTGCTAAGGCCCTTGTGGCATGATTTTTCTATTCGACGTTAAAGGAGATTTAACCCCCACGCCGCCACTTCCCCCACTCCCCCGTTGGTGGCTCGACAAGTTAGTTGATGATTCTCGACGTGTGACGTCACCGTCAAAAATTGGCAGAATGAACCTTAGCGATTTCCCATGTTAATTTACATAAGGAATGGCCCCGAACTCTTGCTGCCCCTTTACTAGCGGAAACTAACTTGAAAAAAATTCATAACTGGCTAAATAATAATAAACTATCACCTAATGTTAATAAAACTAAATATATTACGTTTTCCCCAACAGTAGTAGATCAACCAAACAACTTAATAATTAAATTCCACAAATCACAGTGTAATAAAGAAAAAGATTGTAACTGTCAATCTATACAAAAAACAAATTCACTAAAATACCTTGGAGTAATAATAGATCAGAATTTAAGACGGTCTGAGAATATTGGATATGTAATAAAAAAAATCTGAATTTTGATGCACAAATTCTATGAAATGCGTGATATATTAACTAAAAAAAATTAAATTATTGTGTACAACTCTCTGGTTGAATCAATTATTAGGTATTGCATTACTGCCTGGGGCGCAACATTCAAAACAACACTCAATCCACTACAAATATCACAAAATATAATATTAAAAATAATTTTTAAAAAAGAGAGGCTTTATTGCACACAAAACATATCAAGAAACTAATCTTTTAAATATTAGGTCAAGTTATATTTACCAATGTTATATTTGACCAACAAATTAAATGCCCTCAACAAAACATAAAAGAAACACGTTCTAAACTGAATCTAAATGTAACAACAGATTTATTTAAAAAAACTGTTACTCAGAACTCCTTTCTTTTCTTTGGGCCGAAATTATTTAATGTACTACCTAAACATATAAAAGAAATAAAAATATATAAAACATACAAAATAGAAGTAAAAAAGTATATACTCAATCATTCTTATATATTTCTGATATTCTCATGATAATAACAGCTGTTAAAATTTATTTAAGATAATTTAACCATAAATTAATAACTGATTCTCACCCCCCCCCCCCCCATCGAAGCTGCCAATTTTACCTCTGGAAAAATCACAATACAAAATATCTTTATACATGAAAAATAGATATAAAACACTACATAATACCCTTAAATACTGTAAACAGAGCGCCTCATAAAATTGCTTCACACAGGACAGGCAACCATGCTTAGAATGGTAGCCATTTTATGAGACGCTAACTAATTTTAAAGTAATTGTATATAAATGTATATTAAAAAACGTTAATAAATTGAAATTGAAAATTGAATATATCTTGCTCCTACTATACCTACCCGAGTTATTTTGCTCGCAAAATAAGATGTTCGAGTTTGGAACAAGAAAATTAAACTATATCACTAAACCAATAGAAATGATATTCCTTAGATTTATGGTATTCCTTAGTTTCTATTTACTTTTAATTTAATTTCACGAGATACTTAAAGTTAGAAATCAAGGTACTTAATTTGAGATTTTTTTATTCACTAACATTAGGTATCTCAAAAAGTAAGCAATTTTAGGCAAGGTTGATAAAAAATTTGCAACAAATCTAACTTTTTTGTGGTATTTGTATCTTTAAGGCCAACTTAAAAAAGTATATTTTAGAAATTTCTGGTTTTTAAAGACACATTTTTGAATTTCTTAATGCCCTGTGTAAAAGCCGGCAATATACAATGTCTGCTTATATTTTTGAGGTCTATAATTAGTTGTATGTTTTAACAAATAGATTTTGGAAATTTTTAATTTTGAAAATACATATGTTTACCTTCTATAATGCTTTGTATAATATATGGCACCAGATCTGGCAATATAAAATATTATTTTTCAAAAATCAGTTTTATCCAGAATTAACATTTTTGAGAAACAAAAAAAGAATTTTCCCAGCGATTGCTGCTTTTTTATTATCATAATTATAACTATCTATATATAGTCAGCTATTAGTCATCTGATTAACTGAAGAAATACCACTACGAAAGTTTTTGATATATAATAAATAAAAATAAACAGTATTCATATTATTTCACGTTCTGAAGGTAAGTGGGTATAATAAAATTCACCTTATTTAATTTAATAGAAATACAACGTAGGAATATAATATACGAATAAAATGTAGGACTACAATATAGGAATACAATATAGGAATAAAATATAGGAATACAATATAGGAATATATTTCTTATTTTTAACTTTCTTGTCAACCTTGGGTCAAGGAGTTCTGGCACAAAGCAATTTTAAAAAAATTCTTCCAGTTTTGGAGGCATCTTTGTTTCCCAAAAATTGTTATCTTTTTTAATCTGTAAAAATATACAAGGTTGGCCAAACCTCTGTCGTAGTTCTATAACTCCTACTATGCAAATCTTAACGATTTATTTGATGTATACCTGTCAATGGTGGCCAATACCAAATATCCCAAAATTATTTTCTTGTGTACAGGGTGGCCCAATAGTAAATTAGGCAAATCACTTAATTTTTTTTAAATCGAATGACCTAACTTTTTTTACAATTTTAGATACTCTATGGTCACTAGTACATACCCACAAAATATTGTTTCTAACATCCCACCCCTTTCGCAGAAAAAAAATTACCAAAAAATATTACATTTTCAGACGCCTATTAAAATATGCAGTGCTCTCTCGAATTTGATGTTAGAATTTAAAAAACTACGATTGTATAAAGCCAATAGACCAAAGATTTTTTTGGACCAAGTTTAAATTTTTTATTTTGTACAGGGTGGTCACAAATTAATTTCACTTTCCAAAAATTTCGAGGGAAATTTTTTAAAATTTTTCAAACGTATTACCCTGTATTTCTATTCATCAACTGAAGGAGAATTTCATACCCTTTCACTACCCTATGTACTTTCCTATACCTATCTGTCGCCGTTATAAAATAAATTCAAAAGGAAGAAAATTACGATAATAAAATTTATTTGAAATTTATCTTAAAACATAAATTTACATTTTATAAAAGATGCTCAAAATGTCTGCCATTTTCTCTAATGCATACATTTATTCGTTGGGCGAATGATCGAGAAACGTTTCTAAGCATATCAGGTGTAATGGAATGGAAAGCTTGCACTATCCTTTCTTTCATATTTTCAGGTGTTGTAGGTGGCGTAAGATAGACTAGATTTTTAATATAACCCCACAAAAAATAATCGGGTTTTGTTAAGACAGGTGATCGAGCTGGCCATTTTTTTGGACCATTTCTACCAATCCATCTATTTGGAAACTTTTCATCTAATTCATCTGGCACGTCGGGTAAAAAATGCGCTGCTGCCCCATCATGTTGATACCACATTGTTAGTCTTACAGCAAGGGAAATGTTTTCAAGTAAAGTAGGAAGATGATTTGCTAAAAAATCTAAATACATCAGACCATTTAAGTTTCCTTCAAAAAAATATGGCCCAATAACATGATCCTCAATTATACCTCCCCAAACATTTACACTCCATCTTTCTTGGCTATGTGTTCTGATGATGTTAGGATTTTCCGTGGAATAATAGTGGAAATTATGTCTATTAACGAATCTCTTCTTGTGGAATGTCGATTCATCAGAAAACAGCACTCTATAAAAAAAATGGATTTTGTTGCAGTTTAGTTTGTGCCCAGTTACAAAACACCATTCTATTATCAAAATCGGTGTCTTTCAGCTCTTGATGCAATTGTATTTTATAAGGATGATATTGATGCTGTTTTAAAATCCTTCTAACGGATGTTCTACTTATACCTACTACTTCGGCAATCTTTTTTTGACTTACATGAGGATCTTCTATCGCTGTCAAAATTACAGATTTGGTTATCATTATCAGTAGCACGTTTGTCAATTAATGGTTTTTTATAAGCAACATTTCCTGTTTCGGTAAATCTTTCATGTAACTTTTCAAAACTTTTTTGATCAGGGATGCGTCTATCGGGATATCGTTGATGATAAATTATTTTTGCCAATAAACAATTTCTGTCGGATTCTCCCAAAACATAGACCATGTCAATTAATTCGTTTTTCGTAAAATTCATAATTAATAGAAGAATTATCGCGATCAGTAAAAATAACTTGACACTTCATTAATAAATAATCTGACACTTCATTAAGACCTAGCCTACTTGATTGAATGTTCACTTTCAATAAAACCACTGGTACCATTGATAGATCAATGTCTTTTTGGAATTTACTTTTAAACGACGACAGATAGGTATAGGAAAGTACATGGGGAAGTCGAAGGGTATAAAATTTGAAAAATTTGAAAAAAATGTCCTAGAAATTTTTGGAAATTGAAATTAATTTGTGACCACCCTGTACAAAATAAAAAATTAAAACTTGGTCTAAAAAAATCTGTGGTCTATTGGTTTTATACATTTGCAGTTTTTTAAATTCTAACGTCAAATTCGAGAGAGCACTGCATATTTTAATAGGCGTCTGAAAATGTAATATTTTTTGGTATTTCTTCTTTTTCTGCGAAAGGAGTAGGATGTTAGAAACAATATTTTGTGGGTATGCACTAGTGACCATAGAGTACCTAAAATTGGAAAAAAAGTTGGGTCATTCCATTTAAAAAAAAATAAGTGATTTGCCTAATTTACTATTGGGCCACCCTGTACACAAGAAAATAATTTTGGGATATTTGGTTATGACCACCATTGACAGGTATACTTCGAATAAATCGTTAAGATTTGCATAATAGGCGTTATAGAACTACGACAGAGGTTTGGCCAACCCTGTATATTTAATTATGCCTGAAAAATATTGGTACAGTGCAGTATTCTCCTAGACCGGTTTAAGGCTTATCGCAACGCACGCAAAAGATATAAGTAAGAAAAATATGCACGTTTTAAACCATCAGTTCGTCTAATAGGGCCTTTTAATACCATTTAGTACATACTTATACATACTTGTTTTTTATTTCGCGAATTTTTGCTTCGTTTAAGGCAGTGGTCGCCAACCTGTCGATCGCGAGCTACCGGTAGCTCGCGGAGGCAATTCTGGTAGCTCTCACAACGATTTTAATTTAAAAAATACAAACTGCAAAAATCAGAGAAACTTCCGAAAATTCCACAAAAAAATCTAATTGTCATAATATTAAACATAAACAGCGGCAACGTTGCGGTGAGTGATCTGCCGCTGGCGCCATCAAGCTAGAATCTGCTAGAACCGACTAGCCGGACCAGCGCGTTAGTGTTCGAGAACGATCAGGATTGCTTTGAACGGGATAAATACGCACGGCGCGGCGACATTGTGCTTAGTTTAAAACTGAACGCGTAACCAACGTCCAGCGGTTGGGTTAGTAGAGAACAACAAAAAATAATATTATGGCAAGCAGTTGTAAGAAGGTAAAGACATACCACTTTCATTCGGAATGGGAAGAACAATACTTTTTACAGAAGTTAAAGATAAAAATGTGTGTTTTTTATGTAATACTTCGGTCTTCGTTGCTAAAAAAGAAAATATTGAGAGACATCATAAAACTGTACATTCTAATTTTGAAAAATCATTCGCACTACATTCTGCCGCCAGAAAGGACAAACTGAAACAGTTAAAAAAGCAGTTAATTGGACAACAATTAATATTTTTAAGAACAATCGACAAAAATAAGGCTGCAACTAAAGCATCGAACTGTGTGTCCCAGATAAATGCACAAAAAAAGGAACCTTATGAAGACGGGGAAATGATAAAACAGGCCTTTTTAGAAGCTGCTGATTCGTTATTTGCCAACTTTAGAAATAAAGACGAGATAGTTTCAGCTATAAAATCTATGCAACTTTCTGCTAATACAGTGATGAGACGTGTAGAAGTAATAAGCAATGATATTTTTTTACAGTTAAGAACTGACTTAGATAACTGTGTTTATTTTTCACTTCAACTGGACGAATCAACAGATGTCGTTGACACTGCCCAGATGGCCGTGTTCGTCAGGATGGTTTTTAGTGATTTTACGATTAAAGATCTTTTGAAGTTTATTCCACTGAAAGGACAGACTACTGGACAGCAAGTGTTTTCTCATTTAAAAAATATTATTTCTTCCGAGAAAATTCCAATATCGAAAATAGTAGGCTTGACAATCGATGGCGCGTGGGTTGTGATAAGGGTCTGGTGGCGTTATGTCGTAAAGATGAAACTTTTCCACAATTTCTCTGTTACCACTGCATTATCCATCAGAAAGCATTATGTGGAAATTTCCTGAAACTAAAAAACGTTATGAAACTGGTGGTAAAAATTGTGAACAAGATTAGAGCTCAAGCGTTACAAAGAAGATTATTCAAAACCTTGACTGATGAAGTTGACTGTCAATACGAGGACCTACTCCTTCACTCTGAAGTCCGATGGTTAAGTAGAGGACGGGTGCTGAAACGTTTTAATGATTTCCTATTTGGCATAGTTCAATTTTTCAAACAACGCGATGAACCGACTCCGGAACTAGAAAATTCAATCTGGCTTAGAGATTTTGGTTTTCTCGTGGACATTACAGAGAAATTAAACCAATTTAATTTGCAGCTTCAGGGGAGAGACAAAGAACTAGCGAAAATGATTTCTGATATAAAAGCATTTATCAAAAAGCTGGAGTTTTGGGAACAAAACCTAATTAACAGAGATGCCAAGCATTTTCCCATTCTTTCAGAAAAAATATCTCAAAATCCATTAGAACCCTGTGACAGCAAATATCATGTGGAAATAGTTTTTACCCTGAAGAATAACTTCAAAAATCGTTTTATGGATTTCAACGAAATTGCTTTAGTAGCGCAGTTTGTTATTTCACCCCTTATAGAAATTGATATTCAACAGTTTGCAACTTGTGTTATGCAGAACTTTGGCGAAGACATCGCTGCAACAGAAATGGAAGTAATTGAGTTTCAAAATGATTTAGCCTTAAAATCGTTAGTCTCAATTACCAAATGTATCTGGCCTATTGTAAGTAAAGACAAATATTCAGTTCTATGCCGTGTTGCCTTGAAAGTGAAAGCATTATTCAGTTCAACCTATTTGTGTGAATCTTCTTTTTCCAATATGAAGTTTATTAAGAACAAATATCGCAATCGACTTACAGATGGACATTTGGATAATTGTATTCGAATGGCTGTATCAAATTATACTGTAAACATTAAAAAAATTATCGATGAGTCTGAGTGTCAGCCTTCTCATTGAACGTGCTTTTTTATTTTTCAATGTTTATGTTCATGATAGTGCGTTACTTTTTTGTTATTATTTATCTATTTTTAAATCTTACCTGACATGCCGTTGTGGCTGGATAAAAGTTTGTGTTTATTTTTCAAACACCTTCGTTTGGTAGGTAGGAATGTAACTATGAACAAGTACGTACTAGTAATATTAGTTATTTTGTTATTAGTTTATTATTAGTACCTATGTATTATGTATTACCAGTTAAATAGTAAAATAAATACATATAATGATAAATTAACTGTGGATTATTTCATTTACGTTGCGTTACGTGGCTTCCGTGTGGGTAGCTCGCTGTTTATTCCAAAATTAACAAAGTAGCTCAACACATTGAAAGGTTGGCGACCACTGGTTTAAGGAGTTTGATGTACCTTTCTCGGAGCCAAGGGAGACACAGCTTTCAAAAATTAATGCACTAAAGCAGGCCTGCACAACTGAGATTTTCGAAGGGCCAGTTCAAAAACTGTGAGTGTACGAGGGCCACGAGAGTCCTGAGCTTATAAATTTATAGAGCAAGTCGAGGATATCTGTTCAAATTCCAAACAAAAAAAGGTCCTTACCTTATAATTTTATAAGTCAAGTCCTTCTGTCGAATTTTTAAAAACAAAAAAAAAGTCATGAGCTTATAATGAACCAGGTCCTTCTATCGAGCTCCTAAAAAGGCAATTATTACTGAAAACTGTATAGTTTGACGTAGGCGGGCCAAACTGGTCAACGGACAAAGGGCCAAGAAAACGACAATGGCGGGCCGTATGTTGTGCAGGCTGTTACCTTCTTTTTAGATTTCTTCGATGTAAATTGTATTTAATAGGTGATTTAGCTCAAATTGCTGATACTGCGTGGATTCATAAATTGACCAGGACAAATGAAATCAGAGTACCTTGACCGGTTCGCGGGCCAAGATCTACTTTACGATAAAATGAAAGATATTAAAAACTGATAACGACAAAATGTTGAGCGCCAACAAGTTTTTGAGTTACTTGGAAAACTTATCTGATTTAATATGTCCTGTTTAATTGAGTCAGTCTCTGGTACCTAAATTTATCTGTATGGATTCTGGTAAATAACAGAAAGTGAGAAAATTTAATACATTTCATAAAAAAAGGTAAAAGATTGAAATTTAACATATAATAATGAGATAGTTACTTAGTGATTAAATCACATAGCAAATAAAATTGAATAAATGAATAAATAAATCAATTAAATGTACTGTTAGGTACTGCAATAAATATTAATGGTGACATGTGGCATTCTAGTACGGTAGGTACGTTACTTCCCTTTTGTATGTCCGCCTTTAGGTACTTTGTTATTTGGGGCTTCTTGGAGGAGCTTGGAGCTTCTTAAAGCTTATTGGAGGATCCCAAGCTTCGTGGAGGAGCCTGGAGCGTCTTAAATCCCATTGGAGGAGCCCAACTTTACTGGAGCCTTTTCTTGAAGGATCTTACGTTTCATAGGAGAGCTTCTTAGGGGATCTTAAATTTCGTAGAGTAGCCTCTTCTTGGAGGCACTACTTGGAGGATCTTCTTAGAGCCACTACTTGGAGCCACCTACAGGTTTAGAAATAAAAAACCTTAGTATCGTGTGTAAAAGTACATATACATGCCAGTTTGGAAATCTAACGGATTTATGCACAAACGTGACAAATATTAAAGTTACATCGTCTGAACAGAATATAAAATATCACGACAAATATTAAAGTTACATCATCTGAACAGAATATAAAATATTTATAAAGCCAAAATAACTTACAGTTTTATATCATCTAAACAGAATATAAGCTATTTATAAGGCCAAAATAAGTTAAGAGTCATAAATTTCCGTTTAAACTGTATTTCCAGACTGACTTGTAATTCAATTATTTAGTTGCCTGCCCGCGTTTATATCAAAGTATTTCAATGATAACACATTTATATTAATATATTACAATGATTTATAATTCTTGTAAAATATAATGAAAATGAAAATATAATGAAAATAGGTGTGAGCATAAAAAATGTTACAACAAAAAAAAAATAATACTTATCTTTTATATTAATTTAATTAATTTTGTCCAGCAAGAGATCTCTCTTTTTCTCAGGGCGTGTAGGTTGCGATTTCACAGATTGCTCACTCTTTTCAATAAAACATGGAAATCAGATTCAATAAGATAAAATCAATAAAAGAGAAATAATGTAATTTGTAATCAATTAGATGAGATGGAAATGAATGAAAAATAGCTTAAATTAAATGATAAATACAATGAAAATATTCAAAAACCTTTGAAACGCTAATCATACTATCCTAGTAATAGATGTTGCCTATATAAATATCCTCAGTAGAACAGTTATCACGGTTGGTAACACCAATAAGTTACCAGATTCAGAACTTGTCTATCATCAAATGAGGTTAGGAATTTTTATAAATAACAAAAAGAAATGTGCTTGGTTAGGCAGGAAAAAGTTTCTATGTGTTTTAAATCACTTCAAATAAAATTGACTATGAAGCAAGTAAGTGGAAATTTATCAATAGTGTTTACAACTAATCTTACTTTATGAAAGAACACCTCACTGATAATTCTTTTTCAGGAATATGTCACTTCGCTTCGCTATTTCTTTCCCATCATCGATTGGCTTCGAGAGAAAACAGGGCTCTCCTGTTTATTCCTTTTCGGTAAGTAATAAAATTTCGCCTATTTCAGTCAGTTTGATAACCTCCAACTTTTTTAGGTTACCTTTCAAAAATAATTTTCTGACAGCGTCAGAAATAAAATCAAATATGTTTGGTAGGCTCTTGCAATTAAAACAATTGCCGATCAGAGCTTATTCAACGATCCTACCCTTAGGATCGCCAAAATGATAGTAATTTTGACTTTTATTGTCACTCCCAATCTCACTTTAGGACTCTGAATTTCATCAAAAGGATAAATTTTGGATTAGGAACTGCCAAATATGCTTAAAACTAATGTACAACCTATTCTATATAATTAAAATTACCCCAAACACTGTTCTTTTATGACATTTAGCATAATTCAATGTTTTTTTGAACTTAGGTTACCTAATGAGTATTTTACACATATTTCTCTCAGAATACCCTTTAGCAAGGACTTATTGTTATTAAAATGTTTACAAATTCCCCTTACGAATTAAGATTTACTTCCTATATGCTAAAATAGACAATTTAATATAAAATTCTACTGCTAATTAATGGTACATTTTCAATGATATCAAATGTGACAAAATGGGCCCCAAAATATTCTAATATGTCTTATGGTGCTATAAGAGCATAATATCACTACTATGTTATCCCCTGCCATCAGAAATTAGTTAGATTTTTATCATTTGAAAAATTTATTCGCATAGCTTCCAAATGTCAAATATCATTTTTTTGATTTACAGTTCATCAAATTTCTAGAGGCTTTCGACGGCTAGACAGAGAAAGCACTACTCCCGACGGATTTACGCAATGAAAGTACACTCTGCGCATCAAGTATTTCACTATTTCATTCAGACGTAAATGTCAGATGTAAATTTCGCTAGAACATTTCTTTTATTTTCGTTTGTGTTTTTTGCTCATTACAGTTTAATAGAACCTAAGTATGGAGTTTAATAGCAAATTAAGAGGCCGCGTGATTAACAGTCAATCTCGCGAAATAATAGCCAATGTTATAGAGTTTATGAGAAGAGAAGGAAACTTTAATTCACCTTCAATACCATTTAAAAATGTAAATGATCGTGTTGCTGCAGCCACAGGAGTATCTAAAAACACTGTCGTCCGCATTTCTGGAGAGAAAAAAAGAATCGATAACCGTGAGATATCGGAATTTTCATCACCAAGAAAAACCATTAAAAAACCAAAAACAGTTAATGATATAGATGAAGCTGCACAAGAATCAAATTTTACATTTTTAATTATTAGATAGCTATTTTTGTTTCTGAGTTGTGTTCATTTACAGGCTCAATTTTTTTCCGTTTCTCCTTTTTGATTTTATATGGGGTTTCAAGTTGTTTTTGACTTATTTCGACGTAAATCACAACAACACACTTTTTTTAATAAAGCAAACAAGTGTTAAGAGGTATATGTACGTGTAAACTACAATTACAAAAAATTGATATGAAACCCATGAAACCACCAACAAAAATGTAAAGCTAGCTTCCGTACTAGAACATGGTGTCATTCGTCGAGATAATTTATCGTTTTGTTTAATAGATCAAGAAATGTAAATATTCCCCTGTTATTTTTTATAAAATTATAAAAGAAATAAATTTTTTTCTAAATAGTATAGTTTATTATTTTGTAGAAAAACAAAATTTCGAAAATTTTAGTAATGTTTCAGAAACAACCGTTATTAATAATAGGTACCATTTTCCTTAATAAGGTAGAAATAAAATATAAACTATTTCCACGATTTACAAAGGCCTACAAAAAAATTATAGGTATTTTCCGCTATCCTATAAAATTTATATTTTCTGACTCAATTTCAAAAGGTTGAAGGAATTCCAAAACACCTTTTATGGCATAATAATTATTTTCAATTCTACATACTATCTTTAGCTGCTTTTAAAAACGTTCTAAGAAAGTCCAATCAGACCAATTTAATCCCTAAACTATTCCACACTTTTAAAATTTAATTACCTAAAAATATTAAAAACTATTTAAAATAACTTGTTTAGCAGACTGTACAATAGCTATCTTAGTCACACGTAGCGCGTTCTCTGTCTGGGCGTCGAACACCTCTAGAAATTTGATGAACTGTACTGGTAAAAATATCCAACACTACTATGGTTATCTTTTTATATGTTATGCTGTGAGAAATATATTCAAACTAACAAATTATCACAGTTTCAACTCATAAATTTTTCCCAGTGAGATAGTCTGTCATGATTCCTTTGAATGAAGATGTTTTCCGTTTCAATTTTAATTCAAATTTTCTTTCAAAGTCCTTTAATTAATGTTTTGTTTAACTTTTTATGCTTTAAATGTTTTACAATGTTTAAAGTGACTTGTTTTTTTAAAATGGTTAATTATATGTGAATTGTTTAAATCCCATATACAGGGTGCAATCATAAAATAATAACAAATTTTTTTCTTATTAACTTTATTAAATATTATTATGTCTTCTTGATTGTATTTTTATTTTACCACCTTACAATGAATAATTCATTGTAATATATAGGAAGGCTTAAAAATATTATTAGTTAGGGTAGCTATAATCTATATAAAATAAATTAAGAAACCGGCATTTGTCGGCATGACGGTAATAAAAAAAAGCAAATAGCCGATCTTCTCGGTTTTTCAACGAAATCCAGCAAAATCCAGCAAAATGGGAATAAAAGCAAAATATTCACCTTACACTTATCCCAACGTCAACACACGATAGACACAAAATTAAAGATAATTACTAGCAACTAATTTTAATATATTTATCGGCACAGCTAGCACTTTTGAATTCGAACACCAAAAAGAAAAATTAATTGAATGTTTAAGGTTTTATAAGTACTGGTTGCTCAAAGAACCGCTATGGGCTGTGCGCCGAACAGCAGCAGATCATGCGCGAACGATGCTTTGTAAAAATCGATAATGGTACGACAAGCAATGGTTATATGTTGTGTTACGAGGGGTTATGGAGAAGTTGTTGTTAAAAATAAATTTGAAATTATTTTAAAATTAATTTCACGTAACAAGGCATGCACTAGCGAATACCTACTATAAAATTCCATTAAAAGTGAAAAATCTATACATATCTTTAAAAAAACACTGATCCATCTTTGAGTGCCAGTCAATATTTAATAAAATATGGGGGCGATTACAAACATTTTTTATTTTTGAATGCGACAGTATTTCAATTCTATTAATTGTATAGGTACCTACTTCTTCAAACTCCTTGAACTGACAACTACCGCCTTTTTATTTTTAAATGAAATGAGTGATCATGTCATACCTCATTTTAAAGGAGTTAATACTCGTTCCAGTAATAGAAATTTTTTAAAATTTTGACATTTTTCTTTATGAAGAAGCATAGCTGTAAATCCAACAAATCTCCCTAAAAATATCTGAACATGTCTTATAAGAATCTGAACAATTATTTCATTTTAATATTTTATAAAATACACCAGGTAAAAATTAGAAAAATTTCAAACAAAAATCCTTGTGTGACTGAATAAAGAATTAAAAACTTTTTAAAATGAGGTATCAAATCCAGCATTTTATTTAAAAATTTAAATTGGTTGCTGTCACTCTAAAGCGGTTGAAGCAAGAGGTACATAATTATTTTAAAATATTGTCAGTTTAGAAATCAAAATTGACCTGTTTCAGCAATTTAAAGAAGTATTTAACTGAATAGTATTTTACGTTACAAGTCCGGTAAGTGACTTATTACACGTTGTTACGAGTTGTTTTATGGAGGAGGCGACGCAGGAGCCGAGTCCGGAATATAAACGAGTACTGTAATAACACCTAACGGACGTGTATCGTATGATATTTTATTTCATCCTGTCTTTATAATATATATAAAAAATAAAATATAAAAATATATATATAAAAAATAAATATGTTGATTAAAACTAAAAAAGAAAATAGTTGGCAATTTCACATCATTACTTTGCAATTGCAATTGAGCAATTGTTTCCATAGTTACCTATGATTGCCATTTGCTTGTCACTATAACAAATAGACAAAATCGCAATATTTGTGTTTCAAATTATGGAGGTTATGGATGATATTTTAAATAAGGCTGCAGAAGCAACAAATAAATTAATCCCATCAAAATCTTCACCAAGATATAACAAAGAATATAAATTGTTCTGTGAATGGAAACAATTTAATAAAGTGACTACCATACAGGAAGATGTTCTTTTGGCTTATTTTCTAGATGAAGTAAGTATGATCTGCATGATTTTTTTAAAATAATTTTTATTGGATCAATATGTATTAATTTTATTTTATTTTATAGTCAAAGAGAATAAATAGCAATTCCTTGTGGGCAAAATATTCTATGCTAAAGGCAATGTTACTAGTTAAAGAGAACGTGAACATCAGCAAGTACCCGAAAATCATCGCTTTCTTAAAAAAATGTAGTGTTGGACATCAACCGATGCAGTCAAAGGTATAGACCTTTTCATCACAATTTTTTTTTGCGCATGCGTCAGTTTCAGCCATCTTTTTCGTACTGTTTTTGTAAACAAGTATGGTAAAATGCTTACGTGAAAAAAATTATAATTGATAAATATTAATTTAAGTCTATATTCATTTAAAAAAAGGAAGAAAAAAGTAAAGTAATAATAAGTTTAGTGTCTTAATTGAAAAATACATTTTCACAATTAATTATAATTATGTTATCTGTACGGAAAGGAATAACAAAACAGTGTTGTTATGTAAAAGTGACACACGGTATAAATCATTCAAAGGCAATAGATAATATTTTATAAATTTTCCAAAGCCTTAACTGCAATATCGTAAACAATTATCAGGCAAAATCCATATTAAAAGATATTC
The DNA here is from genome assembly GCA_927349885.1 of Psylliodes chrysocephalus. Lineage (NCBI taxonomy): Eukaryota > Metazoa > Arthropoda > Insecta > Coleoptera > Chrysomelidae > Psylliodes > Psylliodes chrysocephalus. Next base: position 1,940,253 of record OV651818.1, read on the forward strand.
GAAATGTGCATTAAGTGTGAAAAAATATGGTCGAAGTGACAACGTTTTTCGATGGATTAATGATGTTACTAAAGATACTTATATTTCACTGCATTTTCATGGAGAAAGTGGTCCAACAGAAGAAAATTCTCATGTGGTATTAAACAATATTTTTTTAATATTAAATAATACTTCGGTATACACATTAAATGATTAAAAATGTCATGTTGATCCTCAAAATAATAAATAATTTATTTTATTAATTATAGTCGTGATTCACTTTTATGCTAATTAAAGTGTTTTTGCAAGTAGTAATAGTTGGTTGGCATAATTAATTAGAATAAAGTTATAATTATTATTTGTTTTCATTAATTTTTTACAGAGTTAAAAAGTATTGATACACCTAACCTCTCAATTAGTCCACTTTGTTTCTTTGTAACAAACATCCAAGACACTTCAACCTCCTTTTCAACTGCTCACAACTATGCGCTTCCACAGAGTTATAAAAAAGTTATTCACTATCAACGATTTTTTCTAATGATTAATTTTTCTGTAGAGATAACATTGCTTTCCCAGCCATTGTCGATCAAAACAGTACGAAACTTTTGAATTACCGCTATTTCAACATGGTGGCTGCGCTTGCGCTCATCACATGATGAAAAGGTCTATTGACGAGAGATGAAGTAAATTTATTTCTCAATAAAGCATCTGATGAAGTCTATTTGTTGGTTAAAGTTATTGCTATGATTGGAATTGCTAGAGGTTTTCGGCGGGAAGAATTCTATTCTATGACTCCCAATGACATTCAAGACACAGAAACTCAATTGGTAATCACGATTTCGCAAACTAAAACTAATGTAAAACTTGTTTTTACTGTAATAAATTTTCTGGAAATATACCGGAAATATCTTGCCCTAAGACCTAAAAATTTTGAAGAAAACTTTTTATTTCTTGGGTATCGAAATGGTAAATGCATCCAACAAAGAGTAGGAATTCCTACTATAGGTGCAATGTCCAGAAAAATAGCAGAATATTTGAAACTTCCAAATCTTGAAAAGTTTACAGGTCACTGTTTCAGACGGACTTCTGCAACTCTTCTTGCAAATGCAGGTGTAGATTCATCTATCTTAAAACGGCATGGGGGTTGGAAAAGTTCTGCTATAGTAGAAAAATATGTTGAAGATGCACTTGAAGGAAAAACGAAAATTGCAAGAATGATTCAAGGTGGTGAGAATGTTGTACAAGTGTTGCAACAAAATAAAAATACAGAAATAAATACTATTGTTTCTGATGAGAATGTTCCATCCACATCAGGAATCAATATTGTTAATAGTACAAATTGTACTATAACGGTGAATTTTAACAAATAAATTGAACTTTGTTATATAAATAAAAAATTAGTGCAAATATTTTGTTAATTACTTATTTTTAATAATTTATTACTTACTTACTTACTTCTGAATGTTTTCATATTGTAGGTACTTAATTAAAATGGTATTGTGTTTAGTATTTAGTAATAGATATAATTGCTGACTTGTTAATAAAATAATATAATAAATACTAATTTTGGTTAAGAAAAATATTGAAAAAATTGTTTTTGTTTAATAAAGTTAGTAGAAAGACATTTTTCAACAAGAACTATCTAAATAGTTTCAATATGCATCAACAGATATGGTCCAAACTGAATAAAAATTACTAATTTTAGTTAAGCAAATTATTTAAAAAAATGTAATTAAAAGCCTCTTTTATAGTTATAAAGCATTCTTTATTTACTAAAGTTAGTAGAAAACCATTTACAACAAGAACTACCTAAATAGTATTAATAGGTATCAGCAGATATGAGTCCAAACAAAATAAAAATTACTAATTTTAGTTAAGCAAAATATTTTTAAAAATGTAATTAAAAGCATCTTTTATAGTTACAAAATATTCTTCATTTACTAAAGTTGGTTGAAGAGTATAATTTACTGCAAGAAATGCTACATATAATCTGTAGACAATTTTCTAATAAAATACCTTATCCGAACGCGGTCGCATTTTTATAGTCGGCTATGACTGTTTATATTTTCTTTGAATTATGACAATTATGACAGTTACTTATAAAACTTGTATAGTTAATACCTATTATATTCTTAGTTTTAATGAATACATGGCAAAAGTAGTATACTCAGCTTTTACATTAACTTTGTTCGCGGAGCCTGTCGGCGACATGTCCACGACAGATGAGCATGCTCATTTCGATTTTAAGCTGTTTGAAGTGTTTTGGCTTTACGAACGCTGACAGGCTCCGCGAACAGAGCTATTATGTACAGAATTTAAAGATATCGGTAATTGCCATCGTCAGTTAACCTATTTAACTGATTTACTTCGTAATTATGCTTTAGACGCGGATGATAAGATGTTGTTTCGAAAAATTGAAGAGGCTCTTTTGGACCTTTCTGTTAAATTTCGTGTCCTTCCTAATAAGAAGAAAAATTAAATTGTTTCAAAATATTATATATATTATATGAAACATAAGCATTTTCTAGACATCGAATTCCATTATATATATTTACCATTAAGAAGAGAAGAAGTTTTTAAAGAATTTGAAAACCATTTAAAAATTGCAGCAATAAATAATAAATTATTGATGTAGTTAATTTAAAAATATATTTTTGATGTTTAATATATTTGCTAATTATGTATATTTGAATATTTTATGTCTTATATTTTTATAAGTGACAATTTGTCAAAAATCGAAAGTAATAAGTCAATCGTTTCTAAAATCAAAACAAGGTTGCTAAGCAACACATTACAGTATCTGATACTGTAATGTTCCATTTACCGGCTGCAATTGTGTACAAGGTAAGTTGATTTACTGGACAGGATGAAATAAAATTTATAATTTACTTACTCTATTAAATTTACAATGTGTCTGTTTTTCAACGATTTTTCATCAGTGTCGATTTTTTGGATCGACTACCTGTTTTGGAAGGAAATCGTCTGGTTTTCTTGCCTAAAATTTCGTATAAAAATCAGATACCTAGCACAAATTTTTAAAAGTAAATACTAAAGAAAATACAAGCATTAGGTAACCTTTTAAGTCATTTTTTAGAAAACTTACCTGTTTTAGACATAGCTATTGTCTTTCACAAAAAAGTTCAATAATTAAAAAAATATTAAATCAATTCAAAATACACTAATACAACACACAAAGTTACAGCTTCAGAAGCAAAGAAACAAATAAGCTTGAGTACTTTTTGGCTTGTATAAATACCAAATGATATCCTTTACGGCATACCGACAAAGGGCGGTATACCTACTTTAATATTAGCGAAATAAAAAACTTTCTTGCGACACGTGCCGGTGTCCTATAGGATTCTGTGTTACGGGTCAAAATATCGTAGCCAAGTTAAAATGGCAGAGCTAGTAAACAATACACAACTTTATTTTTATTTATGATTTAATTTAACTTCTAATCTAATCCTAAATCTATTCTAAGTTATTCTAATCTAATCCTAATCTATTCTACCCTAATCTAAGTTATTCTAATCTAATCCTAAATCTATTCTAAGTTATTCTAATCTAATCCTAATCTATTCTACCCTAATCTAAGTTATTCTAATCTAATCCTAAATCTATTCTAAGTTATTCTAATCTAATCCTAATCTATTCTACCCTATTCTAAGTTATTCTATTCTAATCTAACCTATTCTACATTAATCTACTTTATAATCTAGGCCTATTCTATTTTGGATTTGTTTTACTTACAGAAACCGTTGTATGAATCGTAAGACTTCTAATTTTGTAGCTTATTCTACTTTCAACCCTATTCTAACCTTTCCTATTAATTTGTTAGAATGATTACTTTTAATGAATACTTTAGAACCCAAAGAAATGCCTGTTGCTACAAGAAATAATACACATAACTCTTTTACATATCTGATGGTTTTAAATATAGGTTAATTATTATTTGTTTTTGTTTACATTCACTTTTATGAAGTGTCACATTCTTCTTTTACTGAGGGGCCACACTCTTACCAGACTTTGTCCTGCTAGTCTTTAATAGTCAAGACCTTCCATTGACTTCCCACCATTTTGGGAACTTCCTTTTATCAGTTTTTATCTGCTCAACTTTGTGGTAGCATGTACTATTTTCTCTAGTGTATCTAGGATTTGACTTGAGCTAAAAGAATAAAAACTGTGAAACCAGTCTAAAGAATTAGTTGATAAATCATTGTGATTTCTACACCATTCGGTGGATTTTATATAATCTTTGACTGTGATTCCTACAAAAAGGTCGCCCTACACCTAAAGGTGAGTGTCTAATATTAAATATAATTATTCTCTTACATGGCTTACCTATCGCTTAAGGCTGTTTATATGTGTGGCTTACACTAATCCTTTTTACAGACCTTCAATTTCACCTTCAACTTTAACTTCAACTTCAGCTTCTACTTTAATACTTATTCTACTTATATCTATCTGGGTATTTCTTTCTGTGGGATCTATCGACTTTCCTTCGGACTAATACACTTCCTTCCAAGCTTTCTTCGTGGTACTATCACTAAACTGCTACAGCTTTTGAACACTGCCAGCTAACATTCTACAAGGATTGGGTGCATGTTCAGCTAGTTTAGGAAGCCAGGTACCCCAAAACCAACCCCTACAGCAAATCGGCTGGATCTAGCCCTCCTTTTACAGACAGGCCAGAGGTACGACGCAATATTTAGGACGACGGGACAACAGAGATATAAAGTAAGACTATTCCTTATAGCCAAGGGCCCCATTTATCGTGGGTACCACATGACCTCAACTGGGGTCCACTAATTGTGATTCTACCTACAAAGCTTTTGAGATAATCGAGATAATTCACGTAATTTACCTTAGAAATTGATAATATTAGGGTTATATATAGAGGTAAAGCCATTTTATAAAGCTTACTTACAATTCTGGATTACCGTTTGTAACATTTAGGCCTATTTGCGGACGTGTACCTCGGATTGTAACGATAATTTGTAGATACAATTGCATGATATATATAATTATTATTTTACCTACTGAATCACGGCGTGGTATCTTTTTTTGTATATTCAGATTATATATATATTTTTTTTGTTACTCTTCGGTACATCTAACCTCTGAAATAAATGTCAGACGCTGTCAAAAATTAAATTGAATTTATAAAAATTTGCGTTGTCTCTAAGAACCCGACCCTACTCTCCCGAATTTTAAAAAACTGAGCTAATAAAAAGAAATAACCCTTCCATCCCCTATAAATTTGAAGGAGAAAAGGTAATATCTGGCCAGCTATTGTCTAAATGATTTAATAGCATCAAATAAACCTTTGCCACCCGTTAGAAACAGGTTAAATGGATCTGTTATTTACAATTTTGACCAATACATCGTATAATGTCGTTGACATGAAGCGAAAAATGTATCATATTAAAAAAAAAGGGTGGAGGCGCAGTTTGAAACTTAAATGATAATGGTGGTTGGTAGCGGGTAGTTTTACCAGAGGTTGATTTGAGTTCATTAGGTAAAACACTTTTATCCTTTTTAACAGTTATCCAGAAACATATGGGATACCTGGTATATACATTAATATATTTTAGTATACTATTGTTTAAATTTTGTTTTCTGTGTGATTTGCGTTATTCCTTTAGCGGTTTGTTTCATGAGATGCCAAAAACGAAAAACATATTTTTTATTGAAGAAAGTTGTATCCTCGGTTTCAAAGCTGTAACGCCATATAGGTATAGCGCCGACAAGAAAAAACTTTAAAGCGGCCGCCAAAATTCGTTTGAACTATTCCGCAATCGCCGCCAAGTGTGGCTCGAATTTAGTTAGTCATATAAGAATTTTGTTTTAAATAGATTTGTCAAAATAGATAAAATGATCTAGGCATTGTATTAAACAATAAGTCAACTATAAAGGAATACCGCAAATGCAAAAAAAGATTGTAACGTTCATTTTTGGCCACACGAATTAATAAAATTGTTTTGGCTTACCTGGTTAATCATACGAAAAAAAAAGGGTAAACTCGTATTGATGATATCACTATTATTTTTGTCATTAACTAATTTCACCTGTATTCTAACTTTCGGACATCATTATTACAATTTATTTCATCTCACCACTAAGTAAAAGGATGGTAGTTCTCCTAAAGTTTCGTTGTAAATTTATATATATTATGTATTATAGTCTCACCTTGGGTAATTAATTTTTTACGATACCATTTTTTAAGAATTTCATTGCTTATTTTTGTTATAGCTGTCAGTATTAGGTTAATATTTCGGGGATTTCGGCCATTTTGGACGGCTGACGTATTTTTTTTGGGCAGTGGGTGTTGAATCACGAGAAGGACGAATTTTGCGTCGAAGTAGAATTTTGTTAATATTTAGCCCCATCGGCTTACCTATTTAAAGGGTATTTTAGATTTTACTTCATGGTTAATTGTGGGTAAATGGGCATTTCGTATTTTGAGGGGAATTTTAGTGTATTGGTAAATTCCTATGGTCATTGGTCCAGCCCATATCTAGTATAGGATTTTAACGCAATAATTGGAAGTTCACAGCATTTGGAGTGTGGAATATTGTTGTGCTGTGGATCATCTCACGTGTTTTTCATCCTTTGAATGCTTCCAAGTTAACCCTTTACGAAAAAGGTATGTTTTGTATATATTTCGTTATGTTACGCACCATGTGGCTGTCAATTTCTTTTATGTTATGGCATGGTGTAACAGAATTTTAATTATTTGAGCTCATAATACTGTTTATGACTCACTGTTGAGCCAATGTAATTTTTCTTCATCCTAGATGCTGAATAGTTTCTAGTTTATGTACATTTTTGGGTAATCCTATAGTTCGGGATACTTGAGTCAATGTGTATTGACATTTTTCTTTGTTATATTTTAAGGGTTTCGCCCAGGGGGTTGTTAACCCAGGATTCGACGACAGTTTCACCCAGGGTGTTGTTAACCCAGGATACGACAACAATTTTTACCCAGGGGGTAGCGACTCAGGATTTCAACAGTTGTACACAGAGGGTTATATCGTCCGGAGTTCAACGGTTTCATCGTGGACTCATCGAGGGAACACAGAACATTGGTATGCTAGCCGCCTAGCTTACTTGTAGCTAGATTTACAAGGATGATTCTCGTTCTGGATAGGAAGATGGGAATGCTGTGAAAGAAGACACCCTACTATCAGGTTTTTTTTTATACGTTATATTGAAGGTTTCATGTGTGCATTGTTAAACTATACATTCACTTTCAACCGAATGTTGTCAAGGTATTCTCAACATTATTTATACTTTTGAGCACAGAATATTCTAGGGTTCTTTCACTCATAACTTATGTATTATCAAATATTACATCGTTTAATTGATTAATATTTCAAACTTTTTCTTAATTTAAGCACTTAATACTGATGTAGTAATCCTTCGGGTCGCAGAACACTTGGACTGCTTCCACGTTTAAGTTGAAATTCTTCAGTTAATAAGGGCTACTGTCATAATTTTACTTTTTCAATTTATTCATTATTAAATGGACCAGACTTAACGATCAAGTTCAGCTATCTCAGAAGACCCGTGTGGGGGCAGAGATTTAACAACCTCTTCCTATTTATGGGAGCTTTAAAGTATATCAACGGTGTCTGAAGTCCTTTGTGTATCTTTCATTTATTTTTTTTTTTAAATAATCACTTATAATAGTGATTCTTCTAGTTGCAGAACATCTGGACTGCTTCTACGCTTAAGTTGTAAACCTTCAGTTATCAAGAACTACAGTCAAATTTAACGTTATTCTTCATTTTTACATTTTATTTATTTTTTTTTATGATAAGACTTAACGTATAAGTTAAGCAATCTCAGAAGACCCGTGTGGGGGCAGAGATTAAGTAACCTCTTCCAACCTGGGAGTTTAAGTAAATAACCTCTGTGTCTAAAGTACTTTATATGTTCATTGTATTTTTATTTTTTTTTATATTTTTATTTAGTTCTATGAATTATACTTAATTATAAAATTTCATGGTTTAATAATTTTCTTTTGGGTAGTTTGGTCTTAACTAAAAGTTAAGCAGATATCGCCTTCCAATTTGGAGAGGGTTATAAGTTTATAAGGATTATAAGTTTACTGTTTAGTTTACAATATATGATGTAGTATAGGTGCGGTTATGCACAAGATTTAAGTTAACTATTATTTTATATTTTATGTAAGGTGGAAATTAATATTTTGCGCAAGCGTCATGCCTGGTACCAAGCTAACGACGAACCGTGCCATATTTTGATACATTTAATAATTTATTTTGGGTTATGCATATACGTATATGGTGTAAACTTTCCCTTTAATTTCCTCCAACTTATTTTTTTTTTGGATTATCTAAAGCCATTAGGTAATTAATTAGTTTTAGTAGTTTGTCGAACTCATAATAAATTGTTGAAATTTAAAGTTGATATATTTAGTAAATATTTTGTCCTTTTTTTCTTTATAAAGGAACATAAGTTGAGGTTTGTCTTTTATTTCTTTCCTCATTTACTGGGTTTTTGGGGAAATAGGATCATAGTTTGGCCACTATATAGACCCAGTTGGCGCCTATTCATTTGTCTACTATTTCCGGAATTCTTGTAAGCTATCCACCCTCTAGCTGCCGTCTGAGCGACGTCGAAGGCCCGAAGGTTGACACCGGAACAGCCGAAACTTGTGTAACCGTAGTAGACAACATTTTTAATTGTAGTTAATACTTTAATAATTTTTTTTTTAAGTTTAAAATTTTGGTGGAATCACCGAGTTCATTTGATAGGTTACAAGATCGGCCTTTGCTTGAAGTACTTAAAAAAAAATTGGTGTGCAAAACGAATTGTCAGCGGGAAGTCAACTAGCTAAAAACATTAACAAATCGACCTCTTTGATTTACCGCCCATAGTCGGAGATATGTTTTTTTTTACTTAAAATTTTATTCGTATATTATTCATCATTGAGTCAAAAAAATACTTGATTTCAATTCTTTTTTCCGCATTGAATAATAATTATTTTATTTCACTTTTTTTTATGGCCTTCGAGTATGTACTCACATAGCCAGATACACGAATTGAATTTGTTGACTTAACCTACACTATATTACATTAGGATGGGATAAGAGTAACTCATTTCACACCCAGGGGTCATTCAGGGTGACTTTATTACACTGGGGAAGGTAGACCTCGAAAATAAAGGAATACGAGTTTATAAATCCAGGGTAGATAACAAAGGAACCAATATTTACAAATTTAGGTTACCAGAATTGACGAAATCCAGAAGAGCGTTAAAAACTGAGAGATTATTTAGAGACAGCAAGTGCATCAAATTATAGGGTAAAGCTATTTTATGACTAATATTTTTTTCATTCAGTAAATGACGTTGTGCTTGATATTTTTCACAGTTGAAAAAAATATGGTCCAGATCACATATCTCATTGCAAGTGTCGCAAAAATTAGAATCCACAATTCCTATTTTGTGAAGATGTTGGGGGTAGCAAGCGTGACCAAACTTTAATCGAGCAATAGTTACTATGCCTCTACGATTTAGGTTGCTATTTTTGTGCCATATTTCATTAGGAAGTGTAGGGTGTAATAGAGTGTAACGAGTTGTAGAGCTTTTACAATATTGTGTCCATGTTTCGTTCCATTTTTCCTTAATTTTATTTTTGGACTGATTTATACATACATTGATAGCACTTTCGTTTTCCATTGGTTGGCCTATGGAAATGCTTTCTTTTGCTAATTGATCAACTTTTTCGTTGGCTTGAGGTCCTATATGTGCCTTGATCCAAATAAAGTGAATATCAAATTAGGTTTTCTTTAGTCTAGAGATATTTAATTTTAATTTTTGATAACTGGATTTAAGTATGGTGAAATTGTATCTATCGGATGAGATAAAATTTGAAGTACTGAGAGCGAATCTGATACTATGACTACCTTTTTTATCGCTTGCTCTTCTATAATAATAACATAATAATGACATATATTCAGTAAAAGTTACAAAAAAGTTACAAAAAAGGCCACAATTGAATAAAATGTTAAATAGTCGATAAGCATTGATTGTTTCGACATAAACTAAACAAACTACATATAACTAAATAAGTTACATAACATAAATTACATGATAATTTCACATAATATACAACACATGAATACTAGGTATATTTTTGCTATACACTGGAAACGAATATTTAAAACTAATGTTAAAGTGTCTGGCACTAAATATTTTCTATTAAATTAGTGATTACATGACGTTCTAGCGAGAGAATAAATTTTTTTAACGATTTCTTAAATAGGTGAGTTTTATTAATGGATTTAATTTCACATGGAATATAATTAAAGAGTTTAGGAGCCAAATAAGAGAACGATATCTGGCCAATAGACTTTTGTTTGAAAGGTACGTTATGATTTTGCCTTTGCATGGAGGGAGTAGAATAATTGTGCGTTGACTCGCTAAAGTTGTTATTTTTATGATAGTAAGTGATTATCCTTAGGTTAAACAGTTGACGAATATCTAGTATATTTGCTTCAAGAAAGAGATTATTGGTCGAGTACAATATGGGTTTTTTAAGAATTATTTTTAAGAATATGCGTTGAATTATTTCAAGAGGACGGAGATGTGTTTTTAGAGCTCTACCCCAAATACTGATAGAATAGCTGATATGAATCTCAACTAGAGCATAATAAAGAATTTTTAATTGATTTAAATCTAATATATCTGCTAAACATTTAAATTTACTAATTACAAATCTGTTTTTTACACACGTAATTTATATGTATGTTCCATTTTAGGTGCTTATCAAGGTTAATACCGAGGTATTTTACATGTTCTTTACTTTTAATAGAAATATTTTGGTTAGATACTTTTACATTTAGTTCATTGAATGGTGGAGTTGTAACTTTGTTACAATGAAATGCAACATAAAAAGTTTTTTCTAGATTTAGGGTTAGTAGACTGCGGTTAAACCAATTCTGTATTTTGGGCAGTTCTGATCCGACTTTGTTTTTTAAATCTATCCAGGTTTTATCTTTGAAGAACAATGCCGTGTCATCAGCGAAACCAATTACTTCTGACTCAAGGTAGACTTCAAACAAACCATTAACATATATGTTAAATAGTGTTGGCCCAAGTATACTACCCTGGGGGATGCCACAGCAGATTGATGAACATGTGCTACATATATTTCCCATTTTAACGTACTGCTGTCTATCTCTTAAATAACTGTCAAAAAGTTGATGTGCATTACCCCTGATCCCAATATCTTCTAGAGTCATTAGAAGTTTCGAGTGGCTTACTGTGTCGAATGCCTTCGACAAATCCATGAAAACAGTTAGGCAAGGTTGGTCTTCATTCATTGATTCATTTATTTTTTCAGTAAGCATAAGTATTGCGTCTTCAGTAGATACGTTTTTTCTAAAGCCATATTGGTGTTTTGAAATAATTTTAAATTTATCTAGATATGAATTTAGTCGTGTCTTCAATATTTTTTCGAAGACCTTCGACACAGTTGTGATCAACGATATAGGATGGTAATTAGTTGCTATCTGAGGGGCTCCTTTTTTAAAAATGGGAATAACCACAGCTTTTTTAAATATCTCAGGCCACAAACCTGCATTAAAACATTCATTTATTAGAAAAGTCAAGGGGTCTATTACATTCTTAATAATTGCTTTTAAAGTTTCGGAGCGAATTCCATCGGTACCAGGAGATTTATTTGTTTTTAAACAAGAAATAGTATTTTTAACTTCTATATCACTAACAGGGAAAAGGGCAAAACTATTTTGAAGTGTTTTTTGCTTTGGTTTATATCCGGTATTAAGGGGAATTTTTTTTGCTAGATTAGGACCTATTTGTGTGAAAGTGCTGTTAATGTGATAGCTATTTCATCTTTTTCAATTAATATGTTACCAAGCGAATTCTTCATGAAGTCAATGTTAATTTTTTTTTTGTTTTGTTGATCTCGTTGACAACATTCCAAAGTTGTTTAGATTGTGATTTATTCCTGTTTATTAAACTTTGATAGTACTTATATTTACATGTTTTTATTAATTTAGTCAGATAGTTTCTATAGTTATTGTATTGATTTTTTAAAATTACATTATTAGGATTTTTTAAAAGATTTTTATGCATGTTATTTTTTGTATTTATAGATTTGACAAGTCGATTGGTTATCCATGGGGTCAATTTAGAGTTTTTCTACGTATTTTTGCTTTATATGAGCATGTTTCTATATTATTAAGCAAAGTTTTAATAAATTCATTAACTGAAGAGTTAGGGTCTTGTGCTTGGTAGGTTTGGTTCCCATTTTCTTGCTCCAACTGCTTATTTAATTTCTTAATGTTAATAAAAGATTTATATTGTTGATGGCTTTTATTCGATATATCCAAATTATGAATTATTTGTAGAGCTGTGGTATAATGATCAGAAACTGAAGTTTTTATTACTAATAGTATTATATAATCATGGAAAGAGGGTATATTTTATTGAATAAAAATATGATCTAGACAGGTTTTTGAGTTCCCCTTTACCCTAGTTGGACTGTTTATGGCAGACATGAGGCCTTGTTCGTTCATTATACAAAGGTATTCGTTAGTGATGTTATTTTCTTCTAAGAGGTTAATATTTAAGTCGCCTAGGAGAACGTGGTAGGTACTACTACTTTGATTTTGTTGGAAGTATTGTTGCAAATGTAGAAATTGTTCAGGGTTCAAGGATGGAGATCGGTAATATGCACTTAAAAGGACAGTCGTGTCATCTAGCTTGTTTAAATGAATTTTTATTTGAATAAGGTTACTGGGACCTAGTGGAATAATTTTATAGGAATATTTGTAGGAAGACTTAATGTATACAACTATGCCATCGTTTTGATTCATATTGCTTAGATTGTACAATATTTCGTAGCCGGGAATGTGAAATAAATCCAAATTTTCAACTTCTCTCGTCTCTGTAAATACAATGCAATCTAGTTCACTTGTTATGCTATCTATGAAAATTTTATATTCATCCAAATTTTTTTTAATGCTAATTATATTAATATGTATAATGTTGAAACTATTATTACTCTTATTTACATCTAATATGCTGTTTAATTCGTAACTGTTTTCCAGTGTATAGTTTTCAATTTTTTCTACCCTAAAGTTTCTCACAAAAGGATCCATAGTATATAAATTTAATATTAAATAATAAAATGTTTTAAAACATAAAATTACGATTACAATTAAATATGCGTTAAAAATTAATCAATAAAATCATAAAATCAATAAAATTTAGGAGAAAGTCTTTCTTCAACTTTATTTATTTCCTTCTTTAGCCGAGTTGGATCGAGTTCTAACAGTAATGTCATTGTGTAGAGGCTTTGAATTACGAAATTTTTTACTATTAGATGACTTCAATGGAGGTGTTTCCTGTTTTGATCCTTTGGTCTGTGGTGGTATTATAATTTTCCTTGAGACAGGTTTTGACAGAATAGAAGGTGTAGGTGTAGATGGGGCACTTTGAATTGGACTAACTTCCGCTTCTTCAACGTCAAGTACCTGAAGTTCTTCGAGGGAGTACTTTTTGTTATCTACAACCAACTTATTTCCTTGGATGTAACACTCTTTCTTTGTAGATTTATATTTAATCCAAAATTCTTTTAATAATTTATATTCTTCTCTTTGAAGTTGAGTAAAATCTTCTGATATTGAGAATCCGGTGTTCTGGAGTTTTTTCGGTTCTGAAGGATTTCTCTTTTCTTGAAATAAGAGTTTAGTTTAACTTTCAAGGGAGCAGACTGGGAGTTTCCAAGAAAATAAAAATTTTTTACTTCGTGAGTATCTAGGTTTACTCCAACAAGGTTATTAATTTCTATTTTCAAGGCGTCGACAGTCAGTATTGTTTTAGGTGCTCCGTATATTATAATATTATTTGCTTTATTCTCTTGCTCTAATTTTTCTAGATTTCCTTTTAAGTATTGATTTTCTTCTTCCAATTACTTTACTTTTTGATTTTTTTCTTCAATTTTTAATAGCAGCCTTGTTTTAACTACTTTACTAATTGCCAGTGCTTCGGCGGAAAATATTAAGGTGGACTTGTTGAGTTTAAACTGGGCTTTCACTTTTAGTGCTGGAATAAAAAAAGCACAGCCTGAACCATCAGGTTGTTTAGAAGCATCGGTATAAATAATTGTATGCTCAAGGTACTTATTTAATGTGATGTTTAGGATATTTTGACTTATGTGAGGTGATTCATCATAGGCAGGTACTGCTATTTTGTATGGTTCTAAGGCATAAAAGAAATCGGCAGTTTTGTTTAAACTAGGTCTTCTTAACATTGAACAGGTATTGGTTGTATTTTTAAACGCGTTGCACAAAGGAGGAGAAGGTTTTTTTCCCAATACTTGTTTGTAAGGTCAAAATTATTTAATTGTACTATCTTATGTATAATATTCGCTTTTTTAATCGAGTTTTTGATTATAAACTTTTCAGCGAGGTATTCTCTTCGTAACTCAAGTGGAGGCTCTAGGGCTTCTGTGCGTAGGGGTTTGACTGGGGTTGAGCACATTGCGCCAAGGCAGAGTCTAAGTGCAGAGTTTTGGATGATTTCAAGCTTTTTCAAAGTATGCGGACTAGCCGAACCATAGAAGATGCATCCATAGTCAATAATGGATCGAATGTATGCATTATAAAACATTAAGCATGTTTTGGGATCGGCTCCCCACCAAGTTTTTCGAATTAAGAGGAAAATTTATATTACAAACTAAAAGACCTGCGGGGCAACGGTAGTTTAATAGGTATAAAAATTACAACTTAAGGGTGGAGCCTAAATACTACAAAATTACTTACGAGATCAAACAAAATCAGCATTCATTCATAATTTTAACAATTGCATGTAGATACGAGGGGTGCATATTCTAAACTTTAACGGGCGAAGTTGAAGACAAAGGAACCGAAAAATATTCCACAATAGCACAAAATAATATTACCTATGTATTTTACAATATAAGTATGGTGTAGATTAAAACTTATTTTGGCTGTCTACAAATTTGGTTAAAAAATCTTCTTTTATAAATATACCTTTCATTTGACGAAAAACGAAGGCCTAAACGAAAAAAAAATATTCTTCATAAAAGTTTTGCCTGTGTATTGACAAGGTAATAGTGCTTTCCTTATATTTTTTGCTATGAAATTAACAAGAATATAGCAATAAACAATTACTGATGTCATGGTTTTACAGGAAAGGAAGCAGTCTCTTGACTGTATGCGTCTCTTTTAGAGATGAAATGTATGCAATCTGTTTGACTCTCTTACATTATTTTATACAGGTATTATTGATTTATCCGCTATGAAGGCGAATAATGTTTTATAGGGTGTTTCATGATTTTTTTTAGAAAAATAAAAAATAATATATACTCTATTTATAAACAGTAAGACTATTGCTTTGCAGAATACAATACATTCCTGATAAAAAAAATTCAATAATTAGAAGTATATAAAGCATAAATTAATAATATTAAAATATATAAGTACAGAACTCAAACTAATCAAATTCACCACATTAATCTACATTTTCCAAAACATTAGCGGCTATGATCAAACTATTTCTGCAGTTTTTCTGTGCCATACAGGTGCATTAACCGGTGTAGCCAATATTTTTTTTGCATTTGCAAATTTTTCTTCCATAGTCTAGAATAGAATAATATTGTTAAAATATTGTACATATATGAAAATTATCGGTGTATAGTACCTTTTTGCATTTGCATGATAAGTTCTGTTATTTCTGGTAACAGGTCGAGCATAATCTTAAGAGTGAGTATCAGACCTCAATCTTGATCTACTTTCCATTAATACTCTTCAACATTAGGAAGCTGCATCTGGGTCTTTAAAGAGCTTAGCCAAATACTTAGCTGGTAAAAACATCTTAAACAATGTAATCTTAGGGCGTCTTCAGTCAATGGCAATTTAGCAATTATTTTAAAGGGGCCATTAATCTCTTCAAAATGTTAATGGAAGTAACATTGGCAGTTTTTGAATACAGTTTTATGAAAATTTTTTCAAGATTAGAGAATGTGTTTTCAGAGTACCTACGAATCAGTGCCAAATCCATCCAAAAGTTGATGGTGTTCAAGGTAGGTTTTCCAACCGGTTATTTTTCCAATGCCAGACAATTGGCTGGATTTATTACGACCTGTCACAGAATGAAAAGAAGGCAAATTTTTTAGAAGTTTTTTTATCCTAATTTAAATCATGTACTGTTATAAATCGTCACGAGTCTCCTCGCCCTATTATGAACCATATCTTTTTAGTACAAAACTACTTAAAATAAATTAATAAGACTAGAACATCTGTATCATTGCAATAAATAATGCAGCGTGAATTCCCCAAATTTCTGGCTGGTAATATGTGCAATAAGATACGAGTATCAGCTTCTTCAAGATTTAAATTTAAGAAATCGTCTTTTGATGGTTCAAAATTCATCCCATATTTATTGATACTCGCGAATCCATCACTAGATACAAATTTTCAAGAAGTTGCTTTGACAGAAAATGTGTTAAACGTCTTTTATTAAATATCGAATGAATAAACAAGTTTCATTATTCTGGAAGTGGAATATTGGGTCGGTCAATTTCTATATCAATTGATTTCTGGGATCATCTCTTTTAACGTGTTGTATTTTTGATAGAATTTTCTTTATAATGATTAAATACCACATCTATCCTTTGAGCATTAAATTTATTTTTAAAAATAATATTTACAAATATATTAGCATGTTGTTTAAATGATATGCAATTTTTGGACTTTCCCAAACCTTGAGCTATTGCTATCCCATCAAAAATGTGACAAGTTTTGCAAGATCACCTAGATGCAGGTAAGTCTTTGTGGGTCATATTGCTCTAAAATATTTCCCAATAAACTCTTATTTGTAGAGGTGCCGAGATACCCATTTACTGTTAAAGACATGGGAGAGGCTGTCAGATCAAACTTAAATAGTTCGGCATAATTACCTAATGCTTCTGTCCATATCCTTTGCTAATAAAATATTGTGAAGAAACTGTTGACCATGCAAGGATTAAGAAGTCATATTTTGATATCATTTGTGTCTTTGCTTCTTGCAACAACAAATCCGTAATTAAAATGTTTAACGAAAACTTACCCAACTCACCCAAATATATTCAGGCATTCAGCTATAACAGGATGAATGTAGATGTAATAAAAACCTAAAAAATGTCTATATTTCTTCCCAATTTATTAGGAACTTTAATATGTAACACACTTATTAATTTTTTAGTAAAAACAGACAATGTGACACTTTGTCCATTGGCACCTAACAAAAAGTTTTATAATAACAAAATGAAAAAAATTTGAGCATATCAATAATGTGATGCATCAGCCGACACGTAAAGAGAAACAGAGCTATACTACATTTTTCATTAGGGCCTTCCTTTTTGTTAAATGATAAAATTATATTTAAAAAAATAACTTTTTAAACAAATTTTTGAAGGGCTGAAATTTTTTTTTAATAAGTATAAAAAATTACTCCTTACATAGATTTTATTGTGCATTGGACCAAAAAATAAATATTTTTTTTTTATTCGGCGATATCAGTATCTGGATTTTTGATAATAGTGCCCTTCTGCACAGTCTAATTTTGTGTTACCTCCGGAATAAGGGTTACCTTCTATCTCTGAAAAATTCAGTTTGTGACAAAGGGGGGTAAATCGTTTTCTAGAGCGAATATTTTAATACATACACTCATTACACTCTACTAATAATAATTGATTAAGAGTAGAAAAGCGTCCATAGTTTAGCAATACATTCCCTTCTATATCACACAATAATGTGTCCTCGATAAAAAAAGTCAAAGTAACAAAAACAGGAGGCCAAGGTAAACAAACAATAAACGGTCTCATGACATTTTATATTTTTAAATAAACTACGTTTTTAAACGTGCGTGAAGTTGGCCCTACCATGTTATGATAATTACACCAAAGTTGTACCAATATTTTGCAACTAATTTGCAACTTTAGGCAACCGGTATAAAAAAATTTGCAACCTTACATTTTAGTTCTAATCGCTAAAACAAAATTGGTGGGGCCAAATTCACGCAGCCCCACCACATCGTCGTATTGACCTCGAACCTTTTTCATAATTTAGCAACTAATTTTCAACTTTAGGCCACCTTCGTAAAAAAAATTGCAACCTCGTGGTTAAGTCGGAATCGAATTCCTAAGTTGGAAGGTGGGCCAAATTCACGCTGCCTCACCACATCGTCGGGTAGACCTGAAATTTTTTTTTAATCAATTTTATTACATACAAATATATTATTAAAATTTATAGTTACAATATTACAGTAGGTGTAGCTACAAATACGTAAACTTTAATTATCCCTCGTAAAACATCAGTAAAATATTTTGTAAATTGTTTTCATTCATAAATATTAATTTCTTAAAAATCTAACAGTGGCGCCACTTGCCAGACGAAAAATCTTGCAATGTAAGGGTTTCGTAGTACCCCACTTTTAAAGTTTATTTTTAAAAGAAAAAATATGTACGAAATATATATTTTGAAACTGATACAGGTTTTTTAAAAACAATTTTATTGATTAAAATTACAAACGTCTTTGCTTGGCAAAGGCTAGACAAAATCTGATTTAACAAACTAGAGAATTAATGTAAAAGATTAAAATAACAAGCTAAGCACTGAAATATAATATGATACGATAAGGAGTCCGAATGTCAGCTGTATACGCTCACGTAACTCCTCCGTCCTTAAGACGCAAAAATAAGGGAGTTATTTTTGCGGTCCGAATTTTCTGGAATTTCCTCCATGTTGAGGGCTTCTTTTTCTTTCGTTTTTGAATTTTGGCATCTTCTTCTAACAAAAATGTATAAAAATACCATTATACATAAAATTATTAACGTTGAAAATATTGTTAATATTGGAATTTGGTAAGAGTCCTTTGGTTCATCTATTGGCGATAGCTGATTGGCGATTCTATTGATTTCGTATAGGTTGTCGAAATTTATTTTACTGATATTTGAAGTTTGATAATTTCTTCGAATTTTAAAAAGTTCAATTTTGAGTTTTGGTAGAATTAGTGTTTTTCCCTTTTGAATTTCTTGTTCATTTGAAAATGTAAAATCTCTTGACGTGATTGTACAGCCTTCTGGAATGCGAATAAGGGTTGGATTCTGAATTTTGAAAATTTGGTTACTTCTACAATACGACTTAACGTTTTCTGGTTCTTTGGGAACAATCATGATTTGATTGCTAGCAACTTGTTCGAATATTGATTCTTGCAAATTTACTTCAGTGGCGTAGCATCCTTCTGGTAACTGGCCGTCGAGAAGTTGTAAAGTACAGTTATCCCTCGGGATAAAATCTTGTAAACAATAGTAGGTATTTTCAAGTTTTGGGCATTCTTCTTTTTTCAATTGGACTTCTTCTTTGTTGCGTGCCAAGTATGGGTATGAAGGTGTGAACATTTTATTATTTTGGATAACGGGATATATTTGATAAAATTCTAAGGATTCGACTTTTGAGATAGGGACGTGGATAGCAAAAATTAATTTTAATTTGGAGAAGGTAACTTGAGTACCAAGAAAGGTATAGTATGTTAAGATATTATTAAAATTTGGAATTTCTTGTTTTTTGTAAATTTTCTGTAAATATTTTATCATGTCTGAAATTTCATAGCTTGATATTATAGAGCTGTGCAGAGTGTTCATTTTGGAAAAGAGAATTGCATTTTCAATATTGTCTATAAATGATATTAAATTTTGACAGTCAAGGTTTATTTGGCTTATTGTTCCTTGAAAGGTTATATATCTGCTTAAAGAGTCAATTTCGTTATATATTGCGTCTTGGAATCTTTTTAAATTATCGTGAAGTTTTTGTTGATTTTTCCATAATATTGTTAATGATTGATTATAATAATCTATCAATTTTTGAAATAGTGAAGTTTGTAAGTTAATTTCGTTTGTTATCTGTTTTTGATTTCCCTGCAAAATTTTAATGGCACTGTCATAGCGGTCTCCATCATCAGAGTCGAGGTTGCCAAAAAGCCACTTATTGACTTTTCCAACCCCGTTTATTATACCTCTTTTTGAACGCATATGAGGATATAAATTTTGAAATTTTCTTCCTAAGGAATTAATCAAAAATTCTGTTCTTTCAAGCATATTTTCACTCAAGCCATGGTATGAAATAGGGTTCGAAACGTTACTTTTTACTACAGTTTGTTTAATTATAGAAAAATGATTATGCAATAATTCTATTTGTCTAAGAACTACCTTTAAATCTAAGTAATGGATAAATGTGTGCTTTGTGTAAATTAACCTAGCGTTGCCTAACTCTATGGGAAGAATAAGATTTTCTAAGGGGGTTATACTTATTTCTTCGGTACTACATTCTATTTTAGACGTTTGAAGGACCAGGTACAGCAGGATCATCAGTCATTTCATTGTCCTGGTTATCCTGCAAAACGTTTTGTTAATTAATTTTAGGTTTCCTAATTATACTCTTATGATAGGTGCCTTTGTTGGTTTTCAACAAAACACCATTGTCTTCAATTATTTCTGTCTTTTTGAATTTGGGCAATTTTTTATCACGTAATTTTGTACGAACATAAGCAATTTCTTGACCTGAATAGTCGGGAGGATTAAAACGACTTTCATTTGCTTTATTAATTAAATTTTCTTTGACTTTTTCATTACGTTCTTTGATAATATTATAAAGTTGTTTGCTAGCTTCCTTGTGGTTTTGAACATAAAAGGAAAGAATGTGATGATCATCGAGATCAAAAGGATCAGGGTTATTAATATGGCCTTTAGTAATTTCAAATGGAGTGAATTTCGTAGCAGAATGTATCGAATTATTATAACTTAATATTGAATGCTTAATTAATTGATTTGGTGATAATTCGTTATTTTGTTCTCTTAAGCACCTATAATGCTCTATTAAACTAGAGTGAAAACGCTCTACTGGAGAATTTGAGGTGCTATTTTTTGCCGTAGTGAAATGAAGTTCTATTTTGTGCAACTTGCAAAAATCTTCAAGGTCCATGTTTTTAAATTCGGTACCACAATCCGCGGTTATTTTGTAAGGGAGTCCGTGATGGGATATAAAATTTAATAAATTATCAACAATTGAGATACCACTGACAGTTTCTAAAGGATATGCTTGACCGTATCTTGAAAATGAATCGATTATAGTAAGGTAAGGGGTATTAGATATTCGAAATACATCTATATGTACATGATCGAAAGGTTTTGATGCTGTTGGGGTTAAGTTAAATTTTACAATCGGGGGATTCCGATCATATTTGTTTTTAAGACATGTTTCGCAATTATTTACAAATTCTTCTATGTCTTTTGAAATATTCGGCCAATAATAAAATTTAGTTAAAGATAATTTCAATTCATTAATACCACGATGTCCTTTTTTATAGACATGATAATATTCTAATTTTTCTTTTTGAGTTTCTATTGTTAGGAGGTCATTTAAAAATTTCGTGCAGTGAATAAGTTTAAAAGCAGAATGTTTGAAAAATTTCTGCAGAACAGTTACAAAGATTTCAGCTAGGTGAGAAATTTTGAAATACAAAGCATATGTACTTTTGGGATTTAAAAATTCTCTAGCAAATTTTACAATACTTTCTTCTAAATTTCTTTGAGATAAGGTAACAAGAAATCTTGTATTTTCAAATAATTTTTCTCTTTTATAGAGAGTTTCGGTGTTATCACCACAAGTTAAAATAATTTGATTTTTATATTGATTAACGGCACGATCCGTTATCGGTATTGAAAGAATCGGATTTTCAATGGAAGTGTGAACTGTTTCTAAGTCAGTACTTTGTCGTCTCTCTATTGGTGGTTTAATTTGAACGTTTTGTAATATTTTTACTTTAGGGGTGTCTTTTATTATTTCATTAATATCGTTTACCGATAAATTTGGTAACTCATTAATATCTTCAAATTCTTTTTGAATTATTAAATCTAAATCGTCTAAATTAACATCTAAAGATGCTGTTTCTAGAGCGTTTAAATCATGTGTAGGGGGTGCCCTCGATAAGGCGTCGGCTACATAATTAAGTTTTCCTTTTAGATATTTAATATTATAGTCAAATTCTTCCAGCTTTAAGCGCCAGCGCATAAGGCGAGAGTTTGGCTCTTTAAGGGAGAACAACCACTCCAATGGCTTATGATCAGTGAGAATTTCGAATGTTC
The DNA here is from genome assembly GCA_927349885.1 of Psylliodes chrysocephalus. NCBI lineage: Eukaryota > Metazoa > Arthropoda > Insecta > Coleoptera > Chrysomelidae > Psylliodes > Psylliodes chrysocephalus. Next base: position 1,962,434 of record OV651818.1, read on the forward strand.
GGCCAAATAAGTAAGGACGAAAATATTTACATCCCCAAACTACTGCAAGTAACTCTTTTTCGATTACTGAATAATTTATTTCGGCCGAATTTAACGTTCTAGAGGCATAGCATATAGGGTGATTATTTTGAGTTAAAACTGCTCCGATTGCATACATCGATGCATCGGTCATTATTTCGAAAGGTTTTTCGAAATCCGGATACGCTACAATCGGTTCCGATATTAACAAATTTTTACAATAATTAAAACAATTAACAAATTCCCTCGTATGTTCGACTTTATTATCTTTTTTCAAACAAATCGTTAGGGGTTTTGTTATTTTCGCAAAATTTCGGATAAACTTGCGATAGTAGCCAAGGAGGCCAAGGAAGGACTTTATTTGTTTTTGCGTTCTAGGAATTGGAAAATTCTTAATGGCATGAACTTTATTTGGGTTGGGTTTAATACCCTGTGGCGTTACCACGTGTCCCAAAAATTCTACCTCTTTTCGCAGAAACTCGCACTTATCTAACTGAATTTTTAACCCCGCTTCTTTAAATTTTGAAAATACTAATCTTAAATTTTGCATATGTTCTTGTAATCCCGTGCTGAAGATAATTATATCATCCATGTATACAAGACATGCTTTATTCTGAAGGTCCTTTAAGACCTCGTCCATGACTCTTTGGAAGGTACTCGGAGAATTTCGGAGCCCCATTGGCATCCGTAAAAACTCGTAATGCCCGTTATCGACATTAAACGCCGTTTTTTCAATAGAGCATTCACCCATCTCTATTTGATAGAACCCACTTGCGAGGTCGAGCGTACTAAAATATTGCGCTCGCCCCAATTTATCTAAAATTTCATTAATATTAGGTATTGGGTATCTATCGGAAATTGTTTTTTCATTTAATTTCCTGTAATCAACGACGAGACGCCATTTTTGCCGCCCCGACGCATCCAACTTTTTTGGTACAATCCATATGGGAGAGGACCATGGGCTAGAAGAGGGTTTAATTATCCCCTTTTCTAACATTTCATCGATTTGCCGACGCACCTCGTCTTTAAGGGCGTACGGATACCTATAGGACTTCACATGTACGGGTTCTTCGTCCTTAGTTTTTATTTTATGTCTTACTTTGGAAGTGAAAGTAAGCGGGTCACCTGGTTTCAAGAATATTTCTGGAAATTGGCGACATAATTTAATAATATTAATTTTCTCTTCTGAGTTCATATGCTCTATTCTTAATAGGTTTTGGATATCGTTTTTATTTATTTTAGTTTCAATTGAATTATTAAAGCATTCAAATTTGTAAGTCTCAAAATGACTTGATATATAAGGATTTGATTTAATTGGTTTCAATAAAGTGATAGATATATTTTTATCAGTTTCATTAATGACTTCGACTAAAGCGAGCCCATTATTTGATTCAGTTAGAGTTTCTGGAATATATATATCTCCTAATTGAGTTTTATCAATTAAAACATCGCCGTTTAAAATAGTTACCGGGATTTGTTTTAATGTTCGTTTAAAAGGACCAACCGAAATTTGATATTTTATATCATGTGGTTGTCTAAATTTTATTGGAATCCTAACGCGATCACTAATCATTTGTTTATTATTTAAATCTATATTAAAATTCATTGCAATAAGGTCATTAATACCTATAACCCCGTCAAAGAATTCGTGGAAATCATAAAGAATACAAGTCAATATATGATTATCGTTAAATTCACGGAAAGCTGGAATATCAGCTTGATATTTAATATTTTTAGTACCTAGAGATGTTGAAAGAGATACATTTGAATGATAAATCGTGTTTGGGTAAAATTTTTCTGCAATAATGGGTTTTAAAATGGATTTAGTACTTCCGGTATCAATTAACATTCTTAATGGTGGGTTATAAATTTCAATATATGGCAGAGGGTTATTAGAAGTTATGTTTAATTCTACTAAGTCTGATTCTCTATCAAGGCTGGGTTCTGAAAATTTGGATTACAATCATTATCAAATTGCTGATTATTTTCTTCACTTTGTAAAAATGAATTATCATAATTATCTGCTTCTATTTGATTTTCACCGTAGTCACTAACAAATAGTTCTTCAGATATAAAATTACGCTTTTGATTATTATTTTGGAAAAAATTATTAGACCTATTATTTGGGTTAAAAGTTCTTTTACTATGCATTGATGGGATTCTCGAAGTGGTTGACATTGGTTGAGGTTTGGGAAGTTGATTCTGTGGAATCGAATTGGGTTTAAACACATTTCGTGGGGGTCCAAAAACTTGTGCGTTTGTTGGATAATTACGATGCTGAGGGCGTGGTTGAACATTTATAGGTTGACGCGACCATACAGGTTTTTGAAAATTTGATTGTTGGGATTTATTTGCGTTTAAATTTGAAAAATATTGTTGATTTGTCGCATTAAAATTTGGGTTAAATTGTGAATTAAATTGTGGATTTGGTCGATAATTATTATTATTATTTGCTTTAGGAAAATTTTGAAACTGAAAGTTATTCTTTGGAGTATTTAATTTTGAGTCGCAAGGATGCGTATAAAGACTCTCAAAATTTTCATATTCGTTAACATAGGCTATAGCGTCTTCTAAAGATGCGGGTTGCTTCAGGTGCATATTATTTTTCAATGTACCTGTGCACCCTGCAATAAACGTATTTAATGCGGTTTTGTCACAGTGGTTCATATTACAAATTCTTTCGTTTGCACTAAAATTGTTATCATTACTGATTCTCTGTACTATACTACTCCTCAACAATTGCAATCGAGTCCCAAATTCTATCAAACTTTCATTCCTGTACGGTTTGGTCCTAGTTAATTCTTGGATAAGACAGTCTAAATTACGTTTATCGGAGAAACATTGCCTCATTGCATTTTTTAATAAATTCCAATCGGTTAATTCCACCCTATTTCCGACCATAAACTCGGCTTTTCCTATTAATTTACCCTGTATGCAATCGAAAATATGATCACTTAATTCCCTATCATTATAACTACTATATGTTGCCATTAATTTTTCGCATTGAGAAATAAATTTATTTAATGTATTAACATCGCCATCATATGGCCTAATATTTTCTATTTTAGATTGAAAAAGCTCCCAATTAATGGGACGTTTTTCCGGTGTTGGTGTCATCTTTGCGACTGTACTAGTAATAAGTTTATTTTCTGATGTATTTAAACTAAGGTTATCAAAAAGATTTAAAAGATCAGATTCGCTCATAAAATATACTGTAAATAACTATACTTTTCTTTAAATATCTTAACTACTATCTCCCTGGTCCTCGAAAGGGATTTAAGGAAGGCAAAAGGAACTTGGCACTTACCACGATGGTTTAGGGAACCAGTTTCCTCTCCTGAGCTTCTGTCTGCCGTCTGGATCAGCTCCAATTTGTCACCACTGAAGGGTAGGTTCGTTGAATTCACGATTATGACGTTGAAACGTCTAAGTCCCAAAAATAACTGTTTTTTCGTAAGAATCGATATTTCACAATTTTTCTGCGACCTCGCGAATCCTACTGACTGCGCCAAATATATATTTTGAAACTGATACAGGTTTTTTAAAAACAATTTTATTGATTAAAATTACAAACGTCTTTGCTTGGCAAAGGCTAGACAAAATCTGATTTAACAAACTAGAGAATTAATGTAAAAGATTAAAATAACAAGCTAAGCACTGAAATATAATATGATACGATAAGGAGTCCGAATGTCAGCTGTATACGCTCACGTAACTTACGTGTAGATAAAGGTTAAATCTATGCTCCTCTGGAACCACTTTTTCAAAATTCAATTTAGTTTTTTCTAAAAAAAATTGAGAAAATGGATCAAAAAAGTCGAGTTTTGTGTTTTTTTTTTAGAAAAAACAAATTGAAATTTTGAAAAAGTGTTTCCAGAGGAGCACAGATTTAACCTTTACCTACACGCACATATTTTTTTCTTTTAAAATATGTCAAAAATAAACTTTAAAAGTAGGGTATTACGAAACCCTTGCATGCTCTGCTCTAAAGACAAGTAAATACTCCTCTTAATTTGAGAAAATTTAGACCTTTATTGCATTTTGTAATAATTTTGTCAATGAAGGGTTTCCATGTGAGTTTCTTGTCTAAAACGATGCCGAGGTAAGTTGCAGTAGAAGAAACAGGATATGTAATATTATCGACGGAGATGGAGTTTATTTGAGGTAAATAATGTCGGGTAAAAAAAGTTATGTTGGATTTTTCAGGTGACAAGGTGATCCCAGTGAGTCAAAATTTGACGTCACTGAGGAGATAGACGATTTAAGTGCCGTTATACAGTTTTGAAATTGCTTGTTCGTCGTATATAATACGAAATCATCAGCGTATTGAATCATATTGCAATTTATATCTTCGTTTAGGCTTTTGGTAAAAATAATAAACAAAATAGGGGAAAGTACAGAACCTTGTGGCAATCCAGCGGATACTTGTTGGGGACCGATTAGTGAGGTATTAGTTTTTCTAACATATACTTGTTTACCGATAAGTAGCTTACAGAGAAGATTTGCTATTCTTGAAGGGATAGAGATATTGGTTATTGAGTTGTTTAAAATTGAAATGTTTACCGATTCGTAGGCACCTTTTATATCAAGGAATGCAGCTCCTAGGTAGTTATTTTGTGAGAAGCATATTTGTGTGTCAGTAACGAGGTGTGAGACGGCATCAAGTGTACTGAAGCCTTTTTTAAAACCGTACTGATCAGGTGGCAGATTAGAGTTAGTGCGCAAAAAAAATTCTAATCTGCATTTTATAATACGTTCAAATGTTTTGTATATGCAAGATAGAAGGGATATGGGAAGGTACGATTCTGCTAAATTAGGATTTTTTGCTGGTTTGAGTATTGGCACCACAATGCATTGTTTCCATTCATCGATAACTTGATTTCCTTATTAAATAATATAATTAATTTTAGAAATTGAAATGTTTGTTATGTTTTTTTTGCAATGAGTCTATCCGACATTTATTCTTAGTAAGTATTTAATAAACATTTTCTTCTAATTTGTCTTGCAAAGTAACATTTTTGTAATCTAAAGTGTCCAAATAATCCATACCCACTTTATGTAACTAGTTACATAAATTAAACTGGTTGACTTTTAAAGTGGGCTATTTGCAGTTAAATTAAATTCGTTTGATATTTTCGGTTTCTATATGTATTTTTTAATATAAAAAATACGGTGTGCATTTTTGATCCAAATGTTCGTTTCTAATTTCGACAGGTCACCTTCTGTCTTAGGCTAGGCGCGCACTGCAAATAATAATAATAGCCGTCCCTTCCCCTACACAAGTCGTTCAGTCGACTTCAGGGGTTGAAATTCACTCGTAAGGGGGTGAATTAGGGAGAGTATTATTATTATTATTATTACTGCGACTTTATTACGATTTGTTGTCGCGCGATTGTTTAGACGCAGTCGCAAAAGAATTCAAAAGAACCCGCACAGCCGGCAATAAATCGCAACTTCAGTATAGTCTTGAAATGGATTTCGTAGAGACAGCTTGTGTGGTAGCCTTGCTATTACGTGAAAAAGCCAAAAAGCAACGTATAAAAAGGTATTGGGTGCATCCGATTATTAATGAAAGATTAACTAACAAACAGTTTTATTAAATACACGAAGCTTTGGTACAGCATCCACATAAATTTTTTCAATATTATCGTATGAGTGTGCACAGTTTTACCTCATTGCTTCAAATAATAGGACCAAATATAACATACGAAGATACTACATGGAGAAAGGCGATACCACCTGAAGAGCGACTAGCAGTAACATTAAGGTAAATAAGTACGCAGACATTAATATATTTTTCTTTATTAAGGATTTACATGATTAAGATATATCGTATAATTCACTATATTCTGAAGACGTCGGTGACAGAATGTCATTGGAAACCTGCGAATAGTAGCTCTGGAGTGAAGTGGAATTGTCGGAGTACTGTGGCGAAACTGCTGGGATCCCTACATATGTTTGATATTGCTGTGGATCTGCACGCAAAGAGAATTAAGTACCTGTTCATGGTCCAGGCGGTGAAAAAGTTTTAGTCTGTTGTTGAAGAACTGGCGTTGAGTGGGATCTTGCATTTTTCATCACATTAGGAATTTCAATTTTGGCAAAATGTTTTTGATTGTCATTCAGTTTTGCCAACATAGGAACCAACATGAGAGCAAAATGTTTATCCTTGGAAATTTCCTCACTTTGCTTTTGTTATAAAATATCTAACAAGGAGTTTTCATATGTTGCTATTTGGCATAAGGATTTATTTGGACGACTTCGTGGTGTCCTCTGTTGAGGTGATTTAGGGCGTTCAGAAACTTGAGTTACTGGACGTGCGGGAATTTCCTCATTTGTAGGTTCTCCATTATCGTTTTGAGGATCTCCAAGATTATTTTGAGAGCCTGCGTTATCGTTTGAAGGCTCCGAATTATCGTCTGGAGGTTCTACATTACTACTTGTCGACCTAGGTTGTTGGTGGGGAAGTAAAAATAGCAAAGTATCAAAATAGATGTATTTTCGTCGTTTTTTCGCAGGCTCACTAGATTTGGTTTTTTTCTGAACAGCGAGTTCTCTAGCAAAACAGTCTTTCACGTTTTTCCACCTTTTTTGAACTTCTTTTCCTGTAACAAAAAAAAGTACAGAATTTTTATTTTAGGTATTTGGCAACGGGAAACAGCTTCAATTCTTTACATTTTGAAATCCTCATGGGACCTACAACAATACGAGAAATTGTTAAAGACACTTGTCAGCAATTATGGAAATGTTTGCTACCCTTTACATGTCGGACAAATCTGAAGAGGACTGGATAAATATTGCCAATCAATTTTATGATCGGACTAATTTCCCGAATTGCATCGGAGCACTGGACGGCAAACATGTTAGAATGAAGCAACCAAATACATCAGGATCAGAGTTTTATAATTATAAGAATTTTTTCTCAACAGTACTTCTTGCTATGGTCGATGCGGATTACTGTTTCACTTCAATAGATGTGTGATCCTATGGTGGACAATTAAACATTCCTAATCCGCAAACATTGCCTTATGATGGAAACGGAAAATGTATGCCTTTTGTCATTGTAGCAGACGAGGCATTTGCTTTAACAAATCATATATCCAAGCCATATCCTCGAAGAAACCTCACAGCAGTGGCGCACCCAAGGGGGGGGTTTTGGGGATTAGAACCCCTCCCCGAAATTTAGCACTGATATAATGCATTTTATATGAATAATATACTGTATGTTCTTCCGCTCTTAATAATACCTTGTTATTTAAATTTAAATCATAGTTTAAAATAAAAAATTATATTACTTTTAATTTTTTTCTTTGGTTATTAATTGTGTAAACTTCATTATTTATTGTTATCAAGATTAATATTCAATATACAATTTTTTGTCAGTAAAATACCATTTTTTTGAGTGTCGGATCATATATTTTTTGGTTCATCTGGAAACACTGACTCCAAGTAGTCATGTGATGATTGTGAGCAAGTTGCTATCGTTATGTACTCTGTATTATCGTCGTAAAAAAACACAAAACTTGTAAGAGATCTTTTTGTCACTTGTGCGTTATAAATTAAAAAACAAATAGCAAGTGTGTGTTAGTTTTATTCTTTACCTACTTAATATAGTTGAGTATAAAAGCTACAATAATAAAAATGTCAAAGCGGCAGTTAGATATGTTGGACTTTTTTTCAAAAAAGCCTAAAAGTTCTTTGCAAGTTACAGAAGAACCTCAAAAAGAACATATTAAAGCTTTTAAAGGTAAGCATCCAGTGTTTATTTGATTATAATTATTTTAAGTTTAGGAGAAAATGGGGAAAACTATGACCTAACCTTAAATTAATAAAATATGAGAGTTTACTGAATGGTGCGTTGTTGCCACTTTGTAACTTTAAGTTTGCAATTAATAATTTGTTAGCGAAACTTTTGTTTTATCAATTTTATATTTTCTTTAAGTAATAAATAAAAATTGAAAATTATCTCAATGATCGGTCTTTTAATTTAAATAAATAATTTGTTAAAAAAAGTAAGTTTGATATTACGCGTGATTCGTGATCTTAAATGTATTTTTCCGCTTTCAGTTTTAGTATACTTATTTTAATTTTAATTTTAGCGACTGGAAACGATATCCCTGAAAATGAGCTACAGACTGAGCAAGCACATAATCAAATAACGAGTAAAGAATGCTGGGATTCCTACGATATAGCTAATTTTGTAAATACAACGTTGACAAATATTAGGAAGAAAGAAGTTTTAGACAAATTGTGGTATCCATCAGAGACGTTCTCCTACCTTTCATCAGGTACGAGGAACTTAAAATTTCAGTCTAAATGGCTTCACAAGTGGAAATGGTTAAGCTATTCTAAAAAAGATGATGGTGCCTATTGCAAATATTGTGTTTTGTTTCATACATCAGTCAGTGTAGGATTTGAAAAACACGAACATTTAGGACAGTTAAGCATGCTACCTTTTAATAATTGGAAGAAAGCAGCAGAACGTTTTCACGAGCACGAGCAGCGCTACTACCATGAAGAAAATACCAAAAAATCTGATATAATGTGCAAAATAGCAACAGGTGGGGGTTTCTTGTTCGTGTAATAAATTTAAAAAATAATTTAATTTAACGAGTTACTTAGGATTATTTTTTGTAGGGGTGCAAGAGCCAGTTCATTTTCAGTTAAATCGCGAAGAAAATAAACAAATTATGGAAAACAGAAAGAAGTTAATACCGATTATAGAGACTTTTTTATTCTGCGGAAGACAAGGACTAGCCCTAAGGGGCCACCGCGATAGAGGAAGAGTGCTTGATAATGATGATGTATCTATTGATGCAAATGAGGGAAATTTTCGGGAACTCCTAAAATATAGAGCACAATATGACGAACACCTATATCATGTACTTTCTAATGCTAAAAATAATGCATTTTATACTAGTTGGAAGATACAGAACGAAATAATTGAAATTAGTAACGATTTAATTCTTGAAAATTTAATTAAAAAAATTAATTCTTAATTGTACTTTTCCGTACTTGTCGATGAAACAACTGATATTTCCTGCATGGAACAAATGACCCTGTGTATTCGGTGTATTGATTCAACATCTTCCATTATAGAGGAGCTTTTTTTGCAGTTTGTACCACTTGATAATGTGACAGGAGAGGGAATTTCAATGGCAATTATAAAAAAAACTTAAAGACATGGGAATCAACCTAAATAAATTGCGTGGTCAAGGGTATGACGGTGCAGCAGCTATGAGTAGCCCACATTCAAGCTGTTTATCCAAAGGCTCTTTATGTGCACTGTGCGGCACATTCTTTGAACCTAGCTGTTTTATATTCCTGCGACTTGCCTTTAATGAGAAACTGCTTAGGTAATAAAGGAAAATTGTATGACTTTTTTCACACCCCGAAACGACAAGTCATTATTAAACAGTGTTTAGAACAATTGGATGTAATTTCTGGCCATGAAAAATTAATTAAATTATGCCCTACTAGGTGGACAGAAAGGTATAACTGTGTTGCTGTCTTTTTAGAGCTCTATGATTCTGTTGTATTAGCACTGGAGAAAATTTCAGAATGGACAGATAAAGATTCAGCCAATGCAGCAAATCAGTTAGGAGCATCCATAGAAAAACCCGAATTTATTTCTTTAGAAGTTGTAAGTCAGGTATTCAGCTTTAGCAGTATTTTATGCAAAGCGTTCCAGCAACGAAATATTGATTTAAAACAGGCTGCAAATTTGGCGGAAGATACAATTGCTGAACTTCAAAGCTTGCGGGAAAATGCAAATTTGGAATTCAAAAAACTATTTTTAAAAGTGAAAAAATTGGGCGAAAAGTTTGAGTTTCCTATAAATAAACCGCGAACTAGCCTACATCAAACAAAACGTGTAATGTTGATACGGAAAGTACCAAAGATTATTACCGGATTGCAATATATATTCCATTTTTGGACTTTTTTATAAGTAACATAAAAGAAAGATTTTCAAAACATAAGCAAATATTGGCCGGATTTCAAAGCCTGTTTCCCAAAGATCCGTCCATTCTCACCGACGAAACGATAACTGAATTCCAATCGTTGGTATTATTTTATAAACATGACCTGACAGGAACCAAAGATGAGCTAGTTGTCGAACTTAGACTTTGGTACAGAGCAATTGCTAGACTACCAAATGAAAAGCGGCCCAGAGATGCCTTAAGCGCATTACAACACGTTACTGACACCTTTACAAATATCAGGACATTACTCCATATATTAGCTATACTGCCTGTCTCTACTGCCGAAGGTGAATGTAGTTTTTCAACTCTGCGACGACTCAAAAGTTATTTGAGAAACAGTACCTCGGAAAACCGGTTAAATGGCCTGACTCCTTTGCATATTTATAGAAATATGACTCCGTCTGTAGAAAATATTTTAAATAGGTTCGCCGAGAAGCCTAGAAAATTAAAACTCAGCTTGGCTTAATAGGGCTTTTTTGTTGCCAATATAGCTTGAATGTTTTTTCCTTCAAATTTTATTTTCCCAATCCAAATAAATGTATGTAGTATGTTCTTTTCCTTTTCGTTAATAAAAATAACAAAAAACTTGTAAAATCTGCTTTTTTGTTGGTTTTCTGTGTTCAGCCTTCATCATCATGAAACCCCCAAACAAAAATCCTGGGTGCGCCACTGCCTCACAGTAAAACAACGAGTTTATAACTATCGTTTAAGTCGTGCTCGGCGCATGGTCGAATGTACATTTGGAATTTTGGCAAATAATTGGCGAATTTTCCATCGTCCTCTAGTAGTAGGAGAGCCCACTGCAAATTTCGACCGTCATCTGATAACGAAATGAAATATGCTTCAGAGGCATGTAAAAATATTGTACTTTACCAAACGGCACCTGTGCCTATCACTATCCTGAGCAAAATAGTTAAAACAATGGCACTTCCGGTGTCATAATTAGCGAGAAATGTCGTCATTTGATAACGAGATAAGACTTATGCCATTGGATAGCTATTGATCAATAGAACTTAAAAATGTACCTGTGCCACCGCTTTTCCTGAGCCAAATGCTTGGCACGGCCTATTTATTCAGCCAAAATTCTCGACAAACTTCCGTCATGTGATAACGAGTTAAAACAATATACATTCGAATGGGCATAATGTCCCATTCAGGAATATCCGCATGTGCCACGTTTTAACCTGAGCTAAGTTGCTGACACAGCGTAATTTCTGAGACGCGCCTCGCCCAACTAATTTAATTCATATATACAAAAAAATCACATAAGCCATGACAACAAAAATTATTTGTATTGAAAATTACAATCCTAATAATTAATTTTGAACCTATTACTGAATTCTCGAGTTGTATTCCAATTTTATATACTTTTTTACAGACTTAAAAATAAGAAGAAAGTTCTCAAATTGTCAGAATGTAATTTTTTTATGTACGTTCAGCGATAATTCTATACCACGTTGCTTGATTTCCCTGATTCTTTTTTTGTTAGAAAGAGGGTACCTCAGTGGTGGTCACATAAATTTGGTCAAGGTCTGATGATGGGATACACGAGAAAATTATCAAACTCTTTAATTTGCAAAGGCAACTGAACGATTTAGGAGTTTGTTTTTAAAATTACTTTTATAACTTGTTAATAATTATCAATATTCAGGTTTATTATTTACCAAAATAACTTATTAGGTATTTATTTAGATAAATTTGATTACTATTTTTATCCGTCTAAACAAGTAAACTATTGTAAAATAAAATTAAATAGGTACAGCATTAATTTTAATACCTGAAATATTAAATTTTATCTTTTAAATTATAATCATAGTAGGCAATTTTTTTTGACGTTTCTATGACAACCTGTAAAAATGAATCAAACAAATAAATCTTGAAATTAACAAAAATTAATTGATTCATTTTGTTAATAGTTCTTATTATGCATGAATAGATGTTTTTTATGCGATGTAAAAGGGAAAAAGTGTTTCCCTTTAACGATGTACTCGAAAAATGTTTAAATATGTTACATTTTCGTCAAATAAAAAAATTCAAATACAAAGATGTAAAGTTATCCTGTGAAATAGCGGAAAATGTTGTTTATCACTCAGAGTGCAAAGCCAAGTTCACGGTTTTGAAAAAGAAGTACAAGGATGAATTCCATAATATGTTCAAAATGGATGTAAGTATAAAATATGTTTAAGGATTATAAATAGCAAAATACGTCTACTAGTGATGAATGGGGTTACAATTGGCGTTTCATATTCGAACTGGAAGAAAAAATGATTTTTATTATTTCATATTATGAATGTTTTGATTATTAAAATATAATCCTAATATATTTAAATCAAGGAAACTATTATTAGCATCGCACTTTTTGATTTTTAAATGAGTTTTTTGGAATTTTTTGTCAATGCGTACAAAAATAAATTCTGCTTTTATTAAACTCGTCAAAAATATCTACCGGGTATAAGACAAATAGTAAATATTTTTAGTTTTGATCAAGACACCGATATTCCATGGTGATTAAAAGTAATAAAATGATATAGTGACAGATTCCTTTTTTTTATTTTTTTTTCAACTTTTATATCCACTTTGTTACTTTTTCTCAAAAATAAAGTATATATTTGTTTAAAATGGAACCAAGTGTAAATATTTTACGTATAATAATTTTAGGACACTATTCATAATACTATTAAAGATATCCAAGTGCGTTTTATTACTTCTAGTTAATTTTATTTTACAGATATTATTAAATAAGGTAACTCAATGGACTGTTTGTAATACAATGGACAGGAAGGTAATCAATAGGAAATATAATAAGCAAAATAACACACAATGAAATATTTTTCTAAAATAATCAAAATGTAAAAAAACTCAGTAAGTTTACAAAATACTCTAATGGTAATTCAACTTAAAAAACTTTAATATAAATAAACAATCGTAAAAAAAAATAGGGACAAACTGAAAAGTAAATAGTATCTATAGAGAAAGTAAAAGTTGGAAAGGCTTTTGGTAGGTAGAGAGGGGGTAAACATCAAACCACGTCGGACGGCTTCGAGAATTTCGCAGTAATGTTTACCTGCCAGTGTCGTTTCATAGAATAAGTAATTTTAAATTGTTATCGGCGGAACCGGACAATCGCATGTATTTATGGACTATAAATAATTATTAAACATGTATTATAATATTTAAATCATAATTTTACAAAATTTCAGCAGCTATTCAAAATTTATTAAACTATTTACTCGAAATTGTTATTACCATCTATAAAATAATTTTGTGCGCCAATGTATCGCGTCCACTTCGGTGAGATCCGCTGCAAACCTGTCAATTTATGTGTATAAACTGGGAGAACTGGCAAAAGCCTTTCCAACTTTTACTTCTGTTCTAGAAGATAACAGAGATATATCTAGATAACATTAAAATAGTTGAACTAGATTTCAAAAACATCGATGGATCTTTTAAATTTGATCACTCTTTAATTTTATTGTAGGTTTTTCAAGAATTTCCAGGATTTGTTCGTTTAAAATGTAAGGTACATCATCTTGATCCGATATGAATTTCGTACCATTATCGGCTATGTTTTTTAAAAACATAACCTTGACTTTCTCATCCTCTTGCTTTTATAAAAGGTAATTTTTCAAAATTATTCGTTATTTTGGCATATTCAGACGATAGAGCATGAGTTAACACATTGTACTTAAATAATTGCTTTTTAACTTTATCTACACCTGGACTATTAATTCCCGGTATGCAATAATGAATTGTCAGCTCTGTTTTTGATAATGGAGAAGCATTGGTGATTGACGAAATTACTTTGCCGGTCATATATTTTTGGGCTCGATATGCCCGCATCTTGTACTTATTAATTTCTCTAATCAGCCTTTTATTTTCTAATTGCAGTTTCATATTATCTATACAAAGTTTTGATCGTTTTCTGTCTCTTACAATATTAATATTTGGAGTTCTCTGCAGTCACTAGAGAATTCGGTGGAGTAATTTGTTGTATTACTTGAAGGCGTTTTAAGTATTCTCTCTGCTTTTGTTTTTTATTTCGCACTTGGTTCTCTTTGTTTTTTTTTTGTAATTGACTTATTAACACTTTCGTTTTTCTTTAGCTGCAACTGTTTGAAAAACTGTTTTCTCCAAAAAATGGTAAAAACGAGCATTTTATGCAAACAATTAAAGGGTTGGATTCAAGTCTTATTCCTCCATGTTGGAGAACTATGGAACAAAAGATTTTGCGTACAGTGTACGTCAATTCAAGGTGGCAAAACACTACAGATGCAAATTGTTCTAAATTAAATGTTGAAGAATGCGGTTGGGAGCTAAATGAACGTTTGGAACCAGTGTGGTTCAAGGGAGACCCAACGCCATTGAAAGTCGATGGTGTCTTAAAATATATTGAAAATATTGTCGATAGCGACGAATTGAATGAGTTAAATTATTTGAATGATTTGAATGATATTTTCTCAGATTCAGATGATGAGTAAATGTTAAAATTGTTGGAAAGGATTAGATGTAACTCTTTTGTCGCGAACGCGATTTTTTTTAATATTAATGTATTTTAGTATTGATAAATTGTTTGTGTATACATATTTATTTAATTTAATTTTTTCATGTATGTACTTAAAAATAAATAATTCAACAATCCTTAGTAAGTATACCTTTAATACATTTTCTGGGAAACTTCCGAATATAACTATATCATCGTCGTATTGAATTCTATTTTCAATTTGTAGTTACACTTTTTTATAAATATAAAAAAATAATAAAATATATCTAAATAAATACCTGAAAAGATATTATGTTAAATAATAAACCTGTATATTATTAAAAGTAATTTTAAAAACCTTTTTTTTTGTTATTCGAAGAATTTACTTATTTTATCGTGTATCCTATCATCAGATGTTGACCAAATTTATATATGACTAACCCGGTGTTCCCTTTCCTAACAAAAAAATAATCATAGAAATCGGACAACGTGGTATAGATTTATCAGTGAACATACAAAAAAATAAAATATTCTAACGATATATGTATCTCCTCCTATTATTTTTAAGTCTGCTAAAAAGCATTTAAAATTATGATACAAACCAAGGCTTCAGTAATAAGTTTACAATTAAGTATTAGGATTGTAATTTTCAATACAAATAATTTTCGTTGTCATGGCTTATGGGATTTTTGGTATATATGAATTAAATTAGTTGTGCGAGGCGCGTCTCAGAAATTACGCTGTGCCAGCAACTTAGCTCAGGTTAAAACGTGGCACATGCGGATATTCCTGAATGGGACATTATGCCCCTTCGAATGCATATTGTTTTAACTCGTTATCACATGACGGAAGTTTGTCGAGAATTTTGGCTGAATAAATAGGCCGTGCCAAGCATTTGGCTCAGGAAAAGCGGTGGCACAGATTCATTTTTAAGTTCTATTAATCAATAGCTATTCGATGGCATAAGTCTTATCTCGTTATCAAATGACGACATTTCTCGCTAATTATGACACCGGAAGTGCCATTGTTTTAACTATTTTGCTCAGGATAGTGATAGGCACAGGTGACGTTTGGTAAATTACAATATTTTTACATGCCTCTGAAGCATATTTCATTTCGTTATCAGATGACGGTCGAAATTTGCAGTGGGCTCTTGGACTATAGATGTCGGAACAGAATTTTCGGACGAAATCATAAAAACATGCTGCATATTACATAATTTCGTGAGAAAAAACGATGCTTTATCATACAGTGAGAATCTTAAGTCTTATTTCAAAATTTTTTACATGTTTGAATAGAGAATAAAACCCTCTTTCAAATGAGCTATCACTCACCATCCCATGTCATTTAAATTTTTCGAAAGGGTTGCTCCCCTCGAGTAAGGGATGAAATTAAGGGTAAACTAATCATACAAAAATGTACATTATAGAAAACAAAAATCGACCTGTCTCGGTGA
Organism: Psylliodes chrysocephalus; assembly: GCA_927349885.1. Taxonomy (NCBI): domain Eukaryota; kingdom Metazoa; phylum Arthropoda; class Insecta; order Coleoptera; family Chrysomelidae; genus Psylliodes; species Psylliodes chrysocephalus. Next base: position 1,978,371 of record OV651818.1, read on the forward strand.
TTTTCCTAACAAGACTCCAGTAACGAGTTAGTTAGGGGGGGTAAGACTTAAGATTCTCACTGTATAGCGCTGGTCGTTTCTCTACTTCCACAATAATTCGATCCGTATCGAGAACAACATGGGTTACTTCGACAGACATGATGGAACTGTGTGTGACTTGTCGTCGTACTGCTGATAAATTGTAGCAGTGCGCGCATTTTCTGGAAGTAGGTGCGCTTCATTCAAATCGGCGACAATCGCGTCGCAATGAAAATAGAACAGGTTGTATTATTTAATCGCAGCGATTATTTCGTCGCATAATGCGTGCGAATTCATTAAAATATTAATGTTTCATTTTTGCGACAAAATAATCGCGCGACTAAAAATCGTAGTGCGCGCCTAGCTTTAGGCGGCAAAGTATCACTTTACGCTCTTAATTCACAAAAAGTTATTTTCATTTTGTTAAAATCTCTGACTATTGCACTGCTATATCTATTCGAACAAAGTTACGGTTTAATTTAAATTATTTAAAAATAGTCCCTACTTGTTATACCAGAGAGAGCTCATATATTCCTGTTACATACAAACTACTCAGAATTAATTTAAATCATTAAAACTGCGCGTATCAAATGCTTTAAATCGATAAACGAAAATAATTATATAAATTAATAATCACGAATATAAAATGCTTGACAGTATATTCGGTTTCATACGTTCATTTAACAATTCGGCTTATCCCGTTGCATTTAATGCCATAAATATTAAATTGCGGCGTAGTTAATTATTATGTAAAATAGAGAGAACAATCAACAATTATGTGTATAGGACAACATTAAAATGTACACGTGGTGAACGACTATTAGAGAAATATTTATTTTAGGAGAAATTGTGACGAAGTTACTAAATTAAGTTAATTTCCAGCTGTTACCGTTCTCAAGGATCCCCGTAGTATTGTTTCCTGAAAACTCCCATTTTTAAACATTTGCAGGAGCCCCAAAGTTTAAAATACAGGGTGTCCCAAATAAGAGTGATCGATTTTAAATGTAAATGCACAGCTTATAGTCCAGTAACTGAAGAGACCAACCTGTCATTAAATCGGTCCAGATTTCCGTTGTGGCTCAACTCTTAGGTCTCGGCGATCGCTTCCAAGGTCGAAAACTTTTACCAACTCTGCTGCGTCGAAAAGGGCCCAAAATGGACCTTAAAACTGGTTTCCCGCTAATATCTTCCACAATATGCAAATTAGAGAATTTTTGTTTAAATAAAAAAGAAAGATCTTATCATTATCTACAAAAATCCCTATCATTTTTGTCAAGAATTCGACAGGTTTCGAGATAACCGCAATCAAAAGTCCCCTCGTTCAGCTTATGCTTTATCTCTATAGCAATACTGATTAGCTTGTAAACGGGTGGACAAATTGTTTCAGAACTCGGTCAAAAATTGATATTTTTCGATGATTCAAAGTTCATTACAATGTGGAAACCCATAGGTATCGATCCATGTGCCTTGAAGCCGTTATTTCCTGTCAAGAATATTGAAAAAGAGATAAAAGTTTTCTTACAATTTTGGACCATTTGTAACGTTCATTTTTGGCCCCACGAATTAATAAAATTGTTTTGGCTTACCTGGTTAATCATACGAAAAAAAAGGGTAAAATCGTATTGATGATATCACTATTATTTTTGTCATTAACTAATTTCACCTGTATTCTAACTTTTGGACATCATTATTACAATTTATTCCATCTCACCACTAGTATAATACTTTGTACATTGGTCATATTTACAGTGTAGTGTTCACTGTTTTAATTTGCCAGATTCTCCTAAAAATAGACCAAGTTTCGTTGTAAATTTATACATATTATGTATTATAGTCTCACCTTTGGGTAATTAATTATTTACGATACCATTCTTTAAGATTTTCTTTGGTTATTTTTGTTATAGATGTCAGGTTAGGTTAATATTTTTTAATTATGACAGTGAATGACATAAACGTCATTTGACGACAGAACACCGACAAGTGTCATGTTTGTAGGACGTTCCAATATCGGGCTCAGAACCCGAGGTAAGGTAGTTTCACAATGAGCGATTTTCAGTCGTGAGGGATTTTTTTGCGATCGCTGTTGTATTAATTTTTGTCGGGAACAGTTTCCCAAATGTAGTTATACTGTAAATAAATATAGTTTTTAGGGTACCTTTCGTAAATGGTCTCTTAAGTTATATAGTGGGGAATTCTTGAGGATGAATTTCTGAACCCACTTGACATTTATCGGAAAGGGATTTCGGCCATTTTGGACGGCTGACGGATTGTTTCTGTCAGTGGGTGATTGAATCACAAGAAGGACGAATTTTGCGTCGAAGTAGAATTTTGTTAATATTTAGCCCCATCGGCTTACCCTAATTAAAGGGGATATTAGATTCTACTTCATGGTTAATTGTGGGTAAATGGACATTTCGTATTTTGAGAGGAATTTTAGTGTATTGGTAAATTCCTATGGTCATTGGTCCAGCCCATATCTATTATAGGATTTTAACGCAAGAATTGGACGTTCACAGCATTTGGAGTGTGGAATATTGTTATGCTGTGGATCATCTCACGTGTTTCTCATCTTTGGAAGGCTACCAAGTTAACCCTTTACGAAAAAGGTATGTTTTGTATATATTTGGTTATGTTACCATCCATGTGGCTGTCAATTTCTTTTATGTTATGGCATTGTATAACAGAATTTTAATTATTTGAGCTTATAATACTGTTTATGACTCACTGTTGAGCCAATGTAATTTTTCTTTATCCTAGATACTGAATATTTTCTAGTTTATGTACATTTTTGGGTAATCCTATAGTTCGGGATACTTAAGTCAACGTGTATTGACAATTTTCTTTGTAATATTTTAAGGGTTTCACCCAGGGGCCTGTTAGCCCAAGATTCGTCGACAGTTTCACCCAGGGGGTTGTTAACCCAGGATTCGACGACAGTTTCACACAGGGGGTTGTTAGCCCATGATTAGACGACAGTTTCACCAAGGGGGTTGTTGACCCAGGATTTCAACAGTTGTACACAGAGGGTTATATCGTCCAGAGTTCAACGGTTTCATCGAGGGAACACAGAACATTGGTATGCTAGCCACCTAGTTTACTTGTAGCTAGATTTACAAGGATGTTTCTCGTTCTAGATAGGAAGATGGGAATGTTGTGAAAGAAGACACCCTAGTATCAGGTTTTTCTTATACGTTATATTGAAGGTTTCATGTGTGCATTGTTAAACTATACATTCACTTTCAACCGAATGTTGTCAAGGTATTCTCAACATTATTTATATTTTTGAGCACAGAATGTTCTAGGGTTATTTCACTCATAACTTAAGTATTATCAAATAGTACATCGTTTAATTGATTAATATTTCAAGCTTTTACTTAATTTAAGCACTTAATGCTGATGTAGTAATCCTTCGGGTTGCAGAACATTTGGACTGCTTCCACGTTTAAGTTGTAATTCTTCAGTTATTAAGGGCTACTGCCATAATTTTACTTTATTCAATTTATTCATTATTAACTAGACCAGACTTAACGATTAAGTTAAGCAATCTCAGAAGACCCGTGTGGGGGCAGAGATTAAGTAACCTCTTCCAACCAGGGAGTTTAAGTAAATAACCTCTGTGTCTGAAGTCCTTTATATGTTGTATTTTTATTTTTTTTTTTTTATATTTTTATTTAGTTCTATGAATTATACTTAACTATAAAATTTCATGGTTTAATAATTTTCTTTTGGGTAGTTTGGTCTTAACTAAAAGTTAAGCAGATATCACCTTCCAATTTGGAGAGGGTTATAAGCTTATAAGGATTATAAGTGTATTGTTTAGTTTATAATATACGATGTAGTATAGGTGCGGTTATGCACAATATTTAAGATAACTATTATTTTATATTTTATTTTTTTTATGTAAGATGGAAATTAATATTTTGCGCATGCGTCATGCCTGGTACCAAGCTAACGACGAACCGTGCCATATTTTGATTTAATAATTTATTTTGGGTCATGCATATACATATACAGTGTAAATTTCCCTTTTTAATTTCCTCCAACTTTTTTTTGATTACCTAAGCCATTAGGTAATTAATCTGTATATTTAGTAAATATTTTTTTCTTTATAAAGGAACATAAGTTGAGGTTTGTCTTTTATTTCTTTCCTCATTTACTGGGTTTTTGGGGAAATAGGATCATAGTTTGGCCACTATATAGACCCAGTTGGCGCCTATTTATTTGTCTACTATTTCCGGAATTTTTGTAAGCTATCCACCCCCTAGCTGCCGTCTGAGCGACGTCGAAGGCCCGAAGGTTGACACCGGAACAACCGAAACTTGTGTAACCGTAGTAGACAACATTTTTAATTGTAGTTAATACTTTAATAATTTTTTTTTAAGTTAAAAAATTTTGGTGGAATCACCAAGTTCATTTTGTAGGTTACACATTTTATAGTAATTCATTCATATTTTTTTTCCTTTAATAGTTTTTTTATTCCATTTTTTTTTTTTAATGGGATATTTAGATGTCTTGAGTGATCTCAGAAATTTTTTTCCAGTATCTTCCTGGCGTTTTAAAACAAAG
>OV651818.1:1983454-1999870 GCA_927349885.1 Psylliodes chrysocephalus
CATTTGGAGTTTTTAGGCCTCCATAAGTGCTTTATTTGCAATCATATGTTAAAATCTGTGAACTATCCAAATCTTCACATTCTTTTGAAAATTTAATAAATGTATTACATCCATGTATGCCTAAAGCTTTTTTGATCAAATAGCCACAAACATATTTAAATGGATTTTGAACTATTATATCTTCTGTCCTGTAGCTGTAATTAGGAAGAAACACAGCTTCTCGAGTGTTTTTATTTATTTCAGGATACAGAGAGACAATCTTTTTTACATCTAATTGTAGCAAGTGTTTGTCCAGGTCTTCATTACAATTCATGGAATTGCAATGAAGATAATTTTGACAAAAAAGTTTTTCGAATTGTACAGGTGTTGGATTAATTAAATTCCCACCCTGTTGCCTAATGGACCCAACAAATTTTTCTAGACAGTCACTGTTGATTCTTCTAGCCATTAAATATTTAAATCCCGCAGCAGATAACCTTTCCCATACAAATTTTAAACCATAAAATCGTTAAATATAAACATCTAATTTTTATGATGTGACATTAATAGTATTTAATTATATACATAGGTAATATAAGCAATTGGGCAGCATTGTGCTTAACGGGTGACTTACAACAGGCATTTGCTAAAACTCATCTGAAGTCAAAAATTTGTACGTAGGAACAAAAATTGAAATAAAATAATTCTTGTATTGTAAATTCATTAAAAACTTACTAATTTGTAATTGTGTGTTTTAATAAATATTATTGTTATATGTTGTTTCACTTCTAAAAAGATACCTACATAACCTCATTTTAAATAAAAAAATAAGGTGCAGAGTTAATTTATTAGTTCCAGGAAGAAACCAAAAAATGTTTAACACATTTCATACAATGAATGGCATACAAAAGTAATTTATTTTAATCTAATGATAAAATTTTAAAATTGGCACATCTAGATTTTCACCGGAACTCATTTATTTAAGTTACACAATATTTTGATTAATTTATTTGCCTAGAATACATTAAAATGTTATATGTACATGTTTTAATTTTTTTTCTAAGTGTACATCGCTAATTTGCAATTTTAGAGTTTACTTTTCTCCGTGTAGAAATAAGCGACAAAAACGTCAACTGTCTTTGAAAATCTGACCACCCCGACATCAAAGAAGCCGACGCAATCTGTCGCTACTGTATTGTTCTTTATACTGGGGTAGAACACAGGCGTAACCATAGATGGGCATAACTAACTAGTATTGTATATGGTTGTATAGTGTATGGAACTTGTATTTGTAGCAGCAGCATTTTTGAATTTGACATAAATATATAAAACCAAATGAAAAACATGTTTAAAGAAACCAGGAAAAACACAAATAGACTATTAACAATAAAAAAATAAATCGCAATGCTACGCTTATGTTTTGACATTATCGACAGCTGATATTGATATAAATGTCTTCAACCTTTAAATATAAAATACCCTAAAATAAAAAGTCTTTTTTACGTTACGGGTACAATATGGTATGTAAAGGGCACAAAAGTAGATAAGAAAAACCAAAAATCGAACAAAAAACAGCCTCTTTATGTGACCCGATTTCATATGTCATTAGTGTCAATTTCATTTTGTCAAGTTGGTTGCACTTCCCTTGTATAGAAGTCCCCTGTGCGTCGATTCTCGAGCTTGGACGATGTGAGCGTTCCTATAGGAGAGGTGAACGATCACATCCTACAGCGTTTCTCTCGAAGTGGTTTGGCCGTATTCCCGAAACTCGGTGAACGTGATCAAACGGGGGAATAAAGTGCACGGTGTTGCCAACTCTAATATCTTCTTTTTCTTGATTTTTGTAGACATTTGAACTATATTTTGTTAACTGGATATAATTTTGTGATAATAAAAGAAGAAAATATTAAAATTGTCACCTATCCGTATTGAATTTGACATATTTGGAGAATATTAATTATGAATTAGAAATTAAGAGTGTGATTAAGAGGTCGTTTCGTAGGAGTTTTCTATAATATGATAAAAATATATATATTTTTTTATTAAAAGCATAGAAGAGGGAAAAGAAAAACGTACAGCCATTACAGAGTTCACTTTTTTAAGATACTTAATTAAAAATTAAATTTGCAAACCGGAAATTTATAGTATAGGTAGTCGATTTTGTTTTAAATTTTGTGCTAAAGAAAAGTAAGTTTGTATTAATATCAAATAAATAATTTTATTAATAAAAATTCGGTAAAGAAAATTCAATACATATGTTTACAAATATATAGATTAGACTAATTATATAAACTGGAGTGACCGCCTCATAGAAATTTGAAATATTTTCAACTAACTTATTATATAAAGGGTTATAATTTATTTCGAATTTTTTTTTATAACTTTTGTTTACTACCTACGGAATCTGCAACTCTTAATTATCCTTCCTCCGTGCTACCTACTTTAACTAACTGTAGCTTAACTAGATTATTGTCAATACTTATACTTTTTTTCAACTTTTCAAATATCACTTTCTCAGTTTAATGGGATTAAATTAACATTTTTAACAATCATTCTTTGTGTTTTTCTAATTTTGTAATTATTTTTACAAAACAAAACCATACAATTTGCTTTCAGTAAAGATATTTGTCATAGAAGACAATTTATAAACTTCTTAACACTGAACACTAATATCAATTTTGGGATTTTTCATAATTTGTATTCCCATTTTAGGCAATAAATATAGCTTAAATGGTACCTACCTACTAAATAGTACGACCCTTATTTATTAGGATTTTGGGATTTTCCCTAATTTACAATTCCCAGAATACGAATAATAGATATGTAGGTATGTATAGGTACCCATGCATTTATTAGAATTACAATAATTGATTTTTGTGATGAGGTACCAAATAATATTTTACTTATGCTAATAAATTATTCACTCTATTGTTATCAATAATGATTTTATTAAAAATATAAAAATACGAAATGTACGAATATGAAAAAAGTTAAAAAAATTACTTAATTACGGGCCAAAAATAATAAATCAGCTACCCCGCATGCGTTTACTAATAATTCTTGAGAGAACACGGCGTTCTCCTACGAAATACCAGGGTGGCTATTTTCAAAGTATGGGAGCACTCATTTCTCTCAAGATTCTCATCAGAAATGTCATACGTCAATGTGGAAACGCTGTTTTTAAAGACCTCGAGGATTAAAATTCTTATGAGGATATTAATTGTCTCTAAATAAACCGTGAGAAACAATCAGTAAGTTCACACTGGCCCTTAGGACCCTAAAAATACTGTTTTACGTTGACGTATGACATTTCTCTCGAGAGAAATGAATTCTCTCGACTTTGAAAATAGCCCCCCAGTAGAACGATGTTCCTACGACTTTCGTAGGAAGTGAACGTTCCTATGACTTCAAGAATACGGGCTTAGCGAATTTCAGGAGAAACACGCCCTCTATTCCTATAGGAACGCCGTTCCTACGACTCAAGAATACGGTCCCTGGGGGGCTATTTTCAAAGTCGAGAGAATTCATTTCTCTCGAGAGAAATGTCATACGTCAACGTAAAACAGTATTTTTAGGGTCCTAAGGGCCAGTGTGAACTCACTGATTGTTTCTCACGGTTTATTTAGAGATAATTAATATCCTCATAAGAATTTTAATCCTCGAGGCTTTTAAAAACAGCGTTTCCACATTGACGTATGACAATTGTGATGAGAATCTTGAGAGAAATGAGTGCTCCCATACTTTGAAAATAGCCCCCCAGGACTAGTGGTGAGTTCGGTCTACGCACTCTTTTCACTATATTCACTCCTAAAGTACCTAAGGCGTTCGGGTACGGAAGGAGTTAAAATAAAAGTTTCTCTTTGACCGTTCGGAGATGGTGGAGTGGAGTGTGGATCGGGCATGCGCATAAGGTGATTTAAATCGATAATAAGTTAATTGTGACTGATTCTTTAGTAAATAAGTTTTTTTTTTGGTTCCCGTGAATATCATTAATATGGAAGAAACTTATACGGTCGTTACTGATAAGTACGATTAAATTTTAAGTACTGGTATGTCACATTGACAACTGACATTGCAATCCGAGAGTTAAAGGAGTAAAATCATATTCGCACTCCGTTTACGCCTAATTACTCCACTCTGGAGTGCGCAGCCCGAACTCACCTTAAGTAGGTTGCATGGTAACTTTCGACCAATCAGCGCGCCGCGTGCAACGGCGGGAATTACGTCACCCAGCGTGCCGCTTCAAACGTATACATGCACCAAATAACATTGATAAAGGCTTTTGAAGGGGGCTAAGAATGTTAAATCTACACACTGTTTACTACATTTTATATTATCATACTTGAAAATTAAACAATATAAGAATGTACCTATTTGGCTACATCAGTAGTAGTTAATTGATTTGGTATTTTAAAATTATGTTAGCCGTGATTCATAAATTCTGAAAATAAATTCATCGTAGTGATTGATGTGGGATGTGGTCATAAAATGGTTAGCAACAATTTTGTGCATGTTTTATTTCTAAAAGTAATTTTTTGGTAATGGTTGAGCTCCTATATGTCATAAAAAAGGGTCAAAGTGATAATAAAAACCAACACACTCTGGTTATTCATTATACATGTATGAGAGCATTACACAAGTCTGGCAATATTATATTCGTAACAAAGCTAGGATTTAAGCATAAAAATACATATATAAGAAATACAAAGGGGGAACATGAAAAATAATGTTTTTGCTAAAAATTTTAATTTAAATTTTTGAATATTTTCCTGCATGGTTCAGACAACTTTCTTTTCTCTGATTTTCTTTCTTTATTTTCAAGATTGAGAAATTTAATTCTTATGAATATTCTTTGACGGCAAAACGATTTTACAAGTTCCTGGGGACCTCTTTAATATTGTCACATATATATACTGCGTGGTTTTTATGACAATTTCCTTTTTATCACTAAACGTGTTTTTATGCATTCTTTGGAAGTATTCATCCATTTCTGTGACTTTCTGCAACCACTGTTCTGATTGTTGAATTAAACCTCCAAACGACAAACTCTGAATCCAGGAGGGCATGCTATAATTGTGAACGGATGTATTTTCTTTGGTTTCATACGTGTACATTCCCAAGTTAGGGTGCTTTGCTTTGTGCTTCTTGGCCAAATAACCAGCAATATATGCAAGCCCATCCTTCTCTGATTGCTTCCCACTTGATAAATGAGAATCCGTGCTACTTGAGGATGTACTACATTCAGTTTCAACTTTATCGTCACATACTTGTTTCAGTTTCAACTTTATCGTCACATACTTGTTGCAGCTTCCCTTATGTATGTCTCACTCCACTCGGATTTTATGCAAATAATGCTAATAACTTTCACTTGGATCTTTTATTTTCATATAAAAACAGAATATAACACCTATTTTATTCACACAGCGAACAAATTACGACAATCTGTGAAACTACAAAAGAACGGCGAGTAAACAAAACGGTCAAAACGCACGAAACTAATACGACAGCCCAATACATTCGGCAAACGGCACGCTTGATGACGCGTGTTCTCCTCTCACCCCTCTTCGTCAGTGCTGTTACCATGCAACCTAACTAGTTTATGGACCTTGATATACGTCGAACGCCGATCTTACGCTTATTACTAAACTTGTGCCGATTCTGTCTTGTCAGAAGTGCCAACTTAAAATTTATTGACATTTATTTATCATGGCGCCCATCATATGGGGGGTCAAACCGGTGTGAACTTAGCAGCCAATTTCTAGCAGCCAAAATTCCGAATGTTACCGAATGGTCAGTAGCGTCGTTTAAATAGAAGTAATTAATTATTAGGTGAGAAATAGGACACAAACAATTTAAATTTTTACTGAAATTTGATAATAGGATGTTCTTTTAATTGTCACAACAATATTAATTAAAATTAAAAGTACAATAGAATACTTTAAAAATATTATTATTATTTTATTCGACAAGGTAAGAAGTCACATCAAAAGGTATTTTACAATATGTATAATGGTAGTATTAACTCAAAAAAAAATTTTTATAGATATAATAACAAATTTCCACAAGGGTAAACTACCCCGTAATAATAAAATATTTATTTTGTCAGAGAAACAAATAAGTTATCACTTTAAACTGTGTTTTAAAATATTTTTATTAGTTAAAATACGTTATAATAAAAATAGGAATTACTGTAGACACTCCCAACAGGAGTAAAATGCCCTTAGGCTAATAAAAAAAATTAGTTGACCAAAGAAGAAAATAAATTATCAATTTTAAATGTGCTCTAAAAAACTTCTATTAGTGCTATATACTTACAGTAAAAATATGAATTACTAGCGACCCTCCCAACAGAGGTAAAATGCCCTTAGGATAATAAAATAATTAGTTTTCCAAAGAAGAAAATAAATTATCAATTTTAAAGGTGATCTTGAAAACTTCTATTACTGTAATATACTAACAGTAAAAATATGAATTACTAGCGACCCTCCCTACAGGGGTAAAATGCCCTTTGGATAATAAAATAATTAGTTTTCCAAAGAAGAAAATAAGTTATCAATTTTAAATGTGATTTAAAAAACTTCTATTAGTGTTATATACTTACAGTAAAAATATGAATTACTAGCGACCCTCCCAACAGGGGTAAAATGCCCTTAGGATAATAAAATAATTATTTTTCAAAGAAGAAAATAAATTATCAATTTTAAATGTACTCTAAAAAACTTCTATTAGTTCTATATACTTACAGTAAAAATATGAATTACTAGCGACCCTCCCAACAGGGGTAAAATGCCCTTAGGATAATAAAATAATTAGTTTTCCAAAGAAGAAAATAAGTTATCAATTTTAAATGTGATTTAAAAAACTTCTATTAGTGTTATATACTTACAGTAAAAATATGAATTACTAGCGACCCTCCCTACAGGGGTAAAATGCCCTTAGGATAATAAAATAATTATTTTTTCAAAGAAGAAAATAAATTATCAATTTTAAATGTACTCTAAAAAACTTCTATTAGTTCTATATACTTACAGTAAAAATATGAATTACTAGCGACCCTCCCAACAGGGGTAAAATGCCCTTAGGATAATAAAATAATTAGTTTTCCAAAGAAGAAAATAAGTTATCAATTTTAAATGTAATCTAAAAAACTTCTATTAGTGTTATATACTTACAGTAAAAATATGAATTACTAGCGACCCTCCCAACAGGGGTAAAATGCCCTTAGGATAATAAAATAATTATTTTTTCAAAGAAGAAAATAAATGATCAATTTTAAATGTACTCTAAAAAACTTCTATTAGTTTTATATACTTACAGTAAAAATATGAATTACTAGCGACCCTCCCAACAGGGGTAAAATGCCCTTAGGATAATAAAATAATTAGTTTTCCAAAGAAGAAAATAAATTATCAATTTTAAAGGTGATCTTGAAAACTTCTATTACTGTAATATACTAACAGTAAAAATATGAATTACTAGCGACCCTCCCTACAGGGGTAAAATGCCCTTAGGATAATAAAATAATTAGTTTTCCAAAGAAGAAAATAAGTTATCAATTTTAAATGTGATTTAAAAAACTTCTATTAGTGTTATATACTTACAGTAAAAATATGAATTACTAGCGACCCTCCCTACAGGGGTAAAATGCCCTTAGGATAATAAAATAATTATTTTTTCACAGAAGAAAATAAATTATTAATTTTAAATGTGCTCCAAAAAACTTCTATTAGTGCTATATACTTACAGTAAAAATATGAATAATTAGCAACCCTCCCAACAGGGGTAAAATGCCCTTAGGATAATAAAATATTTAGTTTTCCAAAGAAGAAAATAAATTATCAATTTTAAAGGTGATCTTGAAAACTTCTATTACTGTAATATACTAACAGTAAAAATATGAATTACTAGCGACCCTCCGAACAGGGGTAAAATGCCCTTAAGATAATAAAATAATTAGTTTTCCAAAGAAGAAAATAAATTATCAATTTTAAAAAACTTCTATTTTTACTGAGGGTATATAACACCAATAGAAGTTTTTAAGATTACATTTAAAATTGATAATTTATTTTCTTCTTTGGAAAACTAATTATTTTATTATCCTAAGGGCATTTTACCCCTGTTGGGAGGGTCGCTAGTAATTCATATTTTTACTGTAAGTATATAACCTTAATAGAAGTGTTTGAGATTACATTTAAAATTGATAATTTATTTTCTTCTTTGGAAAACTTATTATTTTATTATCCTAAGGGCATTTTACCCCTGTAGGGAGGGTCGCTAGTAATTCATATTTTTACTGTAAGTATATAGCACTAAAAGTAGTTTTTTGGAGCACATTTAAAATTGATAATTTATTTTTTTCTTTGGAAAACTACTTATTTTATTATCCTAAGGGTATTTTACCCTTTTTGGGAGGGTCGCTAGTAATTCATATTTCAACTGTAAGTATATAACCCTAATAGAAGTTTTTTCGATCACATTTGAGATTGATACTTTATTTCCTTCTTTGGTCAACTAGTTTTTTTAAAGGGCATTTTACTCCTGTTGGGAGTGTCTACAGTAATTCCTATTTTTATTATAACGTATTTTAACTAATAAAAATATTTTAAAACACAGTTTAAAGTGATAACTTATTTGTTTCTCTGACAAAATAAATATTTTATTATTACGGGGTAGTTTACCCTTGTGGGAATTTGTTATTATATCTATCATATTTTTTGTTTGAGTTAATACTACCATTATACATATTGTAAAATACTTTTTGATATGACTTCTTACCTTGTCGAATAAAATAGTAATAATATTTTTAAAGTATTCTATTGTCCTTTTAATTTTAATATTGTTGTGACAATTAAAAGAACATCCTATTATCAAATTTCAGTAAAAATTTCAATTGTTTTTGTCCTATTTCTCACCTAATAATTAATTACTTCTATTTATACGACGCTACTGATCATTCGGTAATATTCGGAATTTTGGCTGCTAGAAATTGGCTGCTAAGTTCACACCGGTGGGGGTCAAAATGTTTTTACGATGCGGTATCTAGACCTTCTGAGGGCTATGAACACAACACAAGCATGTTTGTTTTGAAAATTTGATGTTTATGGTTTGACGTGTCATTTCTATTTAATGGACTTTAATAATTTAAAAGATGCAATGTACTTATATTATTTATATATATTATTGAAGAGATCCAGGTATGTTTTCGGTTTTTATTTTATTTTTATTGGGTCCGTATAAGATTAAGAGTGTCGGAATTAAAAGAAAAAAATTATTGCAATAAAAAGTACTCATTTTATATAGTAAATACCTAAAAAAAAATTTGCGGAAAATCCACAAAATTTTGAGAAAAATGAATTAAAAGTTGTAATTTTATAGGTTATTTTGGTTTTATCATACTATTATGTAGGTGACAATTTCGAAGTTTTAATGATATTATAATTGAAGTAACTTACTTTTGTTACATTTTAACTTAAATTAGATATCTATGGAAAATTATTTAGCATTTGCTAATTTAATTTATATTAAAATTAAATGCATTGTATTGTCTGTTTAACCATTTACTTCCACAAAACATAAAATGAAAAAAATAAATCATCTAATTACCTTTGTTGGCACATGACACATGGGGTAGTTGAGTTTACACCGTTGCCATATTAACAAAGTTTCTCTAGGTTTTATGTGTCTCGACTTTATAGATAGATGAGAGTTCAGAGCTAATTTGAAGCACTAAAAAGTACTTGTTTTATACAGTAAGTTAAAAATTTATGAAAAATCACGAATTTTGAAGAAAAATTTTATCAAAAATTGCAGTTTTTTAGCTTATTTGCCTTATTATTGACATCGAACATGTATGTATTATTTACAAAACAATTATGGTATTGATATGAAAAGAGATATACGTATCTATGATTTTTTACTTTTAAATTTTTGTGGTGTGGCATTTAAATCTTTTTAGTAATAATTACCGACTTTATGTAAAATGGAATTTAATTACATAATAGATGTTATGAGAGTTTATAATAAAACTGATGAATAGTTGTTGTAATGGATGAGTAGGAATAATTTAGTGAAATCACAATTTAGATGCAAACAACGTCTTTGCCTAACCTAACGTCGGCGGAGCGTGCCTTTTCCATCTACATCATAAGATCATTCTACGCTCGTCCCATCCACCTCCTAACCACTACAGAAGAGAGCGAACGAAGGAAGCGCGCCTAGCCTACGTTTCGAAATTTGCGCTAATTTCGAAACGTAGGTCGGGCGCGCCCTTTTTCCCCTTTTTTTCACCTACACCATAAGAGCACGCTTACGCAGAAGAGAGCGAAGCGAGCGCGCCCGCCCTACTTTTAGAAACTCGCGCGAATTTTGAAACGTATGCCGGGCGTCCCATTTTCCCTCTTAGAGCACCCTTACGCAAGAGGGAGCGAGCGAAGCGAGCGCGCCCGGCCTACGTTTCGAAATTCGGACGAATTTCGAAACGTAGGCCGGGCGCGCCATTTTTCCCCCTAAGAGCACGCTTACGCAAAAGATAGCGAGCGAAGCGAGTGCGCCCGGCCTACGTTTCGAAATTCGCGCGAATTTCAAAACGTAGGCCGGGCGCGCTATCTTTCCCCCTTAGAGCACGCTTACGCAAAAGAGACCGAGTGAAGCGAGCGCGCCCGGCCTACGTTTCGAAATTCGCGCGAATTTCGAAACGTAGGCCGGGCGCGCCATTTCCCCCCCTTAGAGCACGCTTACGCAAAAGATAGCGAGCGAAGCGAGCGCGCCCGGCCTACGTTTCGAAACGTAGGCCGGGCGCGCTCCCTTCGCTCGCTATCTTTTGCGTAAGCGTGCTCTAAGGAGGGAAAATGGCGCGCCCAGCCTACGTTTCGAAACGTATATCTCTTTTCATATCATTACCATAATTTTTTTGTGAATAATACATACATGTTCGATGTCAATAATAAGGCAAATAAGCTAAAAAAACTGCAATTTTTGATAAAATTTTTCTTCGAAATTCGTGATTTTTCATAAATTTTTAACTTACTGTATAAAACAAGTACTTTTTAGTGCTTCAAATAAGCTCTGAACTCTCATCTATCTATAAAGTCTAGACACATAAAACCTGGAGAAACTTTGTTAATATGGCAACGGTGCAAACTCAACTACCCCATGTGTCATGTGCCAACAAAGGTAATTTGATGATTTATTTTTTTCATTTTATGTTTTGTGGAAGTAAATGGTTAAACAGACAATACAATGCATTTAATTTTAATATAAATTAAATTAGCAAATGCTAAATAATTTTCCATAGATATCTAATTTCAGTTAAAATGTAACAAAAGTAAGTTACTTCAATTATAATATCATTAAACTTCGAAATTGTCACCTACATAATAGCACAGCTTATTTATATCCAGCTAAAACACTCTCGGCGGCACTTTTGATCTCGTGGTCTGCGATCAAGCGAGGTAGAAGCGTTGCTTTCTCTGTTGCACAAGAGGGAAAAGTCAGAGCCGGATTATAACAATTATTTATTGAAGTAAAATGTTTAATTTCTGCCTGACAGTACCGTAGTAGGTAATTTTAAATTTTATTGGATTATATTTTTTGAATCTATATTGTAATATTACGATAAAATTAGGTTTGGAGTTAATAAGGGTTGTTGAAAAATACATTAAAATTATTCTGAAAAATAATACATTTTCGTTATTATAGATTAAAAGAACTTGTGTGGGCAGAAAAAGGGCGATTTATAAAATTGTCAGAATAATTACGATAATGGGGTGTTTGTTATCTTACGAAAAAAATAGTGATTTATAATAGTCGTTGATGTTGGTTGTTCAAGATTATGATTTATTTTTAGGTTTTCCTCCTGAATGCTATGTCATTGTTAACGTCCTTTCTCAGCTTTGCGAAATTCGGCTTTTTGCATCCGAATTTTAATATTCGACAAACTTGCAATTTGGCATTTACGGCTTAAAATTTTCAAATTGTGAGTATGTCAAATAATTAAATTCGGATGCAAAAATCTTATTTGGTCTATCTGTAAAAGAACCTTAGACATTATTGCTTTTGACAGTCGCACGGTGATGTTTAGGGAAAAGAAAAAAATGGTAATAAAATAAAGTTGTGTAGCTTAGGTTTTAAATAGGTTTTATTACTAAATAATTAAAAAAAATCAAATTAAAAATTTACTTATACCGTTATACCTACGTATATATAACGTATATTATATATAATAACAAATTATAATACATTTTGTACTATACCATTACAAATTTCTCCATATTATAAGTTTATTTCTATTTACATTTCTAAAATTACTATTTATCGTTTTCAATGTGTAATATATTCTAACTCTTAAATATAATCTAACTACAAATTCTTTGGGGAAATATTTACAGGGATAGTTAAAAGCTAAATGGTTACTTATATCTAAAAGCATTTGGCAAATATTCCTTTTAGTAGCAAAGTTTTCTTGAAATATTTGTTCTATTTTACAAATTAATTCCACAAATTTATTATTAGGCATTTGCAAATTTCCGAAGGTGTCCTTATTTGCATTTTCATATGCCTTAAGGAAACAGTAATAAGATGAATCATCTAGTTCATCATGGTCTTTACTACATTTATTGCATATATCACAAGTGTGAACTCTTAAAGCTTTATTTAAAAGGTACCCACACACGTACCGTATGAAATTTTTTTGCAGCATTTCATTATTTGAATAGTCCATGCTATTTAGTGCGTCTCTTTGTTCCGATACTTTATCCTTATCCTCAGGTACAAAATCCTGTTGGCAGTCAGAAAGTCTTAAGAGCATCTGATCAGAATCTGCCTCACAGTTTTCTGTACCTGAGTTAAGCAAGTTGACGCATTGCAACTTTCTAAATGTTCTATGGAACTGTATGGCTGTGGGGTTAATGCAGTTACCGTTTTTACTTCTTATTTTACCGAAATGATTCTCCAGGCAGTCTTGGTTTAATCTTCGTGTAAGTATATACTCAAACCCAGCATTTTCTCGAAGATAGTAAAATAATTGAATAATACTGTTGATTGAAATTATTAAGCTTTTAATAAATTTTATTTTGTTGGCAACGTTTATATTATTTTTGTCTCGAATTTCAAGACTTTTAAAAAAGGACAAGCAATCCATTAAAAACTCTAATTGAAATGAGGTTGCTTTAAAGGCAGCATTATATTTTTTTGAGGCAAAGGTTTGCGAAGAATTTAAAATATCAAAGAGTTGATCTACTCTATTAACAAATTCAGCAGTTTCTGTCGCTTCCGAGGGAAGGGAACCAAATCTTATATAAAAACTCATACCTACATGGACTGAGTAACTAAATACTTGGGTGGCAAGTTTGACCTTCATTTTTTGGAAACTAGTCGGGTAAATATGAGAATCGGTTAATTTGTGTGCTGCTTAAACAGGAAATTTTTTATCTAATTCATAGAAGTCTTTAATATATTGCCACGAAATTTTTTTACAATTAACATAAAAGTCATATTTCATTAACATATTTCTCATCGCTTTAATAATATGTGGCACATCAAAGATGAAAAAGAGATACCGGTTTTCTAAATAAAAACCAGTATTGTCTGGAGATATCTTTAAAATATTTGACAATTTGATATTGTTGGACCCCATATCACAAGTAACTGCACAAACATTTAACCCCACATTTGTTGTTTTTTGCACAGCTTCATTTAATAGTTTATGTAATAGATTAGCAGAACAAGAAGTATGACATAAAAAGTAGGCTATCGGCTGTTTCCATTTCGAATAAATTTCCCTTACCATAAGTACACTGACAGTTAAAGTTGGTTTAAAAATCTTTTCCCCTGTATCGCCCATTGCTAGCCCTACGATGTCATCTTGATTTCGTTCATAAAATAAATTTGCTTTTATTGACATTTCATCGAAGCACAATAAACAATATTTGCTTTGAGACTGGAAACTGTCAACTTTTTTTTTTAATAAAATGAAGAACTCGGGATTATCTAATCCTGGTCCTATCTTAACTGCTCTGATTTCTTTTAGCAAAGTGTTAGGCGAGGGAAGGCTATATTTAGACATTAAATATTTTTTATAAACTCTGGGACCAGCAAAATATATTGATAGGCATTCAATTTTAAATTCTTTGCTGTAACGTCTTCCCTTTGGATGTTTATGCCCCTGTGATACTTGCATATTAACACATTTTGCAATGTCTGGATTGCAAAATTTATATGTTAGGGACATATATTGCTCCAAAGATATATTGTCCAATTCATTCTTTTTTTTTCAAGTACCTCAACCCTTTGTCGTAAATATTTGTTTTCGGCAGTTATGTACTTGATATGCTGCCTGTATTTAACTTTTCTTGGTGTATCGAAGGATAAACTGGCTGACGTTTGGGTAAATGTTGGAGACGTCAGAGGAGGA
The DNA here is from genome assembly GCA_927349885.1 of Psylliodes chrysocephalus. NCBI lineage: Eukaryota > Metazoa > Arthropoda > Insecta > Coleoptera > Chrysomelidae > Psylliodes > Psylliodes chrysocephalus. The sequence goes on from OV651818.1 coordinate 1,997,844, forward strand.
CTGTCTGTAATTGGACTCGGGGCGATCTCATGTTGAACCTCGATTTTGAGCTCGGTTTCAACTAGATTTGTCTGGTTAGCTGCAAAAATACATTTTATTTAAACTTTAAATAACAACTTAGATGAATAAGTATAAAGAACGATTTATTTGCTTTAAAATGATTTTTTTTTATTTAGGGCGGATCAAAAGCTATAACAAAATTTTACAGCTAAAGATAATCATGTGATTATTAGCTTGTTTTAAAAAGTTAAAAAATAAAAAAGTTGTAGTCTTTTAAAAGTGGAACAAATTAGGTTCACCCCTCGCTTCACCCTGTATATAAAACATTATATTTAATTTTAAGTAAAACACTATTATTTTTAGTACCTGAATCAAATAGTGCAGGTGTGATAGGTGGAGCTATCAGTCTGTCATCTAGAACTCGTATTTTCGCAGGAAGTTGCAAGAGCGGTGCACTATACGTATGGTCTTCAGTTGTGGAACTCCCCTCGAGGGACGGGAATAGGGTAGGAATTGCAATGGCTACTAATCTTGTACGAAAGTGACTCGTGAACATCTTCTCTTCAAAGTGGTCTTCACATATCGAGTAACTTTTGTATAATTCGATTAGTTTTTCAAATAAGTCCTCTCGATTGGCTTTCATTGCCCATGTTCTGGCTCTGTAAATATTTAAATATATTTTTAAACAATGCTATATAGGTATTGTAAACGCCAAATCTGAAGAACCAGCGCAAATGCTCAAGTTCGTTTACTTAAAAATCGCCACGCCCTTTCACAATTTGAACCTTGTCCTTGCTTACGGTCAGTAGCGTAACGACTAGAACATTGTTTGTTTCTTGTTTCTGTGTTTTATTTTTAATAATGTCTTCTATTGTGGGTGAAAAAAAGCGCAGATTTGTTATTAACGGACAAAGTCGTGAAGTAATATACAATGTTTTTAAATATTTTGACGCAACAAAAAAGGAAGAAGTTACTTTAGATGATATCAAACTTCAAACTGCACAAGCAACAGGTAAACATACCCTGTAGTTTATTTGGAATTAAACTTGTGTAGTTTTCCATATTTTTTTGTATTTTACGCACATATCTGTGCATTTTAATATTTTATATTTAAATTTTTTAAATTTATCTTCTGTTTCTAAAAAAATTTGTTTCCTAATAAATGTAAAAAAAATACTAAATTTAACATTAATATAATATTACGGTCTTTACTTGATGCAAATCCATATTATTAAAATGAAAAAAACCAAACATGGTAGATTTTCACATTTTTATTTAAAGAAATAAAAATTAAAAATTGCATGACAATTGTTTCTAAGTACAACTTCTTCTTCAAATGTAACTCATTTACATTTCTAATATATATCCAAAATAAACTAATTAGTTAAAGTAGGTACTTAAGAGAAATATATTAATAAATCCCATTAAAATATCATTACCGGGATTATCTCACAGAAAACTAAGAACAGGTAAAGAGATTTAATTAGGCTACTTATTAATATCTAATTGGTCACTTAAGAGGATATTTAAATTTTTAAATCAATTTATTTCAAGTGTTTCTAAATGGTAATTTAATGCCTTTATTCTCAAAATGTGAAACAATTTTTGCATAAACGATTGAAGTAGATAATCTATGCCATTACTAGCTCAGATAAGAGAGAGATAAGGAAGATAAGAGAGATAAGGATCCCACATGTCAAGGTCAATGTCAATGTCAATGTCAATGTCAATGTCAATGTCAATGTCAATGTCAATGTCAATGTCAATGTCAATGTCAATGTCAATGTCAATGTCAATGTCAATGTCAATGTCAATGTCAATGTCAATGTCAATGTCAATGTCAATGTCAATGTCAATGTCAATGTCAATGTCAATGTCAATGTCAATGTCAATGTCAATGTCAATGTCAATGTCAATGTCAATGTCAATGTCAATGTCAATGTCAATGTCAATGTCAATGTCAATGTCAATGTCAATGTCAATGTCAATGTCAATGTCAATGTCAATGTCAATGTCAATGTCAATGT
>OV651818.1:2000370-2030370 GCA_927349885.1 Psylliodes chrysocephalus
CTTAATCTTCAATTTGTGCACAAGTCCGATAAATGTAGGCTGTTAAATAAATAATCAAACTCCACCTTGTTAATACTTCTAGTATAGGAACATACTTCACATTTAGACACATTCACAAACAGCTTGTTTTCATTACACCAATTTTCAACGATTCCCAAGTTGGGTCTGTAAAAAGTAACAGTCTTGAATTGATGAGATTGAGGTAAATATTTTTAAGTCAGCAGCGAACAGCAGGTTAAATTTATTGCCAAGTCATTTATAAATAAGTATACTAAATGGTCCCAGATTGGAGCTCTGTGGAACTCCAGATGTTGGAGGGGTGAAGATGAAAATCCGTTGTTAAAGACATAATTAAAATGATGATTTAGGTAAGATGAAAATAATCTCAACAGCGACTGAGCAAACCCTAAGCATTCCAACTTCCTTACAAGAATATTATGATTTTTAATTATTACAAAATACATGTATGTATGTACAAAAAATATTCTAAACATATTTTAACTAACAAGAGTTTTATTTTTAACTAGTTATATTCAAAAACAAATGTCATTTTTAAAACTATGTTTAACAATAACTGATGAGTATACAACAAGGTTCACAGTTTAAACTAAGTCTACATTTTAACTGCCTATTGTACAATCCGCCCTATGTACAATTCAAAATTAATTGTATTTCTTTAAAATGCACTTGATTCTGTTGATCAAAATCATTCGATAAAAAAATTAAAAAGTATTGGTATAAAGGTGGTTTTTATATCTATGCTATAAAGCATGCATTGGGGTAGCATGTAGATTATCTAAGTATCAGGTCAGAAAGATTAAAATTAAATAACATAATATGTAGTGGGATTCTCATCTTTTGAGTACGTCTCCTATCGAGACTCCTATATTTGTTCGACAGACAGCGATTTTGATGTAATGTCTCTCTCTATTCTGTATGTAATGTATCGAGTTGGCACAAAAAAATCGCTGTTCTGATCAGAAGAAATTAACCACATCAAAGGAAGAAAATTAGGTCCCCTGTTATTTTTAATTTATATTAATGATTGTTAATGTTGCAATAATTAATATGACATTTACCTGTTTGCCTATGATGTCCTTATCTATGTTTCTTGTAAGTTGTAAGGATTCAGATAACTAAGAGTTAATTGTCAATGAAACTCTGCAAAATGTTTATAAATGATGTTGCAATCATTTGTTAAAAATCAACACAAATACCTAAAACAAAATATAAGCTGATAAGTAATAACTATATGCAGTTTGTGGACAAACAATATAGGAAATTGGAAGAAAATCTATAGTTAGTAGAAAAATTCAAATATTTAAAAGTAATTATTCGGAAACAGATGAAATTCACAGACCATATGCAAATACTGTTATCAAAACAATTGCAGTTAAATTACATTTCCTATTTAGAATGTTATTAAAATAATTGTTATATTATTACATTATTTTTTACTAAATTTGAATATTATATTAGCAAACTAGCCAAATAAAGAAAATAAAAATAAAATAAAAACCGAAAACATACCTGGATCTACAATAATATATATAAATAATATAAGTACATTGCATCTTTTAAATTATTAAAGTCCATTAAATTGAAATGACACGTCAAACCATAAACGTCAAACATTCAAAACAAACATACTTGTGTTCCAAACAGAAAATAGCATTTTTATAGAATAATTTATTTACTTGCAACCTTTCCCCGCACACCACCTCGCCCTTCACCCAGAAACATGGTCAAATTGGGCTAAGCCATTTTACATTCGTCTGCGTAGGGAGCGATGTTGCAATTTTTCAATTTTTAGTGTCTATTCCGTCTGTTCAGATGGCAGCATCTTATGGGCCCTACATTTTTAAATCTTATCACAAGAATCCTGAAATAATTAGGCAAAAATAAAAGAATGTATGTTGCGTTTTAACTTTTAAATACTATAAAAAATGATGGAAAGTCCATAACTTTTAAATATTTGTTAAATATCACTTATTAAAATATTATGCATTAAAAGTAAAACAAACCATAGACTTTCCATCATTCTTTACAGTTTTTTGAACCAATTTATGAAAACAGTTTTTGAAAATATTATCGTTCAGAGCTGTATTTCTTGTGATAAAAAAGTCGCCGTCACTTGTCATTGAACTTGGCCTTAAGGATTATAAATAGCAAAATACGTCTACTAGTGATGAATGGGGTTACAATTGGCGTTTCATATGCCGCGTTTGAGAATCCACATCGGATGCATCTGAGATGTAAAAAATCTTTGATCACGTGATTCAGTATACGTAAATGTAATGGGACAGATGTGTCCGATGTGGATAAAAAAACGCTCGAGATGTAAAAAATGCATCCGATGTGGATTCTCAAACGCAGCAATATTCGAACTGGAAGAAAAAATGATATGCATCAATAAATAGTAATGGGTGTTTGTAAATGAATGGTCGTGTGCATGCTTCAATAATGGGTCATTTTCAGAAAACCACCTATTTAGGTAAAATCGATACCGATCTTTATTATTTCATATTATGAATGTTTTGATTATTAAAATATAATCCTAATATATTTAAATCAAGGAAACTATTATTAGCATCGCACTTTTTGATTTTTAAATGAGTTTTTTGGAATTTTTTGTCAATGCGTACAAAAATAAATTCTGCTTTTATTAAACTCGTCAAAAATATCTACCGGGTCTAAGACAAATAGTAAATATTTTTAGTTTTGATCAAGACACCGATATTCCATGGTGATTAAACGTAATAAAATGATATAGTGACAGATTCCTTTTTTTTATTTTTTTTCAACTTTTATATCCACTTTGTTACTTTTTCTCAAAAATAAAGTCTATATTTGTTTAAAATGGAACTAAGTGTAAATATTTTACGTATAATAATTTTAGGACACTATGCATAATACTATTAAAGATATCCAAGTGCGTTTTATTACTTCTAGTTAATTTTATTTTACAGATATTATTAAATAAGGTAACTCAATGGACTGTTTGTAATACAATGGACAGGAAGGTAATCAATAGGAAATATAATAAGCAAAATAACACACAATGAAATATTTTTCTAAAATAATCAAAATGTAAAAAAACTCAGTAAGTTTACAAAATACTCTAATGGTAATTCAACTTAAAAAACTTTAATATAAATAAACAATCGTAAAAAAAATAGGGACAAACTGAAAAGTAAATAGTATCAGAGACAACAGAGACGTGTAACTTAATAGGAAAATATGTTCGGTGGTCCATTTAAATTACATATATGACCCTCTTTTTCTTTTACATTGATCTTTACATATGTCTATCTCTCTCCAATAAAACTAACACCATTTTCAGAGGGCGCTGGTGTTGCTGGTTTTTTGACGTAGAAATATCGATTAAAAGTATTAAAACTGACAACTGACAATGTTATGAATGTTGTTATGAACATGTGCATTTTATTAAAATTAATTTAATTTGGGCCCCGTATATTTCTTTTAGTCTGATTTTGTTGTTTAATTAATTTTCTTTGGGGGGGACTGTTTATTTTTGCATATTATTTTTTGCATGAAGCAATTTCTGGAACCAAACTCGCGTTTTTGTACACATTTCTTTCTAGAGTAAGTAATTTCCAATTTATTAAGAAAACCACTGTATAATGTGTGTGTTTAATAATATATTACACAATGACTATAATTATTTTAGGTGAATTGGAACAGAGATCCATTGTTACAGCTACTTGTGTTCATTAAGTAGGTAGATGAATGTCTGGACAGCTTTAATGGCAACACAAAGTTCCTATCTACTAGAAAAGTAAAATGTATGCTGAGTAAAAAATCTGCACATGTAGTATTGGCAAAGGACTTTTGAAATGATTAGAGATTAGCTATTTCTTACATACACCTACCTCTAACAGCCACTCTAAAGGAAGAAAAAAAAAATTGAATCACAAAAGGGCAGAATTTTAAATCAGGATGCATTGGAAAATAAATTTGGGGACATCAGGTCGGTTTTGGATTTTATAGAGAGATCAATCTCAAGAAAAGTTAATTTATCCTGCAGAACAACCAGTAGTTTAAGTAGGATTTGCTATAACTTTATTAGAAATTTTCTTTGATAATAAATTGTAATATAGGTACCAATTATTGTTTCAAATGAAATTGAAAATGAGTTAAATATGAAATTAGCTTTCTCATGAGTAAAATGTTATATTCATTCGAACATTGTAAGGTAATCTATAATTAAGGGAATATGGAAAATAGGTATACCCTAGTGGTGTAAGAGAAAGGTAAGGGGCAATGACAAAAAAATTACAAAAATGTATTTATCTTTAAATAGTGTATTATTAATAATATTATTTGCTATGTTTGAAAAGTACCTCCTGCTTCCGAACAGATCGAATAGATTAGACTACTAGTTGGAGAAGGTCCACCTAGTAACCAAATTAGGAGACTAGGAAAACTTTTACATGACTGGGGACACAACAGGAATGCACGCACACAAGATACACAAACAAACGAAATAACAGGGGTAAGCCTTCAGCAACGTCCTGTTTAAATGATGATAGTATGTCATCCTTCATTCCCTTTTAGAAGGCATGGCATATAAATCTATTGATCTTGATTACTATAAGAGGAGTTAGCAGGTTTTCGATCCAGTTTACAGGATGGGAACTCGACTCAGGCCTTATACATTTGTGTTGAGTGTATCTGTGTTTGTTTCATTTCCATGGTTTCTATTAAAATAAACAGTCATAACATATCGATACCTTTTTGCCAGACTAACATAAGCGACATTTGTTCAAATGGCACTTATGATAGTCTGGCAAAAAGGTATCGATATACTCTATACTTTATAAAATATTTGTTACATTAGTTTTTAAATATATTATGAATATATAACAATTGTTACTTTCTTTGTAATTTGTCACAAAATGATAGGAGGTACTTTCTAAACATAGCAATTGTAGTTTGTTTTTCTGTACCTTAAAAAAATATAATTTATAGAAAAAGAGTTTGGTGTATTATTTTTCCAAGTTTAAATATTTAATAATTAATAGAATTTTCAAGTTTTTTTAGCGAAATTTACAAGAGTAATAAAAACTATGTTCACTGCTTATATTAAACTGATTAAAACTTCCTTTATTAAAATGATTATTTATATGATAAAAAATTTGATGTTATTGGAAGCTTTTATATTTTTTAATAAACAGTGAAACAATAGTTTTTGTTTCTCTTGTAAATTTGTTGTATACAAAAACGATTTCTGAATCCATGTTTGAATTTCCCGCCCTAAAGCATTTTTAATTTTCCCGCTATTTACTAGTGGCGCCATCATAGACTGGTTGTGGTTACAATCGCCCAAATAAGTTTTACCGAACAAAAAAAATACATTGAGTTACACGTCTCGCTGGATTGTCTCTGATAGTATCTATAGAGAAAGTAAAAGTTGGAAAGGCTTTTGGTAGGTAGAGAGGGGGTAAACATCAAACCACGTCGGACGGCTTCGAGAATTTCGTAGTAATGTTTACCTGCCAGTGTCCGGCGGAACCGGACAATCGCATGTATTTATGGACTATAAATAATTATTAAACATGTATTATAATATTCAAATCATAATTTTACAAAATTTCAGCAGCTATTCAAAATTTATTAAACTATTTACTCGAAATTGTTATTACCATCTATAAAATAATTTTGTACGCCAATGTATCGCGTCCACTTCGGTGAGATCCGCTGCAAACCTGTCAATTTATGTGTATAAAGTGGGAGAACTGGCAAAAGCCTTTCCAACTTTTACTTCTGTTCTAGAAGATAACAGAGATATATCTAGATAACATTAAAATAGTTGAACTAGATTTCAAAAACATCGATGGATCTTTTAAATTTGATCACGCTTTAATTTTATTGTAGGTTTTTCAAGAATTTCCAGGATTTGTTCGTTTGAAATATAAGGTACATCATCTTGATCCGATATGAATTTCGTACCATTATCGGCTATGTTTTTTAAAAACATAACCTTGACTTTCCCATCCTCTTGCTTTTATAAAAGGTAATTTTTCAAAATTATTCGTTATTTTGGCATATTCAGACGATAGAGCATGAGTTAACACATTGTACTTAAATAATTGCTTTTTAACTTTATCTACACCTGGACTATTAATTCCCGGTATGCAATAATGAATTGTCAGCTCTGTTTTTGATAATGGAGAAGCATTGGTGATTGACGAAATTACTTTGCCGGTCATATATTTTTGGGCTCGATATGCCCGCATCTTGTACTTATTAATTTCTCTAATCAGCCTTTTATTTTCTAATTGCAGTTTCATATTATCTATACAAAGTTTTGATAGTTTTCTGTCTCTTACAATATTAATATTTGGAGTTCTCTGCAGTCACTAGAGAATTCGGTGGAGTAATTTGTTGTATTACTTGAAGGCGTTTTAAGTATTCTCTCTGCTTTTGTTTTTTATTTCGCACTTGGTTCTCTTTGTTTTTTTTTTGTAATTGACTTATTAACACTTTCGTTTTTCTTTAGCTGCAACTGTTTGAAAAACTGTTTTCTCCAAAAAATGGTAAAAACGAGCATTTTATGCAAACAATTAAAGGGTTGGATTCAAGTCTTATTCCTCCATGTTGGAGAACTATGGAACAAAAGATTTTGCGTACAGTGTACGTCAATTCAAGGTGGCAAAACACTGCAGATGCAAATTGTTCTAAATTAAATGTTGAAGAATGTGGTTGGGAGCTAAATGAACGTTTGGAACCAGTGTGGTTCAAGGGAGACCCAACGCCATTGAAAGTCGATGGTGTCTTAAAATATATTGAAAATATTGTCGATAGCGACGAGTTGAATGAGTTAAATTATTTGAATGATGTTTTCTCAGATTCAGATGATGAGTAAATGTTAAAATTGTTGGAAAGGATTAGATGTAACTCTTTTGTCGCGAACGCGATTTTTTTTAATATTAATGTATTTTAGTATTGATAAATTGTTTGTGTATACATATTTATTTAATTTAATTTTTTCATGTATGTACTTAAAAATAAATAATTCAACAATCCTTATAGTAAGTATACCTTTAATACATTTTCTGGGAAACTTCCGAATATAACTATATCATCGTCGTATTGAATTCTATTTTCAATTTGTAGTTACACTTTTTTATAAATATAAAAAAATAATAAAATATATCTAAATAAATACCTGAAAAGATATTATGTTAAATAATAAACCTGTATATTATTAAAAGTAATTTTAAAAACCTTTTTTTTGTTATTCGAAGAATTTACTTATTTTATCCTGTATCCTATCATCAGATGTTGACCAAATTTATATATGACTAACCCGGTGTTCCCTTTCCTAACAAAAAAATAATCATAGAAATCGGACAACGTGGTATAGATTTATCAGTGAACATACAAAAAAATAAAATATTCTAACGATATATGTATCTCCTCCTATTATTTTTAAGTCTGCTAAAAAGCTTTTAAAATTATGATACAAACCAAGGCTTCAGTAATAAGTTTACAATTAATTATTAGGATTGTAATTTTCAATACAAATAATTTTCGTTGTCATGGCTTATGTGATTTTTTGTATATATGAATTAAATTAGTTGTGCGAGGCGAGTCTCAGAAGTTACGCTGTGCCAGCAACTTAGCTCAGGTTAAAACGTGGCACATGCGGATATTCCTGAATGGGACATTATGCCCCTTCGAATGCATATTGTTTTAACTCGTTATCACATGATGGAAGTTTGTCGAGAATTTTGGCTGAATAAATAGGCCGTGCCAAGCATTTGGCTCAGGAAAAGCGGTGGCACAGATTCATTTTTAAGTTCTATTAATCAATAGCTATTCGATGGCATAAGTCTTATCTCGTTATCAAATGACGACATTTCTCGCTAATTATGACACCGGAAGTGCCATTGTTTTAACTATTTTGCTCAGGATAGTGATAGGCACAGGTGACGTTTGGTAAAGTACAATATTTTTACATGCCTCTGAAGCATATTTCATTTCGTTATCAGATGACGGTCGAAATTTGCAGTGGGCTCTTGGACTAACATTTTTGAGTTTGTAAACAAACAGCCCATAAAAAGTATTTAGTTTATATTGTGCCATTTTAAGAAAAACATATTGTTGTTAATTTTTAGTGATTATACACTTTTATTTCAATAGTTTTTAGGCTAAAGTAAAATATATATTTTTATTTGGTAAGTAATCCCCTATTCATTTTGTTTTTGAGTTACTTTCATTCATTTATGTTAATTTAAGATATTTGTGTTATCTTTTAATAAAATATTAATATATTTATTCTATTTTTAGTGAGATGTCTGAAATAAGGCTAACTTTAATAGAATTTATGAAGTATATTGATGCAGATGAAAATTCCAGGACTGTTATTAAAAAAGAGGCTATTTTAAATGCAGGCCACATAGTTTTTATGTGGAAAGAATGCATTTAGTGATAAACATATATCTGTTTATGCAGTTGTTCTCCAAACTAGTGCATTGAATTCAGATCCCCATATTGTTGTAGGCCAGTTCTCATTCACAAGATGTTAGAAATTGGTGAATGACAATGTTCGTTTTAAGCTGAGAACAGTGGACAGTGCAAACATATTTCAGGAGTCCTAATAAAGTGTTCTAGGTGTAGGTATACTGTTTTAAAGAACTATCAAGCTAATTCGATTGAATACCTTATGATTTTGTTCTACACCCACATGTATATTATTTATTCTACACACTGATTTATCCATTCTATGAAGAACATTGTACAGTTATGAAATCCACCAATCACAGTTCATATTTGATTACAAGGATACCATTATTTTTTTTAAATTTTAAATGAGTGACAATTCTGTCAAACTAATTTTCAGTATATGTTTTAGTTATTGAGATTAAATATAATTACAAATGATTATTGTGAAGAATCTATAAATAATGGCACTACATAAGATATTCTTTCACATTTTCAAATAAATCTAAAATCAGTTTATGATTATTAAAAAAAAACATGTTTCCTTGGTAGGGAAGCAGAATATTTATGGCTAAACTTTTATGTTTGCATAAACTATTTGATAATCTTCAATGTTCCATAATTTTATTTAACAAGATGTTTTGAAACAGATACATAATAATTGTCCTTTTAAAATCATCTATTAACACAAGTAGGTACTATTTTTTTGTTTGTTTGTTTTGATATAAAATTTACTTAGTCATAATTTTAATTTGTACTAGTTTTTAGTCTTAATATTTTTATAATATATTATTTAATTCATGTTACTTATTCTTTTACAAATGTATGACACTTCGCAAGTGTTCTTATTCTCACCTTTTTAATGCACTGATGTTTTTAATGTTTGGATATTGTGTGAATAAATTATATTATTATATTAATAACAAGTAACTCATGTGATCTCTTCTTTAAGACATTAAATGAAAATGTACAGCTTGAAATTTATGATTGATTTTGTACTTGAGAGAATACTCTTTTTAATAATTATTTTTATTGTTCTTAAGTTTACTAGTCATTGTGTACAGTTACATTTTGAAATGAGTGACTACATTGATAATGTATTTTTGTATATTTTTTATATTATTCTGTAATGGAATAGTTGAGTCTGTTGGTAAAAAGGCTATTATTATAAGCAATAAATATAACAATCAACTATTTTTTTATTTTTCCTGTTAACAAAATATGCCAATGTTTACATAATAATAAACGTTCTTTACAGTTAAAATACCCAATAGGCCATCTTCTGAAGTACTTCAGCTAATTTCACTGTATTTTCTAGTACAGTATGTTAAAGTTATTAATGCCAGTGAATGAACAAAACTATTCATCAGATTTTAAAAGATCTGAAATTGTTTTAATTTTTGGGGTATGCACTTGTACACTAATGTCAAAACACTTGAAAAAGAGTATTTGCAACCTCTATGTCTTGTTTGGTGTGAGTAGCTAGGCTATCTTGAAACAAATCACTCTCAACTATGACTTGTTTATTCTCACTATCACATTTAACACTGATTGAACTTTTTTTAGTTTGGATCTTCTTTTTGTTCTATCAATATTTGATTTTGAGGTTTATCGAACAGAATCATCATTTACTTAAAAACTGGTAGGAAGGCACAGCGATTTTTTTTAATATTTATTTTCACTTTGGATGAGGCATCTACAACACAAAAAAGGTAAAATAAAAACATTTAATCGAAAAATAAATCTATATTACCTCTAGGCAAATAATTTTATCTTCTTTAAAATGCTGTGCATGGAAACAACTTTCAAATACTTTGGTACTGGCTTCTCAATTTTCAACTTTTATAACCATGCATTTCTTGCAGAATTTCCACTTGCATTTTATAATTTTACCAATTTTAGGAAGCAGGCGAAGTGTAAAAAGGGTCCATTTTTGTTTAGGGCTGCATTGAGACACACAAGTGTGTTTTTCACCGATATTCCACTTATAGTCCAACTAATATAATATTTTAATATTTATGATAAAAATTTAAAGCATTAGCTCATTATTAAATAAGATATTTCAAACAAAATACTTGTTCAATTTTAAAATAACATTTACTGATAAACAAAACTTGACAGAACACAGACGGTCAAGTGTCAAATGCCACAACTTTTGTTCACAGTGGCTGAGTTCGGTTTGGCGTTCGCTGTACTCAGAGTGCACTCGGTATGCCTCGATTGTGGTCGCCTTGGCACTATCCTTTGTTTATGCTAACATGAATATAAAAGTGATTAGTTTGTTTAATTTTTGTTTATATTTCAAATTTAGGTTGATTTGTAGTTTCAAAAGTCAAATTTAATAAGTATAAACTTCTAACATGTCATTGATATTTTATCACGTGACCAAATAAAGTCTAGAGCGTTTGTTTATTACATCTACGTCTCTGCATCTACATTCAGATCTAATTCTCTATCACGTGATAAAAAATTCGCAACATCTCAGATGCATCCGATGTGGATTCTCAAACGCGGCAATAGACACACCACAATATATCGGACAAATAATTAATATACATACCATAGATAAATTTATATTATTATTAATTTATCTATGATACATACCGTTGAAAATGTCCGATTTTGAGATTATATCTAAATTTCTCAAAAATATATTGGATGGAAGATGGCCATAATTCGTGAAATGCAATACTGGTGCCATCTATCAACAGATAGTCACACTATGGAGTTGCACATATTTGTAGAGGCCGAAACTTGATTTTAAATTAACGTACTTTTCTCTCACGCTCATGGAGAAACGATTATTACTCACGTTCAGGCCTCGCAACGAAATGGAGACAGGCGTAACAAAAAAGCTACAAAAAAGTTACAAAAAATTAGTCGGATCCGGGCTGGTGCCGCTACAAATATCCGCTAAGCTAGCGGATCCGCGCTTTTCTCAGGTTCAGTACAAGCTACAAAAGGGAGACTAGCATAACAAAAAAGCTACAAAAAAGTTACGAAAAACCAGCTGGATCTGAATCTGTGCCGCTACTATGGAATTTATGGAAATTCAAGCTAGCGGATCCGCTGTTTTTTCGGACCTGGGCAAAGCTACAAATTTGCAAATAGTGTAACAAAAAAGCTACAAAAAACCCGCCAGATCTTGAATGGTGCCGCCACAGAGTGCCCGCTAGCTTGATAGAGCCCAATAGTCATTGGAAAAAAGAAAAAAAAAAAGAAGAATAATAACTATAACATAACATGATTTATAGCCCAAGGAAAGAAGTAGAAGAACATATAACATAACCTTACTTTTAAATGATAGGTGAAGAAGGAATTTTAAATTCAAAGAGTGAACCATTTTAATCTTTATTTTCCAATAAAAAGTTTCAGAAATAGAGTAAGTAAAAGTTTTACTTATTTTTTTTAATTATGCCTAATACTGAATTTGCACAATTGTTTTAGTAATGACCCAAATTACGGAGAATAACCAATCTACAACTACTGACAAGAGTGACAAGCCAAAAGTAAATGAAGTGTCTTCTAAATTCTCAAGTCATGTATTTCAAGCTGAAATTTTGGAAAAGAAATTAATATTTCAAATTACTAAAATGAAAGATTCCATACTTTTATATGTAAACAATAGAGATCAGAATGAATTCAATGATTTATCTCTAGCTATGACAGATCGTTTTAATAATTCTCCGATTGGAACAAGACTTCTGGGCGATTTTAATGAAGAATTTTCAAAAGGTATAGCTTGTAGGTTATCTAAAAAAATAGGAAAAGTTGTATTTTTGAGTTTAAATATTGATCAAGATAGAATACTAATCCCTTTTGTTGAGAAAAGAATTTATGAAGAAATAAATAATAAACCTGATAAATTTTAAAATAAGTTAGTAGTTTTAGTGTTTTATAATAAAATTTGTCTTCTAAAGTTGTGATTTTTTACTATTTTTTTTTTATTGGAATAGGTATTTCACAGATTTTTTAAATTTTTATTTAATTAAAAAAGTGTTGTGCTCGAGAGGTGGTTCACTCCTGAAAAAAATGTACATGTATTTCCAAAATCGCCTAATCTTCTAAGATTTCCAGAGATTTCCGGAAATCTTTTGGGATTTCTGGTGATTTCTGCAAATCTTTTTGGGATTTCCAGTGATTTCTGGAAATCTTTTTGGGATTTCCGGGGATTTCTAGAAATACTTTGGGATTTCCATAGATTTCTAAGATATTTTAAGGAATTCCAGTGATTTTCAGAAATCGGTAAAGGATTTCCAGGACTTCAGATTATCAAAAAAAACTTTAAAATTAAATAACTTATTTCAAACTTTAAAGCCTTACTGTTATACTGCAGGGAGTCTGAGCAAGGTTAATGTATTTATCTATCAAATGTATCATATTTAGAATAATAAATAAAATGAATGAATGATTTGAGTGGATTTTGGTCCACCTTTTTAACAAAGGAGTCACAGTACTTCTTTATCAAATAACGACTAGAAATTGTATATATATAGATCGATCGTTCAGAATATTTTAATAAAAAGACCTGAAATGATTAAATTTTGTTTTTTTTTTTGTTTTTGGAATTTTAGCCGATGATAAGGACTTACAGCGGAGAAGTATATCACTTAATAAATGTCCTTTATGTAAATCTTTTGAAAATAACCAACATAATGTAGATTTTTTAACTATTTAAAATCATTATCCAAAAATTGTCTTTAATTCAACAAAATCAGCTATAATTGGTATTTCTGATCAAAACGCTAAAACTAATAAATTTCTTTTGTTGCAAATATCTCCATTCCATAGTTTGCATAGTTACTGGGGTTTTGCTTATGACTGCAGTATGGAAATAGATCTAATCAAGTTATAAATCATAGCATCAAACCAAGAATAGTGTAAAATATTTTGGCAAAGCACTTTTCTATGAGTGCAGAAATTTGTGGCATGACCTCTTAGGCAAATGTAGCATAGCACAACCGAGGGGTGGTTCACTCCAGGAAATACATGTACAAATTACAGAACATCTCACGGAAATCAACCAAGAAAACGCGAAATCGTTTCGAAAAACAGGAAATCCATTCGGAAATCGCGGAAATCCTTCTGGAAATCTCAGAAATCGCGGAAATCCTTCTGGGAATCTCAGAAATCGCTCGGAAATCCTTCTGGGAATCTCGGAAATCACTCGGAAATCCCAGAAATCGATGTGGATTTTTTACAAACCGGTTGTCTCTCATTACGTGTGTAGTGTTGTGGTGGTCATTGTAGAGTTTACGTTCGTGCTATTTGCGAAGCTATTTGTGTGTTTTTTGCTGTTTTTTTTTTTTACTAGATTTAAAGCAGGTAAGTAATTTTTTATTGAATATTATTGTTAGTTATTGTTCTTATAGTGCAGATAATAATATTGTTTAATTTTGGTAATATTTGTCGAGAAATTAGAGTATAACCTACTTTATAATTACAAACGCGAGTACAAACAAAAAAGCCGACTCACGACTGATATCGTTCTGTTTGTGGGCGCCCTTAAACATAAAATCTTTGAAATATCACATCATTTATTATTGTACTACTCAGATTTTTAACTACAAGAGAATAGGGTGCCGATAAAATTTTGAAAATAAAGTTAATAGGTACCTATTAATTTTTGCGTATTTGAAAATGCACTTATTTTATTCAAGTTTTGACAAGGAAATACTATGGAATTAGCATTTTCTCACATTTTACGAAAACTACAAAGTACCTTTTTCTACGACCGTTCCTTTTCCCGCACGAATTTTATTTTTGAAAGTGTCACTTTCCAGCACTAGTGCGGTAAAGTAAATTATGCGAATTTTGACCTTATTAGTGTTTTAATTCGGAAAATAAGGGTTATTTCTTCGTCAATGGGGTTATGGCTAACGCCGCCATGACCCCATTGATGGAGAAGCAGTATAATGATTATCATGTAACTGTTATTTAATAACTGTACCTACCTGTTATTTAGTAACTGTACCTACCTGTTATTTTGTAACTGTTACTGTTACTTTATAACTGTTATATAGTACCTGTTATTTTGTAACTGTCACTGTTAGTTTATAACTGTTATTTGGTAACTGTTATTTTGCAACTGTTATTTTGTAACTGGTACTTTGTAACTGTTATTTTGTAACATTTATAACTATTATTTTGTAACAGTTATTTTGTAACTGTTATTTGGTAATTGTTATTTTGTAACTGTTTTCGTACTTCTCATAGCACTTGGTTGTATTCACAATATATCCCCTATAGTAATGTAACTGGGATTCAAGAAATGGCTTTGAGTTACGCTGCGGCCAGACACAGGTCTCATGGCGCTAGTATCGTTTTGATTTTTGACAGGTCCAACATCGGCTCGTTCATTGGTTGAAGAGGAAGTTTTTTACAAGTGAAGCATGAAGTGTCAGTATTGACAAGTGATAATTTGTTGATTTTTTCTTTTATGAAATTTATACCGTTTATTAATATTAATTTTATTTCAGCGATATTTATTGTGATTTGTGTTGTTGTATTAAGTTCTTACTTATTTAATATGGGAAACAAAACGTACAACAAACTCGGGATTGCTATGGCTGTCATCCAAGGGTCTCCGCCCTAGATAATACTTTTCTAGTGGGAAAAGCCTTTAATATTCAAGTATAACAATTTTATGTTTCCGTTTTCCCTTCTTTTAATGTAGGTGCCAATTTTGAGGTAAGTTTGTAATAATTTTTCATATTTTTTCTGTTAATACCTACCCTCTTAATATTATAATTTAACTAAGATCTTATGATTTCCTATGGACACGATTCAAGGAGGGAGTCCTATGGCTGTCATCCAAGCCCTAGATAATAGTTTTCTAGTGGCAACAGCCTTTAAAATTCAAGTATAATAATTTACTGTTTCAGTTTTTCTCCTTTTTCGAAGTAGGTGTCCATTTAAACTAAAAAACTTTATTTCACTTATTGATTTTAGCATTTATATACAGTATCGGCTAAAGAACACTTTCCAATATATTTGGCTAGCATCGAAGAGAAAACTAAAGAGTTAGTGCATTAGTGTGATCAGGAAACGAATAATATGAATGTTGCCTTGTGTGCTGTGTAATATGAACAGGCACACGGTGCGATGCATCCCCACGGTGCGATGCATCCCCACGGTGCGATGCATCCTTACGTAGCCGGCTGGCTACGTTCATAGTATTCTATTCCTTCTCCCACTAATGCTAACTCTTTGTAGTTGTACAACATTCGATAGCTGTCATTGTATTATCACAAACATCTCTTTATAACTAAATGATTTCATTTAATAGTTTCTTTTTTTTTTCAGTAAAATGGATATGGCTAGAGTTATCCTCGACTTTAAAATAAATTAAATAAGTTTTATAATGTTTCAAATAAAATACTTTATACAATTTTTTGTTTTTTTTTACCAGAGCCAATTTTTTTTTCAGATCTAACCTCTATAGGTAAAAAATAAGTGATTCAGGTAAAATTGAAAAGTATATTACATGTTCTTTTAAATGTGTTGTTAATCCAAATGCTGCTCTTATTGTAATAGCTAAAAATAAAAAAATCAGAATAAGAATAGCGCCCGGATTTACAGCTCGTTTAATGGAACATGCAATATACTTATCAATTATTGCCGAATGAATATATTTCAAAATTCCCGCCATTCCGCGGCTGAAAATGTACAATTTTGGCGGGAAATTTAAATTTCGCCTTAAAATTATATTTGAATTTACCGCCATATCGAGTTAGTTGAGCGGCCAGACACAGACGCATTCTTGCGCTGCAAACTTAGTGCCAACTCTTTAACAAGTGAGATGCACTACTATAGGGGATATATTGTGGTTGTATTTGTAGTTAGGTATAGAATAGGGATGTTAGTAGATGTCTTCATTACTCATAATCCTTCTAGTTTTTTGTTTATTTCAGGAAATGAATTTGTTTTTCCAAGAGAGAAAAGCGGAAAACTTGGGAGAAACCAGTCTACACAACATGGTGAATTACCTACTTGTGACCAAATAAAAAATATTTTGGAGAATGCAAAATATTCTGCGATTATTGACTCAAATAGTTTAGATATGATTCTCCCTGATGACATCCAGGAAGAAGTGTTAAGGACAGTGTCTATCCCTCACATAGAAGATACCGAGCAAGATACTGAGGAATATACTGAGTGGGATCATCATAACAAACCAACTGAAGAACGAATTACATCTTTAGAAGAAATTTCTGAAATTCCCGAAGAACAGGATGAATATTTTAATGATATTAGAGAAGAACTCACTTTGTTTTCTGATTTTGAGAGTTTAAATATTACAGATTACTCCGATAAATGCAAACTTGATGATAAAACACTTTTAAAAATATTAGTTAATGGTAAAGAGAAAATAGTTAAAAAATCTACATTATGTTGGTTATTTTCAAAAGATTTACATAAAGGACATTTATCAAGTGATAGACTTCTCCGCTGTAAGTCCTTATCATCGGCTAAAATTCCAAAAACAAAAAAAAACAAAACTTCGCAAAAAAAGAAAACAAGTTCATCCAGAAATTGATAAAGAAACTGATACCACCTCTGATGAGGAAGCCAGAGAGTGAATTTGAGGAAGGCATTCATTCTGGTACTGACTCAGATAATGAAGTGAATAAAATTCTGGAAATCAATGAAGAAAGTTATTATGCCGTTTGTTATGAAAGTTGGTACATTGGAAGAGTTGTCAATAAAATTAGTAAAAATCAGAGTAAAATCAAATTTCTCAAGTTTGAACTAAATAAATACATATGGCCAAAAGATGACGACGTCCAAGTGGTACAAAATGAGTATATTTTTTATGGGCCCATCCAGTTAATTGGAAACTATCCATTCCAGTTAAAAAGACATGATAAATTGAAGATTGAAAACATTTTCAAACATGTCAAAAAAGGAATATAATACCTATTTTAACGTATTTTAAAATACCTTTTATCTGTTATTCACGAATAAAAATAAAATTCACTACCAATTTAATCATTTCAGGTCTTTTTATTAAAATATTCTGAACGATCGATCTATATATATATATAAGAGAGTTGCATTACCCACTAATTACTGGTTTAATTATATATATATATATATATATATATATATATATATATATATATATATATATATATATATATATATATATATATATATATATTATTATATATATTATATTATTAAAACTTACCTTATAAAATAAGACGGATTTTAAGATAAAAAAAATCATTTATTACATCGGACGACGAAGATAAATTAAAATAAATGTGATCTATTTGATCATTTCAAATAAAAACTTTAGACACAAGGCATAAACGACAAATGACATTTGAGTAAGAGGTGAATGTGTCGAAATAACGAAATAACGGTTCCAGCTGTCTCATTGATGGGATAACGTCGAAATCATTATTTTAGTTTGATGGTTTCAGGTTTTACAAGTTTATCTTGATTATTTTGTAGCGTTTCAATATCTTGGTAAACTTCATCGTTGACTCCAAAGACTGATGTTAGAATCTTGCCCAAAAAACCTCTTTTTAAATGTTTTGAGTTGGACGTTGAGCTGATCTTGAAACGTTTCAGCTGCAAATTTTTGTTCTTTTAGATGGTACAATAGCGTGTAGGAAAGTAATTCTGTGTGTAGACTTGCTTTGCCTCCACAAACTCTTCAGCAAATTTGTTAATGTTGTATTTCACTTCTATCCTGAATATTCCTCTGTCTATCTTCACATGCCCTAAGTGTTCTATATACAAACCTGGTGTTGGATATTGTAGACTATATCCAGCTTGCGCCTGAGTTAGTTTTAATAGGAAGTATGTGAACAGAAAGATCTTAATCAGTAGTATACTCAAAAGGCCATTCGGTTTATTTGTATGGTTTTGGGTTTTCATGGAACAAGTTGTCATTGTGCTATTTACTGAACCAACTGGCTTAGGCTGCAAGGGACTAGTTTCTTCTATTTCTATCGGTAGTGGGATTAAGGAGGTAATTGCTCTTTTAACTGCGGTTCCCCTCGTCTTCTCCGGGATGAAGTTTTGTAATTCTTGCTAAGGGCCAACGCCTGGGATTGACATTGTCTTCTTTCAAGAGTGCCAATGTTCCAATTTTAATATTTTTGCTTGGTGTCTGCCATTTATATTTTTGTTGTAGCCGATTTATGTATTCCGAAGATCAAAGTTTCCAAAAATTTGTTTTCATCTTTTGTATTAGTTTCCGTCATTGATTTAAGCTGCTAATGGCTTCCGTTGCATCTGGATTTGTCAGTGATATCATTTCTCTGCCTATTAGAAAGTGACCTGGAGTGAGTACGGTGCAGTCACTTACATCATCACTAATGGGACAAAGAGGTCTGAAGTTAAAACACGCCTCTGTTTGGTGAGTTAACGTTACCAGTTCTTAGTAAGTTAATGTAGATTCACCAATTACTCTTTTCAAATGATGGTTCATAGATTTGACTCCAGCTTCCCATATTCCTCCAAAATGAGGAGCATGTAGAGGTATAAAATGCCAGTGAATACCATTTGTTGAGATGGAATTTTGAATATCCAGATTTTTATAATCCCAGAGACCTCAGTCTGCAAATTTATGTTTGCACCTACAAAGGTTCTTGATCTGAATCTTCGGAAGGCGGCTAAAAATGTTTATGTTGTCATATCGCTTATTACTTCCAAGTGAATCGCCTTTGTTGATAGACACACAACGATTGCAATGTATCCTTTGTAGGATTTATAGCCTCATTCTTTTGTGGCTCTTACTTGAATTGGTCCAGCGTAATCTACTCCTGTATGGGTGAAGGAAGGAAATGGTGTTACTTTTGGCTTTGGTAATTGCCCATTTGCTGCTGTGCAGTTTGATGTTTGTATCTTATGCATCTTATGCATTTATTTACAACTCGTTTAATAGCTTGTTTTCGATTGATAATCCACTATTTTTGTTTACAAGTCTGCAAGTGTCAGTTGAATTCCTCCATGCAACGTTTTCTTATGACTGTGTAGTATTAGTTCCGTGAGATGATTATGGTTTAAAAGTATGATTAGGTGTTTTTGCTCGTAAGGTAAATTTGAATTTTACAATCTTCCTCCAACTCTTAGGATTCCTTCATTATCAATCAAAGGGATTAAATTGGATATTTTATTTTTAAGGTTTTATCCAATTTTTGAGGAGTTAATGGGCCTTTTTCATGGGTTTTAAGTCTTCTGCAATATGATAGTACTCGAATCATCTTTGCCAACTCAGAAAATTGTCTGCATAACGAATGCTCATCTGTTCTGATGATTTGAAGACAAATGTTGCTAATTCGTTTGTCCTCTTTAGTGTCAGGGATTTCAACAATATTTGGAAAATAGTCATGTGTGTGTAACCATTTCGGACCCTTTCACCATAACGAATGATCTTTCAGCTTTCGAATATCCATTCCTCTGGATAAAGCGTCTGCTGGATTATCTTGCGTTTTAACGTGGTTCCAGTGTTTCTTTGGCAACAATGTCTGGATTTCAGAGACTTGATTTGCTACGAAAGTTTTCCATCTTTGTGCATTGCCTCTAATCCACCTTAGTGCTATCATCGAGTCTGTCCACGCATTGAGATATACTGACTCTATTTTGAGGGATTTGACTGTTATATCCATTAGTTTGGCTAGCAGTACTGCAGAACACAGTTCAAGCCTTGGTAAGGTAGTTTTTGTTTTTGCTGGAGCAGCCTTTGACTTTGCAACCAGCAAGGTAGTGTGTGAGATACCATCTGTTTGTTTTACTGTAAATTACTGCACTATACGCCTTTTCGGAAGCGTCACAAAACCCATGAAGTTTTATTTCAGTTTCTTCACAGTAGATCCATCTCGGAATTTTGATATCTTCGACAGTGTTCATCTGAGTTTTGAAGTTTTTCTAACTGGTAGCAATCTGACGATTCACAGGTTGGTCCCAGCTGATTTTTTGAAGCCACAACTCTTGTATTAATGTCTTTACTTATATTATTAATGAAGCTAACCATCCTAGTGGGTCGAACAGTTTAGCAATTTCAGACAATATGTGCCTCTTTGTGATAGCTTTTATGGGATGGTAAATTTTTATTTGTAGTCGAAAAGTGTCATATGCTGGAGACCCTACAACGCCTAATAAATTTCTAATATTATTTTTAATCAAATGTATTTCTTGATCTCAGTAACTTTCTGGTAACCTTCGGATTAAATCAGTATCCTTGCCAGCGCATTTTCTCAATATAAAACCACCACTTTTCAACAGT
The DNA here is from genome assembly GCA_927349885.1 of Psylliodes chrysocephalus. Classification (NCBI taxonomy): domain Eukaryota; kingdom Metazoa; phylum Arthropoda; class Insecta; order Coleoptera; family Chrysomelidae; genus Psylliodes; species Psylliodes chrysocephalus. The sequence goes on from OV651818.1 coordinate 2,021,084, forward strand.
TTTGGGAGGTCGTTTTGCAATTCTTTTGCTTCTTCTACACTGTTTGTGCCTGATAGCAAATCATCTACATAAATGTCTTCAAGAACAACCTGTGCGGCCTTAGGATATTTTGATTTTTCGTCTAGAGCTAATTGTTGTAATGTTCTCATCGCTAGAAAAGGAGCTGCTGATGTTCCATAGGTAACTGTGGTTAGCTCATATTCCTTTATATTTTCCGAAGTCTGGAATCTCCATAAGATTGTTTTAAATTTTTGATCGTCTCTGTTAATTTTGATTTGTCTGTACATCTTTTCCATATCCGCTGAAAATACTATACAATGTTTTCTCCATTTGAGTAGCACATCATAAATATCTTGTTACAGTTTTGGTCCTGCAAGCATACAGTCGTTCAAACTGTACCCATTTTCGGTTTTGCTTGATGCATCAAATACTACTCGTAGTTTCGTAGTTGTGCTTGCTTCTCTGACTAGAGGTTGGTGTGGTAATGTAATACTGTGACTCATTGTTATTAACGGGGTTGACTTGGACCATGTGCCCTAATTTTAAATTATCTGCCATAAACTGGTGATAGAGTTTTTAGGTTTGCATCTTTTTCCAGTTTTTGCTCGACGTGTGGTAGTCTGGCCATTGCTCTTTTCTTTGAGAGGCTTAGAGTCGAGTGAGAGGTTTTGAATGGTATCGATACGGTGTATGTTCCATTTTCTTCCCTTGTTGGTCGTAGTTTTCTTATAGAATTTTTTACAAATTTTGTCATCATGATTCAAGTATTGAGGAACAATGACCTCCTCAATTTGCCAAAATCTGGTTAATTGTTTCTCGTCTTCAGCGTGGGCTACCAGACTTGTTATCTTTATTGTGCCATCATTCGATTTAACAATGTTGCCAGAAAGGATCCATACAAACTCTGTGTTTTGTCCAATGGTATCATCTTCTAATTTGTGAAGACCTTCTAAAATCAGTTTGCTATATTCGTCTGCCCCCAGGAGTAAGTTGATTGGACCTGTTGTGTGAACGTAAGATCAGCTAGCAGATTGTTCTGCCATGGCTTGGTGTCGATATGTAACGATGTTTTTGGCATAGCCTCTGTGAGTTTTGACATAACCATCAATCGAAAGCTTAGCTTAAATATCCACTTGGAAGTTTTGGGTTGCTGATCGACTATCCCAGATATTTCTGCATCTATCTTTTCTTTAGGTAAGGATAAGATTTGTGCCGCTTCTTTTGTGATAAAGGACGCTTGAGACCCTTGGTCCATTAGAGCCCTTAGTAGTAGTTATACCAGTGTTGGTTTTTACTTGTACCATAGCTGTTGGAAGGAGGACTTACTTTTTTGGTTAGTTACGTAGCTAGACGTATATATTGTATTACTGTTTTGAGGAAGTGGTCGTGCAGCTCTGGTTTGTGCGTTGGTTGGTTGGTTGGTTGATGTTGTTGTTGTTGTTGTTGTTGTTGTTGTTTTGGTTTTGACCGTTCTCTGTTGTCTTGATGTAACATGGATGGAAACGACTACAAATGTTACATGTTGGCTTTTACATTTGATTTTGGATTCATGAACCATACAGTTGTAGCATAACTTCTTCTTTTTTATTAGATTGAATCTTTACATTGATAGAGTAGGTGGGATTTATTGCAATAATGACCTTTGGTGAATTTGGTATATGTATGTTTCAACCAACGATCGAATGATGAATGGTTTGGCTTTTCCATTTTTGAATGTTTCGAAGGTTCCAGAGATTGAAATCTTCTTTCCAAAAAAGTCATTTAATTGTTAAATTCTGGAACTTCATGTGGCTTACTTAATGTTTGTTCATATAACCTGTTGGTATTGGTATCCCATTTTCGCATTACGAATCGAGTTAACATCGGTCTCCATGATCCTGTATCAATGCCAATATTGGTCATAGCATTTATACATTCCATTGTAACATTATAGAGTTCTTTGAGTTTATCAGATGCGTCATCATGACTTACTGGCAAATCCAATATTTTATCAACCATTTTTCTTTTATTTTGATAACGTTTGTTCAAAATGTCCCAAGCTGACTGGTAGTTGTTTTCGGTTATGTCCAAATGTTTTATCATTTTGCTAGCTTCTCCTCGAACATTCGTGTTAAATACTGCATTTTTTCAGTGGTTGTGAGGCAACTTCTTTCATGAATTACTTTTTGGAAAATGTAATGAAATGTAAACCTTTGGTCATAGCTCTCATCAGACATCGGTAGTTTTATTTTTGGTAATTGGATGTTCGGTCTACTTTTATCATATTGATTTGGATTCCCATTATTTGCAATTTTTTCTTTCATTTTCTTCATTAGTTCCTCTACATCTTACTTCATTTTAGTGAATATCCCTTCTATAAAATATCTGTCTTGAAAAGTTGTTTCAGCAGCTATAATCTCCTCGTGTAATTCCCATATACTCCCCCATGTCTTTTCTGCTGTGTTTATGAGCCACTGATCTTTGGAGTTGATCTAATTATTATCAATTTCCTTGTATATTTTTTGAATGAGTCTGTTTAATTGGTCACATTTCCATTTTTGTTTTTTTAATCTCGTTTCTTGATCAGTGTCCTCAAGATTTAACTTTGGGACTGTCTCTGATTTACTTTCCTCTTTTTTGGCTTTTTACCAGGTAGTCTTTGGTTTCTTCATATTTTTTTGTAATTGTTTGAAGTACGCATTTTCAAAGTAAACGTGCTCTGGAATCTTCAACGTTTGGATTTCATCGTCATTAACTTTTATTTCATTCCATACGGCCTCCACTTCATTACGCCGTTTAGCTATTTTTCATCTGTTTTTCTTGAAATTGAGTCTTTTTTGGCGTTGGTTAGTGCTTGGACCAGTTTTTCCCCAGGTTTTGTTGATACAGTGCCAGTTGGTTTGCTGTCTCCATAGGTGTCAACATTTTTTTTTTCAAACTTTTGCTCGAAGGACCATGTATAGATTTCTAAGATAACTTTTGTAATTAATACCACAAGATGGTTTTCATGAATCTCTTTATTTTCTTATTATCACCTTAATTTATAATATTAAAACAAAACAATTTACAATAACAATTAGAATTATTTAATGTTTAAATCTACATTTAAAAAATCTGATGTGTCCAACACATGACTTTCCTATCTAGTTAGTACAGGGTTTTTTCCGGTTATTTTGTACAACCTATTGCAGTACCTCCATAAATGTTTAGAGGATAAAATAAATATATACATTTTCCACATATATCTACCTCGAAACATTTTTCTATAGATACCTATTCATTGAAAATGAAAAATACTGAAAAATTTAAATTTAGCACTTTTCCTACAATTTTTCCACTACGGTCCATTTTAGAAAAATCATGTATAAACAAAAATTATAACAATTTTCATAAAAATCAAAATTTTGCACATTTTGTCAAATTTCTCGAATACGGACCATTTCAGGAAATTTTGACATAAAGCAAAAATTATAGACAATAATATTAGAAATAACTTTTATTTGAACAATTTTTTTCTCCAAACATAAATAACAGATATATTCTATAAAATATAAAAACGGCCCCCCATAAAGTACCCCCCAGATGTTCCGACTTTGTCCAAAATCTAATCATTTCACGTCAGGCCGAAATAAAACTTAAGTTTAAAATGGAATGTTTTTTTCTTTTTCCGTTTTTGAGTTTTCTTTAAATTTCGAAATTTACACATTTTCTCAAATATATCGAATACGGTCTATTTTAGAGAAATTATGTGTAGGATAAAAATTATAGAGAATTATTTGTTTGAACAATTTTTATAAAAAAATATTTTTTTACATTTTGTCAAATTTCTCGAATACGGATTATTTTAGGAAAATTTTGTATAGAACAAAAATTATAGATAATATAAGAAGTAGATAGATAATAATATTAGAAGTAACTTTTATTTAAAGAATTTTCTTCCCCAAACGCAAATAACAGATATATTCCATAAAATATAAAAATGACCGCCTAAAATGTACCCCCCAGATGTTCCGACACTGCACAAAATCTAATCAGAACATTGGACGCTGGAACAAAGCTTAAGTTAAAATTTGGTGTTTTTCTGTGTATCGGTTCATGAGTTATGCGACACACACACACACACTTACTTACTTGTTAGTTTTCGTTTTTAAATCGCCTGCTTTATTTCAACTTATTTGTTTTTGAAAATAAATTTTTCGTTTAGTAAATTTATTTTCCGTATACAGGGTGGAGCATAATTGTTTCCTGCATTTTAAACCGTTTATTTAATTCGACTTATTTGGTTTTGAAAATTAATTTTTTTTAGTAAATTTATTTTCCGTATACAGGGTGGAGCATAATTGCCTTCTGAATTTTGAACCATTTATTTAATTCAACTTATTTGTTTTTGTAAATTAATTTTTCATTTAGTAAATTTATTTTCCGTATACAGGTTGGAATATAATTGCTTCCTGAACTTTAATCCGTTTATTTAATTCAACTTATTTGTTATTGAAAATTAATTTCAATTTGTGTAAAAAAAATATTTTCTGTATAAAGGTGGAACTTAATTGTTTTTTGTATTTTTTGAACCGTTAATTATATCAATTCATTTTTTTTGGGTGCACAATTTTAATTTAGATAAAAAATTATTTTCTTTATACAGGGGGAACATAATTGTTTCCTAAATTTGGAACCATTTATTTATTTCAACCTATTTGTTTTTGAAAATTAATTTTAATTTATGTAAAAAATTATTTTCAGTATAGAGGGTGGAGCTTAATTGTTTCTGGTATTTTTTGAACCGTTAATTATTTTAATTTATTTTTTTGGGAATTAATTATGCCGTTGGTGCACAATTTTAATTAAGGTAAAAATTTATTTTCTTTATACAGGGGGAACATAATTGTTTTCTAAATTTTGAACCGTTAACTTATTTCAACCTATTTGTTTTTGAAAATTAATTTTACTTTATGTAAAAAAATGTATTTTCTGCATACAGGGGAATCATAAATTCCCGTTTGATTGTTTGATTTCCTTGTATAACTCAACCGATCTTTCTGACCGGTGTTCTTGTGTTAAGAATTTGTTCTCTGTATACCGTGGAAGTCAATACCCGGCCGAGGTGTTATTTTAATTTTTTTTAAATATCTATTTTGTTATTTATCCCTGTGTTTCTTTTATTACCGGCTCTTGACCGTTTTCTTTCAGGGTACCGTAGGGTACAAGGTATACGGGAGATAAGTGCTTTAATCCTAATTTAGTGGCTACCTTTAGCAGTGACCGCCTGGAACTTTTTTTTTTAACTCTACTGAGTTTACCTTGAGTACATTCTGGTATGCTACAGGGTCGCCGAGCCAACTGTGTTACCAAACCTGGTGCCCGAGCAACCCCTATTCTGAACTCGCCATCATAGCGCCACACAGACTTCCTGATTCTTTGTAAGTGGAATCGGAAGTGTGTTACAACAATAATTTGTTAATAATAATATTGAGGACACCTTTTTCTCGTACACCGACATTTAAACTAAATTATATGTTATCATTTACCTATGTATATACGGGGTATCGAAATAAAATAACGCTAAACGATTAAGGTGCTTCAAAAGATTCAGATGTTGCCAATACGCAACTTAGATTTTAATACTGAAAAAACTTTAAGTAAACATGGTAAATTATTAGGTACCTAATTCGTTTCGTGCTATTATATGTAGACCTAGTGATTGCGGTAAAACAAACGCAATGATGGCGCTTCTGTACGATCCAAACGACGCCAAATTTAAAAATGTTTACGTTTATTTAAAATCATTGCATCAACCAAAGTATCAAATGCTTTAAATAGTTTTATCTGGAATGAAGGAGGTGGGTTATTTTCCATTTAGAGATATCAATGAAAACCTAGGTGCCAACGATGCTAAACCTAATTCAATTTTTTTATTTGATGATGCAGCGTGCGAGGACAACAAAAATATATATTCTGGAATATTACTCCATGTGTAGACATAATGACATTCACGCTGCTTATCTATGTCAAACATATACAAAAGTCCCAAAACAGATAGTGTGATAACTGCAATATGAGTGTTATTTAAACCGGATGAAATTAATTAACCTGAAACATTCGATGAACATGAAGATGTGTTGCGAATGTTGGACTGATAGATAGGTATTTTTATAATTGCAAAGGACTTTAATCTCAACGATGGTAGGTATCGTAAAGGTTTTGACAAATATATAAAAATATAGGTATCATACATCATTCATTACTTCACGTCAAGATTTCAAAGCCCGTAAACGAAAAAATTGCAGAAAAAGTATCTGGCTCTAAAATTGGGTAGAACTGAGGAAGATGAATCTGTTGACAGATTATTTAAACCAATTGCGGAACCTCTACGAAATACAAAAGTTTTCCCTTGACTTTAATATTAAGAAAGAGTAAAAAATTAACCCGAAAACAGAACTGACAATTCACGATTTCTCTTTGTCAATTTTCAATCCGCAAACAGTTTCGTTCCCTAAACAATCTCCCAAATATACAAATTACATTCTGAAAGAAAGCATAGCTGAACATGATGGTGCTAGTATCGTTGAAGAATTTAGCAAAGGTCTGAACATACAAACGAAGAAAGGTTGGTTCCAGAAGCAATCCAACAATATATTGAACAATATCCACCAATGAGTCAGACATATGTTTTAGAGTTTTGGGAAGAAAATAAAAAAATTTATGACATGTATGGTCCTGCGTATGACAAAGAAAATGATTGGTGGTGGTTAGGCGACAAGCGCAGAGACTTTGACAAAAATATGGGAACCATAAAAATACTAAATTGTGATGAAAAGTGGTATTCTGCAGTAGTATGTAAAGTGCCGCTCCTGTCTCAAGTTCGATCTCAAATCGAGCACCCACAGTCTTAGTATATAAAAAACAGAATTTGGAGAAATCCTGGTATCGAAAACGAAAGTTGAGAGTTGAAAATACAAGTTCAAAGAATATTGATAATAAAGATAAGCTGAAATAGATAAACTCAAGAAAAGTCTATGTCGTGCATGTGCTTATCATTCTTTAGATTGATAAAGCCTTTATAAGTTATATTAGTAGAGTTTTCGTTTAATTTTTTTAAATCCTGTTTATTTATAAGTTTAGTATATCTATCAGGTAAAGTAATTTTGAATGTATCATCTAAAACACAAATAATCTTTGTACCAAATTTTGTATCTAAAATTTCAAAATCAGTAGCCTTATATTTTTACTTTCCTATCTGTATACAGATATAAGGAAAGTATAGGAATCATGATATTTGAACGTCTCAAGCAATTCCATAAATTTCATTTAACACATTATAATTTATTTGCTGTTCTGTACATTAATGTCCACTGTTTTATCTAACCATTTTATTCTATATTTTACTTAATTTTTATGATATCACTATTCTATTTTATTGTATTTTTTTATTTTATATTGTATTTTATTGTATGTAAACTGAATTGGGCTTTGCCCGTAAATAAATAAAAAATGATTTTTTTCGACCTCGAGTTTTCGACGGATTTTTACGTTTTGAGGTTCCCTGAATCCGTTTTGACTATTTTCGCGATGATGTGTGTGTGTGTGTGTGTGTGTGTGTGTGTGTGTGTGTGTGTGTGTGTGTGTGTGTGTGTGTGTGTGTGTGTGTGTGTGTGTGTGTGTGTGTGTGTGTGTGTGTGTGTGTGTGTGTGTGTGTGTGTGTGTGTGTGTGTGTGTGTGTGTGTGTGTGTGTGTGTGTGTGTGTGTGTGTGTGTGTGTGTGTGTGTGTGTGTGTGTGTGTGTGTGTGTGTGTGTGTGTGTGTGTGTGTGTGTGTGTGTGTGTGTGTGTGTGTGTGTGTGTGTGTGTGTGTGTGTGTGTGTGTGTGTGTGTGTGTGTGTGTGTGTGTGTGTGTGTGTGTGTGTGTGTGTGTGTGTGTGTGTGTGTGTGTGTGTGTGTGTGTGGTGTGTGTGTGTGTGTGTGTGTGTGTGTGTGTGTGTGTGTGTGTGTGTGTGTGTGTGTGTGTGTGTGTGTGTGTGTGTGTGTGTGTGTGTGTGTGTGTGTGTGTGTGTGTGTGTGTGTGTGTGTGTGTGTGTGTGTGTGTGTGTGTGTGTGTGTGTGTGTGTGTGTGTGTGTGTGTGTGTGTGTGTGTGTGTGTGTGTGTGTGTGTGTGTGTGTGTGTGTGTGTGTGTGTGTGTGTGTGTGTGTGTGTGTGTGTGTGTGTGTGTGTGTGTGTGTGTGTGTGTGTGTGTGTGTGTGTGTGTGTGTGTGTGTGTGTGTGTGTGTGTGTGTGTGTGTGTGTGTGTGTGTGTGTGTGTGTGTGTGTGTGTGTGTGTGTGTGTGTATGTGTGTATGTGTGTATGTGTGTATGTGCGTATGTGCGTATGTGCGTATGTGCGTATGTGCGTATGTGCGTATGTGCGTATGTGCGTATGTGCGTATGTGCGTATGTGCGTATGTGCGTATGTGCGTATGTGCGTATGTGCGTATGTGCGTATGTGCGTATGTGCGTATGTGCGTATGTGCGTATGTGCGTATGTGCGTATGTGCGTATGTGCGTATGTGCGTATGTGCGTATGTGCGTATGTGCGTATGTGCGTATGTGCGTATGTGCGTATGTGCGTATGTGCGTATGTGCGTATGTGCGTATGTGCGTATGTGCGTATGTGCGTATGTGCGTATGTGCGTATGTGCGTATGTGCGTATGTGCGTATGTGCGTATGTGCGTATGTGCGTATGTGCGTATGTGCGTATGTGCGTATGTGCGTATGTGCGTATGTGCGTATGTGCGTATGTGCGTATGTGCGTATGTGCGTATGTGCGTATGTGCGTATGTGCGTATGTGCGTATGTGCGTATGTGCGTATGTGCGTATGTGCGTATGTGCGTATGTGCGTATGTGCGTATGTGCGTATGTGCGTATGTGCGTATGTGCGTATGTGCGTATGTGCGTATGTGCGTATGTGCGTATGTGCGTATGTGCGTATGTGCGTATGTGCGTATGTGCGTATGTGCGTATGTGCGTATGTGCGTATGTGCGTATGTGCGTATGTGCGTATGTGCGTATGTGCGTATGTGCGTATGTGCGTATGTGCGTATGTGCGTATGTGCGTATGTGCGTATGTGCGTATGTGCGTATGTGCGTATGTGCGTATGTGCGTATGTGCGTATGTGCGTATGTGCGTATGTGCGTATGTGCGTATGTGCGTATGTGCCTATGTGCGTATGTGCGTATGTGCGTATGTGCGTATGTGCGTATGTGCGTATGTGCGTATGTGCGTATGTGCGTATGTGCGTATGTGCGTATGTGCGTATGTGCGTATGTGCGTATG
>OV651818.1:2032870-2048370 GCA_927349885.1 Psylliodes chrysocephalus
ATGGACCGTAATGGAAAAATTGTAGGAAAAGTGCTAAATTTAAATTTTTCAGTATTTTCATTTTCAATGAATATCTATAGAAAAATGTTTCGCGGTAGATGTATGTGGACAATGTATATATTTAGTTTATCCTCTAAACATTTATAGAGATGCTGCAATAGGTTGTACAAAATAACCGGAAAAAGCCCGTAATAACTAGATAGGAAAGTCATGTGTTGGACACATCAGATTTTTTATTCAGTTCAAGCTTAGTTAGTTTTACAAACTCGTATGAGCGGTTTAGTTTTTTGAATAGCGATTCCACGTTGCTTTATATTTATAAGAGAAAAAATTTAAAAAAGTAAACGTATATAAATAAAAGAAAATATTATTTAGATTCTTGGAAGAATCTAAACAATTTTTATAGATTTCATTCATAAATTTTTTATTTTTCAAAAAATGTTTTTTCTATTAAATTTTTTCCCTTCTAAATAGAGATGCCACAACTAATAATACCAAGCTACCAAAATACTACTAAGCAGTTGAAAACTACTGCTAGAAATTATAGAGATCAATATGGTTTCAACATAAAAGGATATTCTACATTATACGATTTATTAAGAGATAGAATAATTGAATATAATGAAAATCAAGAAAGACTTCATGCGGATAATGAAAATCAAGAATGATTTCAAGTGGATAATACAAATCCAAAAATAAATCGTAATATAGAAGAAGCTAACAATTTTTTACAATCATTTAATGACTATGATTTTGAATGAAACTAACAATTTTTTACAATCATTTAATAACTATGATTTTGGAGGACCAAGAATCAGACAAGAGAAAGTGCATAACAAATCAAAGGATTTAAAAAAAATTACCAAATATATATAACGATAATGAAGATGTTCGAGTAATAAGAACAAAAGGTGCGTGGAATAATATGCTTGTTAACTATTCTGTTTATTGTGAATCTGGGCAACATGATTTAATAAAATATTTATACAACGTTCAGGACAAAATATGTGAAACTATAAAAAAAGAACTTGAACGGAAGAAGTGTGTAAAAATTCAATTAGTTGTGATTGTTCAATATCAAGAATTAAATTTAACAGGTGATGTAATCAATTTAAATAAAATATATATATATATATATATATATATATATATATATATATATATATATATATATATATATATATATATATATATATATATATATATATATGAGAGTTGATAGTCGTTGCTGACTAGTTAATAATTAAACCAGTAATTAGTGGGGAATGCAGCAAATGAAAGAGTACTTTTTTAAGTTTATTCCAAGCTTTCGGAAATGTTTATTTTCATCAACAGGGAGACTAAAATAAAATAATACCACATATTACGATAAAGTAAGGTAAAAAAATTTTTTTGTCATCACTTACATCTTAATTAAGGTTGTTCATTTTGGTGGTATTATTAAGTTTAGTGTAAAAATACAAAGTAAAATGGACAAGCTGAAGTCAATTACAAAATATTATTATACACAAACAATAACTACGATACTTTAAAAATTAAAAAATATAAATAACGAAAGGTCAATTTGACAATTTGACATTACAAGTAAAATTTTAAATAAATAACAAGTTATTAGAGGTTAGGAAATAAATGTGGATAATGCTATGTTTACATACCATTAATATTTTTTAAATGTTCAAAGAGTGATTTTTATATTAAATTAGCTCTGTATTATTTAAATTATGAAATTGGTTTGGTTTATTGTCCAAATCCAATAAATAAGAATAAATTACACTTAAATTGTTAATATCTGTCTTTTTGTTCATAGAATTTGGTTCCTGTGAAATGAAAGCCATCTCCAAGAAAAGTCTTTTATGGTAGTTATTTTCAATGGCTAATATTTTAATTTCGTCATAATTTATATTATGTTGATATTTATTAGCATGTTCAGCCAAAGCACAACGTTCTGGATGTAGTCTGCAATCACTCCTGTGGGAGGAGATTCTACCTGAGATAGGTCTTTGTGTTTGACCAATATAGACTTTATTACATTCTAGACAAGGAATGTTGTATACTACATCTGATAATGATTTTAAGGGGGTTTTATCTTTGAGTTTAGAACAGATTGAGCCTATTTTTACAACTGCCTTATTGGCTATCTTAATGTTATTATTAATATTTATAATTCTTGATAGTTTAGGTGTGATCTCCTTGATGTAAGGTAAAGAGGTAAAGTGTATGTTGTTTTCTTATGAAACAACTAAATTCATGTTATTGGGAGCTAAGTTCCTTAAATTATTAAGTAGAGCAGTATTTTGGGTATGTGGTGTAAGATTATCACTGTTTTGATCATGGTTTTCAATAATTGGGGTGATTTCATTATTTTGTATGAATTCATTAACTGTATATGATGTACTGTATATAATTTTATTAAGGAGTGATTTTGGATATGAATTGTCAATAAAAAGTTTATAAATGATATCAAGATTCTTTTTATGGAAAGACCGGTCTGAGATTTTCAAAACTCTGTTTTTTATTTGTTTTATTAAATTCACTTTCATAGATTGTTTATGGTAAGAATGATAGTTCAGGTATCTACCTGAACTGCAAGGTTTTCTATACCAATCGATAATGATTTTGTTATCTGGGGTTCGAATGAACTTGGTATCTAGAAATGGAACCGAGCAATTTTCATCTTCCTTTTCTATTGTGAATTGTATGTATGGATCATAGCTATTAAGAGTATTTACTATCTAAAATTTTACTTGTCATGTCAAATTGTCAAATTGACCTTTCGTTATTTATATTTTTTATTTTTTAAAGTATCGTAGTTATTGTTTGTGTATAATATTATTTTGTAACTGACTTCAGCTTGTCCATTTTACTTTGTATTTTTACTAAACTGAATAATACCACCAAAATGAACAACCTTAATTAAGATGTAAGTGATGACAAAAATTTTTTTTTACCTTACTTTATCATAATATGTGGTATTATTTTATTTTAGTCTCCCTGATGATGGAAATAAACATTTCCGAAAGCTTGGAATAAACTTAAAAAAGTACTCTTTCATTTGCTGCATTACCCACTATATATATATAAGAAAAGGTTTAGTGCGGTGAAAAAATATAGAAGATAAAAGAATTATTGGGCAAATACCGCAAAAAATGAAAAAAAAAAAAAAAAAAATGCCTAAAGGCAAACCGTAGACACGTGTTTCTGACTATTGGTCTTCATCAGTACGGTGCAGCCAAGTTCAAAAGAGAATAGAACTAGGCGATGAAATCAAATCACAGGAGATCACTCAAGAAGCCAACCACACATTTGTGGACTGTGCTAACATTCCCAGTGATTACTAGGAAAATATTAGCGTCGCCACGGAGGCAGTTATAGCCGCTATGAAGATGCATCCAAGCCCAGGGAAACTAAACAAGAAAATGTTTAGTGCGGTGAAAAAATATAGAAGATAAAAGAATTATTGGGCAAATACCGCAATAATTTGCCCAATAATTCTTTTATGAACATATTCCAAATAGTTTCTGCTTTCATACAATTGATGGAACAAAAGTAATTAGAAGTAGTAATAAAGAAACACTAATGAAAAAATTTAATGAGGAACTTATTTATTATGGAAAACGTTATAGTGAAATTAGAAGACAAGATTATGGAAGGAAACCGGATGAGGATGAAGAAGTAGAATTTATGAATGCAAAAAAGTGTCATATTTGTAATAAAGTTTTCGAGAATGAGGGTCAAAAAGTCTTTGATCACAATCATGTTTCAGGAGCGTACCGAGGAGTAAGTTGCAACGGTTGTAATTTAAATTTACAATTACCAAAATTTATACCAATTGAAATTCACAACCTTAGATATGACTCAATGATATTTTTAAGATGGATTCTTGAATTAAGTGAAAACTATTCAGACATTAATATAATTCCAAACTCTAAAGAAAACTACATCACATTCTCAAAGAAAGTAATTATTGATAAATATGAACAACGCAATAACTATTCTCGATGTAAGAAATGCAATACAAAACCAATATACAAAATTATCGAAAAATGTGATACATGTGGAAATAAAATGACTATCAAACGGAAAGGGGAAATTCAAAATGTAAAAATGGAATTCAAATTTATAGACACATTTAAATTTATAAGTCTTGACAAAGCAGTGAACAATTTAGCTGATGTCAATAATTGTTATTGTGCTAAATGTAATTCTAAACAAGAAATAACAAATGCTAAATTTCTACCCATTATTAAAAATAATGTTTTAAAATTAATCGCCAACTGTAAAAAATGTGATAATAAAGTAAGCAAACCAGTTGAATACACTAAGTTCAAAAACATTAGAAAATAATTTAAAAAGGAGGACCTCCATATGGTTTTAAGAAAAGGTGTTTATTCATACGAGTGGGTTGATAATTATTATCAAAAATTCTATGATGAACTTCCATTAAATAAACCAGACTGGTATTCAACTTTAAATGATAAACATATAAAGGATGCAGACCTTGACTTTGCTAAAGAAGTTTATAATCATTTTAAATGTAAAAATTTTGGTGATTATTATGATTTATATGTAAAGTTAGATACGGTTTTATTAAAAGATGTGTTTGACAACTTTAGAGAAACATGTTATAAGAATTATAAATTAGATCCTCTTTACTATATTTCAGCTCCCAATTTAGCAGATTCAGCATCATTAAAAGAAACAGGTAAAATATTAGAATTAATAACAGATCAAAAATTATACGAAACATATGAACGTGGAATCAGAGGTGGAATATCAATGATTCCAAATAGACATGCTATAGCAAATAATTGCTATTTCTCTGACGAAAAACAGGGTAAGACAATAAAACTAAGTAAAGAAAAAGCTGAGGAAAAAGGAATATATAATAGTAAAAAACATATTAGTTATATTATGTATTTAGACGCAAATAATTTATATGAAAATGCGTTATCACAACCATTACCAATCGGAACATTTGTGGGATATAATGAGAGAGAAGATGAAATAAAAACTGATCCAGAACTCAAAAGTTTAAAAATTAAACCTAGCGACTATACTTCAGAAAAGATTTTAAAGTTAAAAGATAATGATACATATGGATATACATTTATTGTAGATTTAGAGGTTCCCAAAGAACTACATGATAAATTTAAAGACTATCTATTACTTCCAGAACATTACGTACCCGATTATGATGAGTTATCAACATATCAAAAAGAAATGATTGATAATAATATTGGAACGGAACCTAAAAATACAAAATTAATAAATACTCTAAAATTAAAGAAAGATTATGTTATCGATTTCAGAATTTTAAAAGAATGTTTAAGACAAGGAATCATTTTAAAAGAAGTTAAAAATTATATTAAATTTGAACAGATGGCGTGGCTTAAACCCTACATAGATAAAAATACAGAATTAAGAAAAGAAGCTCAAAATGATTTTGAAAAAGATTTCTACAAACTAATGAACAATGCAGTGTATGGCAAACAAATGGAAAACGTAAGATCTAGGTGTGATGTGAAATTAATCAGAACACTACCTAGTTTCGATAAACATAAAGAATACGAAACCAGAACAATAATTGATGAAGACAACGTTCTTTTATATCGACGAAAAACTAAAATAAAACCTAATAAACCAGTCTATGGTGGTTTTGTTGTATTAGAACCATCAAAGTTATTAATGTATAAATTTTATTACAACTACTTAAAAACTATAATAATAAAATTAAGTTGTTAGGAACGGACACAGATTCTTTAATTATTTATGTTGAAGCAGATGATGTTTATAAAGACATGAAAGAAAATATAAAATATTTTGATACATCAGATTATTTAATAGATTGGATGCCTCAAAAAAATAAGAAAGTTCCAGGCTTATTTAAAGATGAATACTTAGAAATTCCATTAAGAGAATGGGTTGGTTTAAGATCGAAAATGTGTGCATTTAGAAATGATATAAAAGAAAAAAAGATATGTAAAGGTATAAAAAAATGTAATGTCGAAAAAATGAAATTTGACATGTATAAGAATTGTTTGTTAAATACTCTAACAACTCAGGAAATAATCTATGGAATTGTTTCTAAGGATCTCAATTTATATACAGTTGAACAGAAGAAAACAGCCTTATCACCATATGATGACAAACGATACTTAATTGATAAAATCAATACATTACCATATGGATATTATAACTTAGATAATTGTAGTTAATCTTCATAAATACCTTCTTCAATATCATTAACTTTGTAATAATTAACATTAGATTTTAATATCTTAATAATCGTAAATATTTCTGTAGTCCAATTGGTTTTTAATTTATTTCGAAATTGGTCTACGTAAGATGAGAGCCTAACTCGATCACCTATTTCAAATTTATATTTCAAAGGAGTAATTTTATAATTATAAACAGTTGTTAACAACTGAGTTTCATTTTTCTTATTAACCTCAATTGGTTTCATTTTAATTGTTCTATGATATGTATTATTATAAGTCTTAACAATATTTGATAGCACCGAAACCCATCTAAGATTTTTATATAAAATCGGTTTTAATTTATCTCCTAAAGTTCTATTAAATCTTTCAATTATGGAAGCCTTATTTTCAGTGCCTGTACTATATATTTTAATATTGTATTTATTCAAAACACTTTTAAGATCCTTATTATAGAACTCCTTACCTTTATCAACATGTAACAATTTTGGTCTCCTCTCATTTTGCAACCTCAATCCCAGTTTTTGTTTTTAGAGGTACACACCAAACATACTTTGAAAATGTATCAGTCACGTTTAAAATATATTTATATCCATCATTAGCCCTTAATAATTGTTTATAATGATTATCAACTGGTTCATGTTTTGTTCTCAAACTATATGAATGATCTTCTAATTTTCCTTTAGGTCTATAAAAAGCGTATAAATCAGCCTGCCAAGTATCATCAATTCCTTTTTGAATAAATTTCCTAGTGACAAAATTTTTTCTAGCTGGTTTAAATAACTCTTCAATTTTAATATCTTCTGGCGACTTGGAAATATTATTTTTAACAGATTCACAAACCTTACAAGTCGATATTCTTCTCCAACGTTTATCCTTTTTAATAAATTTAGGAATACCAATGCTTTTAGTTTGTTTTTTTACACTTTCTACAATAATCCATTTAATTATAATTTTATTTTCTTTTTAGAATTTGTTTTTTGCGGTGAAGGGCTAATGACAATATAAAGATTTTTTATTTTAAAATTTATGATATGAAATTGATAATTTACAAAAACAGAAAAAATGTTTACAACTATAACAACATTGACTACCTTCCATTTATATTATTTATTTTTTATAAAGGATGTTTTATTTTTATTACAAATAGAGCATTTTGATGTTAACAGTTTTTATAGTTTTTAGTTATAATGAATTGCGGATTTATATTATCCGTCTTACTTTTACATTTCACACAATAGGACTTCATTTATAAGTAGAAAAAAATTGATTAAAATCTATATATTCTCTCGAATATTGTTGTTAACAATATCATATATAAATTCAGAATAAGACACCATACAAACATAACAAATAGTATTAGGAGGAGGGTGATACATCAAAATCAACATGTAAAAGAATATTATTTCTGGATTCGCTGGTGTTTTGAGGTTGTCTAGTTAAATCAACAACGAAGAAAGGTTTACCATTTTAAAATTGTTTTGGGTTAATATATATCAGGGGCAATTCGTTATGAGTTTTAACAAACACTTTCTTGTAATGAGTTAACATATCATATGCAATGGTATATTTTTCCTTGTCCCAATCTAAATTTAATAATTCCTCAGGATATCTTTTATTATTAACTTCAAACCAAATATTTTTTACTTTACAATGATCAAAATCACTACAATTTTGATCTTGATTATAGTTTGAATCTTTGTTTGAAAAGCAACAAAACCAAATAAAGGGTTGTGTACATTTCTATAGATGTTTGTAATATGTAAATTAAGAGTCTTTCCACTAATATTCTTATTCTGAATACATTGCCACGATCTAGCTAAACAAATATTAATTTTTTTGTGATAATTCCTTTAAGTCATTAATTAGTTGAACTTTTGACATATCATCATATGTTATGATTGGTACTCGAATAAGAAATTCTTCAATGATTATTTTTGCTCTTGGATCAGCTGCTTCCTTATGAATAGCAAAATGATTATCATTTCTATTAAAAATAACTCAAAGCCACCTTTAAATATTGGATTTTTAACATCTTTAAAGAATCCTAATCCAAAATTAGACAGGTTACCAACCACTGAAAAAGAATAAACGTTGGATTTGTAATTTGATTCAAATCCTGAATTAATTGTGGGACCATTTCTATCTATAGAGAAAGATACAATTCCTTTAATTGTACTAGCAACTCCAACACATTCAATTTGGTCTATTAATTTACTATGTTTTTTAACTTCTATTTCAGAAAATAGAAAAGCAGGAAAATTGTCAATAAGATGTACAGTATTATTTTGGCTTAAGTCATTATTATTATCTTCCCTAACCACCTTTCCGGATATGTAATATTGAAATTGAGATCCTAAAAAATTATCTCCCAGTTTTTTTATTAACCGTGTTTAAGTTTAACGTTGATGTTGGTTGAAAATGTTGATATTCGTTTTTAATAATGTTTGATGAATACTTCTCGAAGATTTGTTCCATTTATTAGGAAAAAAAATCTGTAATAGTGTTTAAACATAAGTGTCCACATATGGGTGGATCATTAAAATTTTGATATCTATCATCATTATAATAAAGATTATAATAATAATAATACTATCCCTAATTCACCCCCTTACGAGTGAATTTCAACCCCTGAAGTCGACTGAACGACTTGTGTAGGGGAAGGGACGGCTATTATTATTATTTGCCGTGGCGCTCCGGGGCGATTTAAAGATGATTGATGGTGCCATTTGACTTACAGGTGAGGAAAACCCGGAAAACCTCACCCACCATCATCGAGACGGTAATGTATTGCGAATTTTTTTTAATCTGCATGTCATATCAACAGAAATTGAATTTCTGTTAATACGCCACACATCAAATCCTAAACCGAACCATGCAATTTAATTAAAAATCCACATAGTCTGGTCTGGGATTCGAAACCCCAGACCAGACCTTTTTCCTTTTTCCTCTAAACCACTCCAATCATTTAGAATTTCTTTTTTAAATGTTTTATTCAAACCCCTATTGTATATTTTGTGCTTGTTTAGCTTGTTCAACTGTGATATTTAAGGAGTTTCAGGAATTTTGATTACATCTTCTTTATTTTGAAAAATTTCAGAATGCTTGGGTTTCTTTTGATCATTATGTTTTAATTCACGTTTTAATTTTTCTCTGTTTTTTTTTTACTTTCTCAATTTTCTTTATTAAACGTCTCTGAATATTTTCTGTTTCCATTTATTATAAAAAATATATATATTTAAGTAATAGAAAATTTAATAAGACAACATGATATAGACTATAACGTACGTAACGTAACGTAGAACGTGACATAACGTAACGTAGATCGTAACGTGACATAGCGTAACGTAGAACGTAACGTGACATAACGTAACGTAGAACGTAACGTGTAGATTTCATTATGAAACGTTTTCAAACTTGTAAAATTTATTGTTTTTCAAATCGATACAAACGAAACCGTAATCATGTTCCCATCCTTATTTACAAAATGTATAAAAGTCTTTAAGCGTCATTTCTGTGATAAAATCTTCCCAAATCTTTTTGATGTAATGTTGAGACTGTTTGAATTAGAAAATTAGAATTTGTTCTAATTACTTGTAAATCGACTATGCTATAACACTGAGTTAAATAAATACAAGAAATATTTTTTGGTCTAGATCTAACAAAATAGTCCTTAATTGTTTGTTGTTTTTCTAAAATGCAGTCGTCAAAAATAACTAGACTATTTGGTTTACATTCATCTACATTAATTATATCATCACAGTTATCGTAGAAATGTGATTCAATTTTATCTATTCCAGCAAATATGTCTTGCAATTCTTTATAAATTGGTTGATCAATTGATTTTGTAAAAATTAATAAACTTTCATAATGAATCCAATACTTGGTTATAACATTCCATAAAATCGTTGTTTTACCAGAACCTGATTGGCCAGTAATCAAACATCTTAGAGGTGTTGGAAATAAATTTGACTGATTCGGTACAATTTCTTTAAATGGTCTTATTTTAAATTTTTCCATTTATTAAAAATATTTTTTTAAATATATTATTGACTGGACTATAAATAAAATAAATATCAATCAATAAAAAACACATAAAATAAGATAAAAAAACTGAAACTGTATATAAATAATATTTATAGATGACTTAATTTCTAGATTAATTTACTTCCATCAATCCAGACGTGATTGCAATGTTACGCACGATTTTATACTTCCAATGAGATACGAAATTTTTTTAGCGCGCGATTTAGCATATTTACATATTGAATCAGAGTATTGAACTCATCATTATAGTTTACTTTTAGTCAACACTCAATTATCGCGTTGCGTTTCATTAATAATTTTCGTTAATTAAATGGATGAATATCTAGAGAAACGTTTATTTGTTTATAGAAAAAGTTTTAATTATTATTCGCAAATAAGTATTTTATTATTGATTTTAAAATTATGTTTTAGTGTTTCTGGAATAAGTGGCTATTTATATTTACCATTATGTTTTATATCATTGTTCTCTGGCATAACAGAGATATTTGAGCGATCTGTTAGACAAAATGAGAGATTAACTGAATACAGGGTGTGCTATACATTTTATAAACAAATGTTAGATCTTAATAAAGCTCAGAAATTAACCAATCAAGAAATATATTTGAGAGAAAAAGAATTTATTGAGAATATTCAGTTCTTTCCCAGAGAAAAATATTTAAAGCAAGCTGAAATTAATGGATACAGTTATATTTAATTTGTTGTATTTTTTAATCTTCTTTCTAATTCAGCTAGTTGTCTTTTCGTTACTAAATCATAATCGTCTACTGCATCAAGAGCTTTTACAATTCTACCCTTTATAGAAATATATGTTGGTGTTATTTTAAGTCCACTTAATTTGTTTTTGACGTCATTCATATTTAATTCAATGTGTTTGATTCGTTCATCTAATTCTGTTAAATCATTATCTGTAATATCTGTTACAATATTCTTTAAATATGTGTTTAATTGCTCCAATTCTTTAATTTTCTTATCTATTTGATTTTTTATGTTCTTCAATTTGTTTACTAAGTTTAACAATGTCTAATTGTGTTAATTTTTTCAGACTATTCTTATTAAGTCTTTCTAAATTTCGTATTTTATTAATAGAGGTAGTTTGATTGTTTTCTAGATTAAATATTCGATTTGTTAGTTCCTTTAAATCATCAATAGTTATTTCAGTGATAGCTTCTTCTAATTCTCGGTTTAATTTATTCAAATTTTCTGTTTTTAATTTGAGTTCTTCAATTTTTTTGTTGATGTCATCTTGAGATGCTCCTTTTAATTTTAGTTTTTCAATCTCTTTTTTTAGATCTTCAAGTTCTTGATTTATAGAAATAATATTTGGATTTTTACTTATTCTTCGGTTTTGTTTTCTCGTTACTATATTAATCTGATCGCTTATACTGCTAATTTGACTTTTAACATTATTTATTTCAGTTAATGGCTGTTTTAATTGATCTATTTCCACCTTAATATTTGAAATATCTATATTAGAGTTCGAGTTAATTGGAAATCCATAAACATCCATTTATAAATAAAAAAATTTGTATTAAATGATACTAAAGTTAAAAGGTAACAACTCTGTACTGACTTATCATTTTGAGACACATTTTCCATCAAATGGTCTTAAAGTTGGTCTATTGGGTTTATATTCAACGAATCTGATAAATAATGTTACAAATAAAAATTATGAAATTTATTATAATGGAACTTATTTAGCTATTCCAGAAAGACAATATAATTACACATCACTTAGAACATATTTAAATAAATACGGATTTGATTTGATTCAAAATGGGAATAAAATAGAAATTAATTATCCTTATAAAATACTTGAATCCTCTGATAGTTCATCAAATTTATTAAATAGTTCGAAGAAGTTTATTCCTGTTGAAACAATAAATACTCACTGTAATTTGGCTAATGGAATGTTAGTAGAAGGTGGTAAGTTTATTCATAGAGAAACCGACATTATCTCTTGTTTTAAACTGAATTCTAATTTTAACAATTTGATAATTTATGAACCTACTCCTGTATATTATCCAATTCAGTATAATAATATTTACAAAATAGAATATGTGATGAAAACAATGAATTAATTGATTTTAATGGAGCTGATATTATTGTAATCTTAGAGTTAAAATAGTTTATTAAATTTTTTCTTTATAAATGATTTGTCAAAAAGTATGGGATGTGATCTCTATATCTCCTGTTATAACTAAAGAGTTTATAATTTTTTTCCAACAAGAAGTAAATTGGGATTTAATTTGTCGTTACCAAAAGCTCAGTGAACGTTTTATGAGAACTTATTTAAATCGAGTTATCTGGAGTGTTGTTTCTAAATATCAAGTTTTGAGTGAAAAATTTATTGATGAGTTTAAGGAAAACTTAGATTGGGAATATATATGCAAGTATCAAAATTTATCCTTGGACTTTATGAAGACACATAAAAATTATTTGGATAATGATAATGTTGAATTATATCAGAATATTAATATTAATGACGATTTTTTAGCAGATCTTAAAAATTAGTATTTATAAACCTACATTTAAAAAAAATATATATATTACATTTGCTCACATACTATATTATCGATTATTCATTGAAACCGTATACACAATTTAATATTATCTATTTTACATTTTAATTGTACATCATAAATTAATTCAAGGCTATCTTAGTACTTTGTGTAACCCAAGTACGTTCAGTAACCCGGGTTACTGAATGCACTTAAAAACATTTTACTCCTTTGAATATTTATTATAACTGACGTAGGTTAGATTATTCTAGAACTTTAGATTGTATAAAACGTGGTCGTGTAGAGATGTATAGATTTAAATATCAACTATGGCGAGTACAAGTGTAAATGAACAAAGTGAAATAAGTGAAGTAGATAAATTAAAGGAAGAATTAAATTACTATCGCAATCTTCAAGGAGATCCTAGTGTTGAAGATGTGGGGTTGAAAGCAGCACGTTTAAGAAAAAATATTAAGGCTAAAATTAATCTACAAAAACAAAAAATTTATCGAAGAAAAAAACTTGATGGTGAAATTAAATTATTGGAACAAGAGATAAAAAGTTTAAATAATGAAATGAAGGAATATAATAAATATTTAAAACATATGGATAACGATGATGAGTATATGGACCTATGTTGAAAATAGATAAAAAAAAATATTCATATAAATTTAAAGTAAATATCCTTATTCAATTTTATTTGTTCTGGATGACTACTAGACAGACATTTTTCATTCATTATGGGAATAAATAAACCCTTTAATACTACCGCAGCAAGTCCCAAGTCTTGTTAAAAAATGTAGAGGGGAGGGTTTATTTTGTGTAAAGAAGACGTCAAATTTAAGGTAAAACTTTTATTGTTTATTATATATAAGAACGATTTTTAATTAAAAATTATTAGAACTTTGTTAATCAAATATGATTTTTAAATTCTAAAAATGATAGTAAAATATATTATATAAAAATTTCAGATTAGAAATTTTTTGATTTTTGTGTTGCATTTTGATAGGTGTTTGTGTACTAAATTAGATTAGATCTTTTAAACCGAAAATAGATTCTCTTTCTCTCTTTCTTTGACTACCCTCTTAAGCTCAGTTAGTTTTACAAACTCGTATGAGCGGTTTAGTTTTTTGAACAGCGATTCCATTTTGCTTTATATTTATAAGAGAAAAAATTTAAGAAAGTAAACGTATTTAAATAAAAGAAAATATTTAGATTCTTACTTTCTGTTTTTATATACTAAAACTGCACGTCCTCGATTTGAGATTGAACTCGAGACAGGAGCGGCACTTACATACTACTTTCTGCGAAGAGACCACCAGGACTGTATCAACTTCTCTACAATGATCCCAGTTATACGGAGAAAGATTTGGTCCCATAAAAACGTTTCTTAGAAATATCAAAGAGACATCGAAATGCTAAAGGAAATTTGAGACATTCAAGAAGAGACAAATATTTGAGAATAATAAGACCTATGTTTATGTTATCTGATAAAAGAATGCAAGTTACTAAGCTAATAACAATGAAAAATAAACGACCATACAATAAATTCAATACATTAACCTACAATAAAAAACCTTTAGAATTCGTTTATTGGGATGATCCTAAGGAACTCTGCAATATATTTAAGATATTAATGGCTTCGAAGGATGCTGGAAATACTACGGTAGATAACGAAATCGTCAGCATAATCAACGAACTTCGAGAAGCGAACATCATATATTAATATGGTTTTAAGCTTATATCATTTTCATTATGGGTGTCGATAAGTTTGGACATAGTCAAAGTAATAGCGCTCCAAAGATTAATTTAGCGCAGTTGGAAAACAGAATAAAAAATGATTTAAATGCAAAAAATGCTGCGTTTAATACAAGTCCCGACAAGTGTAATGATACAGTGAACAATATCAATGATAAAACTAAAGACATTGAAACATTAATATCGTGAGATCCGTCTACAGCAAGCAAACATATGGCCACAAAGAAATACGTCGATGATTCTATTATAAATAAATAAAGGTTTTCGTCGGAGCTATATAACAAAATTGGAAAATCAATTTTCCAAATATAAATATAAACATTAAATGATAATTTTATACAATTGATTGGGGATTATCTAAACCATGTAAAGGCTACTGATGATGTAATGCAAAAATTACATAAAGACCGGGTAAATATCGAAATGGTTCAGATGGGTGAGCATGTTAAACAAATGTATGATAGATTATATGCTGAAATACCGAAAATTAGTAATTTAATCCAAAAAGATAATAGCGATGTTAATCAAGAAATTTTATATGTAGCGCAACAATTATTAACACATCAAAATAATATTGAAAGTATTAATTAAAAAAATTTCAAGGCGATGTAAATAATATTTAATCAATGAATTTAACTCAATGTATCCACGCTTTGGAATTAAAGCAGTTAAATAGTCAATAAAAACACAGTTTCTGTTATTCTTGGCTTCAAAAGATTCAACTTGTTAACAAGTTGCATCGACTTGCTCGTAAAAGCTATTTTAGATGTCGTACAATTATTAAAGGTTTGGATGATTTATGACAAATGGATTTGGCTGAAGTGCGTAAATGGTTATAATAAATTGCTTTTAACAATTTGTTTGGACACGTCCACTTAAAACAAAGACAAGTAAAGAAATAACCAATGCATTTGCCTATGTTTTCGCTCACCAAAAGAGTTCCGAAAAATTTGCAAACAGATCAAGGAACCGAATTTTTCAG
>OV651818.1:2048870-2083865 GCA_927349885.1 Psylliodes chrysocephalus
ATATTGTAAATTTTTTAGAGCCGTACCACTCCTTTTTAAGAGTCTCGGCAAATTTATAAAAAATCAATATACAGGGGGTTTCTATATCAATATATTTGTTTTTTGTTGTTTTTATTTTTATTTCAATGACCTAACAATATGCTATACTTACTATTTTTGCAGTATATTATAATTCTTTTCTAATACATGCTATCACTCCATCATTTTTATTGATTATCAATTTTATGACAGTTTATTTGAATTATAAAACTTTCGATTAATACAATTACGTCAACATTTGATGTAATGAACTCTATTAAAATACTTTAGTTTCTGAATTTTAATATACAAAATTTGTTCGTTAATCTTGGTAAACATCATAAATCCCAAGAAAGTTCAACATAAAGAAAACCTAAAGGATATTAATTAATTTTTAACTATACCTTTAATATAGTTGTTTTGTATTTAAATTTTGTAAACTATAAAGTTTCTTAACCAACTTCACCACTTTTCACCATTGTCAAAACCGGCGTTTGAATTTAACGATTTTATTTTTTAATTTTCACCTGTAGCACGAAAACTTACGCGTCGGCGAATCTTTACCTGGCGTCGCAGCGCTTTATTACAACCCGACGTCACGCGTTACACTGTCCTTCGCAAGCTCGCGTTGGGAAAAGTTTTTCATTGAAACAGTGGGGGTGTCGCGCACGCTCGGTTAAAAAGTGGAAAACTGTGAAGACTGGATAAAAATAGAAGTTTTCTTATTATTATTCAGCGTTTACTGGTAATACTCTATTTTTTAGCAAGTTTTCGATATGGGTGGTTACGATATAGCGCAAATTGTAGGTGTCAGTGCCAGGAACGCGTCCATTTCGCGCGTCGTGCGAAATGCTTTTTTTTACTGACTCTTTTAATTCAGCAATCTGTCTAAAAAAACAATTAGCGTCTTTTATGCCTATAGAGAATATTTTGTGCAGTTTATTTCATTAAATATATTGGAACTTTTTCTTCTTCTAGTTTCCCAATTAGATTACCATGGTCAAAACAAATATTTTTTTTCAACGCTTCAATTTTTTAGTTCTATAATCTTTAACTACCTTTATTTGTTGTACTATCTCTGTTACTTGATCATCTTGTCCTTTCTCAACTTCATTAGTCCTTCCAATTATCTCTGATTTCCTTTTTACATTCTAGGACTTGATTGGCCATGTATGTCTTTATATTTTCATTAATTTTTCTTTAATTTTCCTAATAACTTTATCAAAATTTTCATTCCTTTTATTGTTTCATCAAATTTCTTCTTTATATCTTCTTTGTTATCATTAATCTTTTTTTTAATGCAATCGTCTTTTATACGTTAAATTATTGATAGTCTGCATATTTATGCCACTTCCATGACTTTCTTCAGTTGCTTTTGCCACCTTTTGTTGCAAGCACATCAACCATAATCTGAATATTTTCTCCCTGTTCTTTTTCTTCCGTATCGTCTACGTTGTTCCTGCTTCTTAATCTCATATACCTTCCAACTTTCGCTCTCTCTAATATACCAACCACTTAGAAATTTACCCCGTCACACTTACACCATTGTATGAGGAATATAGTACGATAATCTCCATTTAAAAATTAATGGAGGCAATCGCGCCTGACACCCATTGGTAGAATAATGCAACTAACGGTTTTAGTTGCTGGTTAGATACGCTCTCTACGTCAGATGTTAGAACTTTATAAAGTCAAATTAATTATCAATATATAGTTTTTTAGTTATTGAGATTAAAAATAATTAAAAAACTGATGTGTCCAACACATGACTTTCCTATCCTATCCTATCCTATCTTATTACAGGCTTTTTTCGGTTATTTTGTGCAACCTATTGTAGCACCTCTGAAAATATTTATATGTTAACTTAATATATACATTTTTCACATACATCTAACTCGAAACATTTTTCTATATACACTCATTGCCATGGGCGTCGTTACACAATTCTATAGGGAGGGGCAAAATTTAAAAAAAAATTTAGAATGTGTATTTGTTGAAAAACAAAGAAAATGAAAAATAAAAGAGCAATACAAATAACAAAAGTTTCTAATAAATGAAACAACCCAACAGAAAAGACAAAAAAAAATAAAAAAACAAGAAACTTAAAACATATTTTTAAAAAACAAACAGAATGTGTGATATAAAAGAAAAACATGAACAAGAAGACAGAGCCATACATAATATATAAGATTTTGCAATTATTTTTCGATGTAGGGTCATCATGCAAAGCGCAGTCAGTCTATTTTTATTCATTATTCGCTCTGTGCGCGACAGCAGCGCCAACTAATTTACGAACTAACGGACGATATTTGCGTATACCGACAATACATTTTTTTAATGGAATTCCTAATTAAAAAATCTGATGTGTCCAACACATTACTTTCCTATCTAGTTATTAGAGGCTTTTTCCGGTTATTTTGTACAACCTATTGCAGTACCTCTATAAATGTTTGAAGGATAAACTAAATATATACACATCTACCTCAAAACATTTTTCTATAGATATTCATTGAAAACGAATATACTGAAAAATTTAAATTTAGCACTTTTCTTACAATTTTTCTATTACGGCCCATTTTAGAAAAATCACGTATAAACAAAAATTATAGAGATCGATATCGCAAACAACTTTTAGTTCAACAATTTTCATAAAAATCAGAATTGTGCACATTTTGTCCAATTTCTCGAATACGGACTATTTCAGGAAATTTTGACATAAAGCAAAAATTATAGATAATAATATTGAAAGTAACTTTTATTTAAACATCGGATTAACATGGGAGCAGGTAAAAAAGCGGTTCAGGATAATGAACCAAGGCCTGCGAACCCAGGAGTGGACCTGTCTACATCGGGTAGCCTCAGGCCAGCTGGATCACACCTGGACGCTTTCCATCGACGATGTCTCGATGACAGAGTTGGAACGGATTAACTTCCGGCCCTACTTCGGCTTCGGACTGGTACAATTCCGGCTCCGAGATCGAAGAGGCGCCGTGGAGAGAGTCCCAACAACAGACTCTCAACAGATGCCGTCTGTCTCGGGAACCTCGAGTAGGGTCGCCAAGGACGCAGGACGTAAAAAGATCACTCCTGCAGCTGAAGTGGCTAACAAGAGGATCCCTGGACCCGCGAAACCTCATTAGAGGCCCGCCTCCTCAAAGGACCCCTGTCAAAGAGAGCAACGCGCAAAGGCTCCAAAACCAAAGGGAAGGAAAATACGGAAAATAGGAGCGAGAAAAAGGATCCTCCTCCACCTCCATTACCCCCTCCCCCAATCCCTCCCACTCACTTATAATGGGCAAGCCGATGCTCTTCCTCCAGGCAAATCTCCACCACGCCCAAGCGGCTTCATACGTCCTTGGCAGGAGATTTGCCAGGGAAAAACTAGACATCGCTTTTATCCAGGAATCCTGGATTTCCATTAACGGCCGAATAAGCGGCCTTGGAAACTGTTCTGGTAAGTTGGTAGCCGGTAACTCTCCGGACAAACCAAGGGCGTGCCTTCTTTTTAGAAATAATATAAAAAAAATTATGTTAACAGGTTACTGCATCCCCGATGCGGTTACAGCCCAGGTCTCGATCCCGGTGGAGAACAACAGCAAGGATTTAGTAGTCTGCTCTGCTTACTTCCCGGGAGACTCAGGTCAAGACCAACCCCCTCCTCCACCGATAGTGCGAGAACTAGTTGCCTATTGCAAGAGGAACAACAAGCAGCTCGTTATTGGGTGCGACGCTAACGCCCACTACAGGGACTGGGGAAGTACCGACATCAATATACGAGGTGAGCAACTTTTTAATTATATAATCGGTGAAGGGTTTATTGTTAACAATGTAGGTTCGGAACCAACTTTCGTGACGAAAAATCGTTCGAAAGTTCTAGACATAACAATCAATACGTCGTTTGTGAGTGCCAATATTGTTAACTGGAGGGTATCCACCGAACCCTCATGCTCAGATCACAGACACATTAGATTTGACATGAGGATGGATCGCATACCTACTCTCCAATTCCGTGACCCTAAAAGCACAAACTGGAGTGAATACGAAAAGTCCCTCCAGGAGGAGCTTGGAAACGTAAACAAAACTATTAAGAATAGCGCAGAGATTGAAGTGGCGAATGATCAAATTCAAAATGCCCTTATTACTGCCTATCAGGACAACTGCCCACTAAAGGAGAGAAGAGACCTGAGGGGTACTCCATGGTGGAGCAGAAACCTCGACCAAAAAAGGAAAGAAGTTCGACATCTCTTCAATCGAGCTAAAGAATTTGGCTGTTAAGAAAACTACCGCAAATCTCTAACGGAGTACAACAAGGCTATTGGAAAGGCCAAACGAGAATCGTGGAGAAAGTTCTGTCAGAGTATATCAGACTTACCTGCAAGTACCAGACTTCACAAGATTCTCGCCAAAGATCCGAAACAGGAAGTCGGCTCGATAAAAAGACTCGACAACACCTATACGGACTCTGGTAAGGAAACTTTAGAGATTCTTTTACAGAAACACTTCCCAGGCAGTCGAATCCTGGAGGACAGGCAACAGTTACCCCTTCCTTTAACGGAATCGATTATACGACCCAAGAAGGAGGACTTTAACTTTGTCGCACAAATTGTCTCTCCAAACGCAGTGAAATGGGCGATGAATTCATTCTCCCCCTTCAAATCACCCGGAGAGGATGGAATTTTTCCCGCCCTTTTACAAAAAGGACAGGAACTCCTGCTACCTCTCCTTGTGCGGTTATTTAGAGCAAGCCTGTCGTGGAGCTATATCCCACCAGGATGGACGATGGCGAAAGTCGTGTATATACACAAGGCTGGTAGAGTAGATACCTCCCTACTAAACT
Organism: Psylliodes chrysocephalus; assembly: GCA_927349885.1. Lineage (NCBI taxonomy): Eukaryota > Metazoa > Arthropoda > Insecta > Coleoptera > Chrysomelidae > Psylliodes > Psylliodes chrysocephalus. The sequence goes on from OV651818.1 coordinate 2,053,726, forward strand.
CTTATCGTCCAATCTGCCTAACATCCTTTCTTCTAAAAATACTAGAGAGGATTCTAGATAGGTATATTAGAGAAGGAGGTCTTCGGGCAAACCCGTTAAACTCCTCTCAATGTGCCTACCAAGCAGGCAAATCGACAGATCATGCCCTGCACAATCTAGTAGCCAAAATCGGCCATTTCCTAAATCACGGGGAGATTGCGCTAGGTACCTTCCTAGATATAGAAGGCGCGTTCAACAACGCCCTTCCTCAGTCTTTGTTCTCTTCTATTGAAAGAAGAGGAATCAACAAACTAACTTGTTACTGGATCAAAAGCATGCTGGCAAACCGGAACATCTGTTACAATCACCAAATGTTCCGTCCTTTTGATGGTTTTCTTGCAGGTAAATAAAGGTAAATAAACTCTTCCCACTTGATAAAACATTTATTTTATAAGTAAGGTAACATTGTATAAAGGAATGTTGTCTCCACGGGAAAAAGTACTCCTAAATCTCCTTCGTTTCTAGTCTTTTCGTTTTAATTTCCTGAAATAAATTAAATATAGTATTAGTCGATCACAACAACATAGTTAAGTCAGGTTAGCAAACAAAATATGACGGCTGTCGAATATTCTTCTCGGTTAGGAGGTGGTCCCAAATGGCTTAAGGTTTCGGCGACCCTGAAGATTGAGACCTTGGCTGTCAGTTTATAACATGTTTAGGCAAGAAGAAGAAGAACTTTCTTTGCGGGAATCGCCTTCATTTTGCCTAACGGTTTCTTTTGACTATATTAGTTTACACTTTGAGGCCTCATTACATCAGTGGTAAGTGCCCCGCTTAATGCCCACAGTACGCTTTAGGTATGAATTTTACTCAACTGCCTTTATTATTTTAGGCCTCCTTCCTTTGAGCTTGAATATAACGCCATATCATCATAGTTTAGGGTTTTCATAACCGCCCTTCTTTTCTTGTCCTTGCTACCGGCATAAGGGTTGTACCAGTCAAGTTTCTACCATCTCGTCGGCGCGGAATCTTGCTGAGGCTATCTACAACAGAGAATAAGGAACCACTAATGACTGAATAAAAATATAAAAGGGGTGTACTTACCGAGGGTAGTTTCCACCCTGAGACAGCTCCTACCATAGACGAGAGCATCGCAGGAAAGACAAGTAAGCTCTTTCCATATCCTTTGAGACTTAAGTGATTGTTCACGAAAAACCTTTTCGAACACAGTTTCAAATCATTTGAACTTTAGTTATAGTTTTAAGGTTCGGTTCCGAAACTCCCCTCGAACGTTAAATTTTAATTAAATATAGGATTGACTTTTGGAGATAAACCATATCGATATTCACTTTTGAATTATTCACTCAAAATAAAAATCACTTGTCTATCACGTATAATAACATTTACTATAGCTTAGTTTCATTCACTAGTTTCGAAGGCAATTGATCGCGAAGAAACACCAAATGTTTAGTTGTAAGACATTTTAAATGTAAACAATCTGTATATATACATATTGGAGAGGTAAGACCGCACCCTATTAATTTTGTACCACTTTGTGGCATAACAATTTAAAAACAAGCCACCCTAACGCCACTATTATAACATCCGTTGTTAACACCCCAAAATCAATACACTACTTCAAGTACACGCTGCAGTTTTATTAATTTCATCAAGTCATCAGACAAATTCTTACGGAACCCTCGAGATTACCGTTTAATTATCCACCAAGGATAGTAAAAGGGTATCAAAGTAGCGCCCAACGTCGGTATCAGTGTTAGTACTTGCCGTAAAGTGTTGATTTTGGGCCCCCACGCGACTTACGCGGTGATTTTTCCTAAAGTTGCCAATTTCGGTTTGTTTACTTTCAATTTTGAGGTTCAGGTACGATCACGGACAACTGACCTTTAAAACGTCAATTCTTCGCAAATTTTAATTGAAATTGTATTTATTACAAATCGGTAAAACAGCCAGTACCTATGACCTAGTAGTCTACTACGTATAAGTAAACAAGACCAATAAATTAATTAGCAAATACCACATACAGGGTAATTCAAAATTGTTGTTGATTTGGTTTTTCGAACATTTTTACCAAAAAAAAAAAATAAATAAGAGGACATTTTTAGTTAGAATTATAGTTAAGATAAATAAAGTATATAGAAATAAATGGATATAAAGAGAGACAATGCATAAATAAATATAGTTATAAGATATTGATCAACCTTTAAGTAGATTTCGATACTACATTGGTCATAATTTTTTCGGAAATATTTATTGCATGCCCATATCTTTTTGTATACAGGGTAACATAAGTATTCGGTTGGTCAAACTTGTTGAAACATTTATTACAATTCTAGTTTTTTGTATACAAGGCAATATAGATACTGGAAGGGTTGTAAATTTTTTTGAAACATTTATTACAGGTTGCAATTTTGGATTTCTTCTGCATACAGGGTAATATAGATACTGGATTGGTATCATTTGTTTAAATATTTACAATCTCAGGTATTTTTTTGTATACAGGGTAATATAGATACTCGATTGGTATCATCTGGTTAAATATTTATCACAATTTCAGTTTTTTTGTATACAGGGTAATATAGATACTGGATTGGTATTATTTGTTTAAATATTTACCACAATTTCAGTTTTTTTGTGTACAGGGTAATATAGATACTGGATAGATTATACTTTTTTGAAATATTTATTACAATTTTGCAATTTTGGATTTCTTTTGTACACAGGGTGATATAGTTACTAGATTGGTTATACATTTTAAAATACTGTTGGCAATTTTAGATGGTTACCTGTTCTTAAACAAGTTTCTGTAATTTGGATTTAAGACAGTAATTAATCTTCTTTACCTACCTTTTGCCTGCATCTGTGCTAGGATTGTATCCATAAGCTAAGCTAGCTGTTCTGGATCCTAGGGATAGTCTATTCCCTCATTTTCTTTCAGGAAAGGGTGGGGTTTTGGTAAATACATTCAAAGTATATTTCGTTTTTTTTTTTTTAATTTTTCTATTCTTCCGCCTCAATTCGGTACAAAACAAACAACTTTCCAAAAAAAAAAAATGGATGTCAATCGACTTTTGGGAGATGAGCTAACCTACGAACTTTGGATCAGGGGGTTACCAATAGGTAACACGGTTGCACAAAAACGAATAGCATTGAGAGATGTGTTATATACCGAAAGACAGAATCCTTTGGTGTCAACAGTGAATAATGCTGAATCGGTACATGAATTTCCTATCTGCGAGAGGAAACTTACGGAATTAAAGACGCATATCGATAATTTCAACATAGGTAATCGAGGCAATGATTATAGGAGGATCTCTTCACGATTGATACATCTCTCTTTAAGACTTAACCGGCTCCATCCAAACACCAACGATGACGAGATAACAAAGTTGAATTTATCAAACGAGTGCGCTCGACTGATCGGAAAATTGAACCTAGTCTACCAAGGCATAGGAGTCGACGCGGCGTTGTTACATAGAGAAGATGAAGGTACCCAATCCATATTAGACGAGGATAATCCCCCTCTCCAAAATCCTATATCTCCCAGAGAAGGAGGAACAGTAGCCTACGATTTAGTGGACGTATCGACGAGCTCCCCTAACCATAGGCCAGAGGTAACGACTGCTGCACAGTTTTTTGAACAACAAAATATGGTAATGGCCGAAACGGTAAATAACCTACCGCCCATATTTAATAGAATGACAGTTTCTGAACCTCCCTACATCAGAGAATTTGAGGATACTAACGCACCCAATGGCCCAAGGTACGAACGATTCATGAGAAGACGTGACATGTCTCCTCGCGTAAGCTTTCCTGTCGGAAATTCCACGACCATAGCAGATAATTATCAATATACCAACCGCCTGACTTCGTTTCCTCAACGGGAGGGTTTTATAGACAAACCACTACACGTCAGCAGGTGGAACGTTAGATTCAATGGTAAAAGCAGCGTAACCGATTTCCTCGAGAGGATAGAGGAATTAAGGTTGTCTAGAGGAGTTACAAAAGATCAGCTTTTGAGATCTGCGCCTGAGCTATTCACACATGAAGCACTTTTATGGTATAGGACCTCTACCTTCTCCTCGTGGGATAAACTGATCGAGCAACTTAAAGAAGCGTTTCGACCGGCTGACTATGAGTATGCCTTGATGGACGAAATCCGTCGAAGAACTCAGGGCTCCCAGGAAAAAGTAATAACCTACGTCGCAGTAATGGAAAGCCTTTTCAGGAAACTTTCCCACCCCTTGCCTGAAGAAATGAGAATTAATTACGTAAGGCGTAATCTGTTACCCCACATACAAACACAATTATCCATCCACCCACTCCGCTCTATGGCCGAGTTAGTTAAGCTGAGTCGATCTGTCGAGGATACCCAGGCTAGGATTCAAAAATACCAGCCACCCCCGACGAACACTAGGAACCTACTAGAACCTGAACTTGCTTATAAAAGGGGACCTGTTCAAACGTCTTCTCTACCTGTTTCCCCCGTTTTAACTAACACTCATCCGAGCTGTCGTTTATCTTCCGATACACCCGAGCATGGTTCTCCCCAAATTACTTCTATACCCATAGCGGCTGTTAGGGCCCCTAAATGTTTTAACTGTAAAAGCGAATCACATAAGTTTAAGGAATGTGATCAACCGCGCAAAAGGTTCTGCTTCAAGTGTGGGTTGGAAAATGTAATTCTACCTAATTGCCCAAATTGTCAAAAAAATGGGAAGGGGTCCCGATAGGCCGAGAGAACGGACCCCAAACCCCGAAATATTCGGCCACCCCTGAAACAAAAATACTTCTGGACTTTGTGTTAGCCCACGTTAAGGGCGACACTCGTCCACATCTAAACGTGACTATTTGTGGGAAGGAGATATTAGGGCTGTTGGATTCAGGAGCTTCGCGCAGCATAATTGGTAAATATGGGTGGGATCTCTTTAAATCCAACCAAGTGCTCCATTCGCCTCGAAAACTGGAATGCACTGTAGCAAACGGTCAAACCTGTACCGTCGAGGGAGTTGTGGCACTACCCATTACGCTTTGTGGGCGAACCAAGATACTAAACGTCCTAATAGTCCCCTCTCTACCCCAAACACTAATTTAAGGGATGGATTTCTGGGTACAAATAGAAATAATCCCTGATATGTTCTCCAGCCAATGGTTCTTTAGGAACCCAGAAGAACAGTCGGATTGCGAGATAGTTGTTCACTCTATTGATATGCTTTCGGTCGAGCAACGCAAGAGCTTAGACAAACTTATTGAAGATACGTTTAACGCCATGGGTTCGAAATTGGGATGCACGTCGATGGTCCAACATATCATTCGTACCAAGTCACCTCCTATCCGACTACGATATTATCCCTTATCTCCGGCATTACAACGCCAGGTCAACTTGGAACTTGACAAGATGTTATCGGACGGCGTCATTGAAGCTTCTAGCTCCCCTTGGGCGGCCCCAATAATTTTAATTAAGAAAAATGATGGTAGATATCGGTTCGTAGTAGATTTTAGAGAACTAAACAAAGTCACTGCTCGCGACGCTTACCCGTTACCGCTGGTAGGAGCTACTCTGGATAAACTCAAGGATGCCCACTATCTTACGACACTCGATATAAAGTCTGCTTACTGGCAAATACCTCTTTCGGATGAATCCAAGCCTTATACCGCGTTTATTGTCCCAGGTAGAGGACTCTTTCAGTTTAAGAGGTTACCTATGGGGTTACATAATTCGGCGGCAACATGGCAACGATTCATAGATAGGGTATTAGGTATAGATCTAGAGCCCTTTTGTTTCGTCTATTTGGATGACGTAATTATTTGTACGAATGATTTCCAAAAACACCTTAACATCCTTGAAGAAGTGCTCCGTCGTCTCGCTGCGGCAGGGTTGACTTTAAACAGAGATAAGTGTCACTTCTGTAAACCGGAGCTCAAGTATCTTGGTTACATAGTTGGAGCTTCGGGTTTAATGGTTGACCCGTCCAAAGTAGAGGCTATCGTTGGTATTCCTCCTCCCCGGAATGTGAAGGAAGTTCGGCGTTTCCTAGGACTCACCTCCTGGTACCGCAGATTCGTCCCGAATTTCTCATCGATGGCGGCACCTTTGTGCCAGTTACTCAAGAAAAACCAAAAGTTCTGTTGGAATGAGGAGTGTGACGGTGCCTTTAGGGCCTTAAAAGACCATCTTATTTCCGCACCAATCCTTTCTTGTCCCGATTTCGACTTTCCATTCATCATCCAAACCGATAGTTCAGATTATGGACTGGGAGCGATACTATCGCAAATGTCATCTGATGGGGAAAAAGTTATCGCTTACTTAAGCCGGTCCTTGACTAGTAGTGAGCGTAACTTTAGCACCACCGAAAAGGAATGCCTAGCCGTGCTATTCGCTATTGAAAAGTTTCGACCTTACGTTGAAGGAAGCCGCTTTACCGTCGTCACGGACCACTACAGTTTAAAATGGTTGAACTCCATTAAGTCCCCAACTGGCCGTCTAGCTAGATGGTCTGTTAAATTGCAACAATTTGATTTTGATGTAATTCACCGCAAGGGCAAAGAAAACGTAGTGGCCGACGCTCTCTCAAGATCGGTTCCGGTTACCGAAATAATCCAAGTAGTGACTATAGATACCAAAAATATCATGGATCGTTGGTATAAGGCTATGCTCCAAAGAGTTAGAAATACCCCAGACCGATATCCTTTATGGAGAGAAGAGTCTGAACTTTTATTTAGGAGAGTTAAATTACCTTATCCCAAACTTCACGAGATCTCGGATGGTTGGCTTATAGTTATACCAAAAGAGGATCGCGCCGAAATAATAAGAGAAAATCATAACCCCCTTCTTGTGGTCACCTAGGAGTCTATAAAACTTCTAACCGTATCAGTGCCAAATATTATTGGCCGAAGCTACGTGAAGACGTGGCCAGATATATCGGCCGTTGCAGTACGTGCCTCAAAACTAAACCACTTCAAAAGCCTCCGGCGGGGCTAATACTAAGCAACACGCCTGGAACTTCCAGACCATGGAGCATAGTAGCGTGTGACATTGTAGGACCACTACCCGGATCTGCCTCGGGTTACTCATATATATTAACGGTACTGGATCTTTTTAGCAAATTTCTTTTAGCTTTCCCCATGAGGGTAGCTAATAGCACCACTGTTTCCGGAATATTCGAAAATAATGTAATTTTGCTCTTCGGTGCTCCGCAAAAGGTCATTACGGACAATGGAGTCCAATTTAAGAGTCATATGTTCCAGAATATGCTACAAAAGAACAAAATTGAACCCCGCCCTATTTCTAACTACCATGCTCAAGCCAATGCCGTAGAAAGGACTCATAGAGTAATAAAGACTATCCTGACATCGTATGTTAGTGACAACCACCGTCAATGGGACAAATATATATATCACGTTGCTAGTGCTATCCGGTCAGCCCGTCACGAAGCAACTAAAATGACACCGAATTTCATATTTTTCGGCCGCGAAATCACCTTTAACGGCCTGGAAACGCACCCCCTTGCGAAGGACTTAGATGAATCTAGTTTCGATCCTGAGAAACGTCATGAAACTCTTCAAAAAGTTTTCGAAGATGTTTCAAAAAGATTACAGGGAGCTTTCTAGAAAAGTCGAACTCGGTACAACCTCCGTCGGCGTGTCCAACGTTTTACCTTAAACCAAAAGGTTTATAAGAGGAATTATACCCTCTCCGACGCAACCAAAGGTCTTACGTCCAAATTATCTGCCAAATATGATGGACCCTTCACAATAATAAAGATATTGTCACCCTGGTGCTATGAGTTGGCCGATGATAAGGGGAAATCTAAAGGGGTGTGGCATGCTAAAGATATCAAAGAGCATCCCCCAGATGACGACGATATTTCAGATGATGACTTTAGTACGTAGTTAGGGTTTATAAATATATATTTCCTTTTTTTTTGTTTTGATGTAGAACTTTGATAACTAGAAAAGTTTTTCTGATATAAAAAACTTTTAGTTGGGAAAGGGTGGTGTTGTTACAATCACTAAATGTTCCGTCCTTTTGATGGTTTTCTTGCAGGTAAATAAAGGTAAATAAACTCTTCCCACTTGATAAAACATTTATTTTATAAGTAAGGTAACATTGTATAAAGGAATGTTGTCTCCACGGGAAAAAGTACTCCTAAATATCCTTCGTTTCTAGTCTTTTCGTTTTAATTTCCTGAAATAAATTAAATATAGTATTAGTCGATCACAACAACAAAGTTAAGTCAGGTTAGCAAACAAAATATGACGGCTGTCGAATATTCTTCTCGGTTAGGAGGTGGTCCTAAATGGCTTAAGGTTTCGGCGACCCTGAAGATTGAGACCTTGGCTGTCAGTTTATAACATGTTTAGGCAAGAAGAAGAAGAACTTTCTTTGCGGGAATCGCCTCCATTTTGCCTAACGGTTTCCGGTTTTTTCTGATTTGAATTGAAGAAAAAAACTGTCCTTAGATCTTGGTTCTCGTGAGTTGCACGTATCGGTTGTCCGGATTTTTACAAGTATAAGGAAATAGATCTTGTCAAAAGTAATTATTAGTAGACCTAGGAATCAATTTATTGCAAATTGTGGATTTTCTTTTGACTATATTAGTTAACACTTTGAGGCCCCATTACATCAGTGGTAAGTGCCCCGCTTAATGCCCACAGTACGCTTTAGGTATGAATTTTACTCACCTGCCTTTATTATTTTAGGCCTCCTTTCTTTGAGCTTGAATATAACGCCATATCATCATAGTTTAGGGTTTTCATAACCGCCCTTCTTTTCTTGTCCTTGCTACCGGCATAACGGTTGTACCAGTCAAGTTTCTACCATCTCGTCGACGCAGAATCTTGCTGAGGCTATCTACAACAGAGAATAAGGAACCACTAATAACTGAATAAAAATATAAAAGGGGTGTACTTACCGAGGGTAGTTTCCACCCTGAGACAGCTCCTACCATAGACGAGAGCATCGCAGGAAAGACAAGTAAGCTCTTTCCATATCCTTTGAGACTTAAGTGATTGTTCACGAAAAACCTTTTCGAACACAGTTTCAAATCATTTGAACTTTAGTTATAGTTTTAAGGTTCGGTTCCGAACGTTAAATTTTCATTAAATATAGGATTGACTTTTGGAGATAAACCATATCGATATTCACTTTTTAATTATTCACTCAAAATAAAAATCACTTGTCTATCACGTATAATAACATTTACTATAGCTTAGTTTCATTCACTAGTTTCGAAGGCGATTGATCGCGAAGAAACACCAAATGTTTAGTTGTAAGACATTTTAAATGTAAACAATCTGTATATATACATATTGGAGCGGTAAGACCGCACCTTATTAATTTTGTAACACTTTGTGGCATAACCATTTAAAAACAAGCCACCCTAACGCCACTATTATAACATCCGTTGTTAACACCCCAAAATCAATACACTACTTCAAGTACACGCTGCAGTTTTATTAATTTCATCAAGTCATCAGACAAATTCTTACGGAACCCTCGAGATTACCGTTTAATTATCCACCAAGGATAGTAAAAGGGTATCACATCACTTCATCACTGCAAGGAGAGACTGTCACGTTCAGGCCTGCCAGAGGATGTCCACAAGGCGGCATACTTTCACCCCTACTGTGGACTATTCTGGTGGATAACCTGTTAGACGATCACTCCTGACAGGGGGTGGATTTCCAATGCTATGCGGACGATCGGTTTATCATAATTAGGGGAAAGTTCGAAGAGGTGATCTCCAACATCCTTCAACAAGCCCTTAATACAATCAACAGATGGTGCGAAAGGGAGCAGATGTCTGTTAACCCCCGCAAAACTGTTATTGTCCCCTTCACCAAGAGAAGGAAGCTCGACAAGCTTCGACAACCTACCTTGGCTGGGGAAACCATTCCTTTTGCGGAGGAGGTGAAATATTTGGGAATCACCCTAAATAAGAAACTCACCTGGAACCCCCAATTGGAAAAAACCATTAACAAAGCCAGATTATCCCTCTGGACACTTAGAAGAATATGCGGCAAAGCATGGGGGATCAGTCCTCAACTGATCTATTGGATCTACCAAACAGTGGTAAAACCCATGGTTACGTACGGCTCTGTCGTCTGGTGTGACAAGGAACTACAACGGACGGCCAGAGTAAAGCTGACTGGAACACAGCGGCTTGCGTGTCTCGCCGTAACTGAAGCAATGTCAACTACACCTACAGGAACCATGGAGACCATGCTGGATCTAACCCCTCTCCACAATGTGCTGAAAAGGGAGGCCAGAATGGTCTCCTACAGGCTCCTGAAAGTGGGTAGTCAATGTTACGAAGAACTGCGGTGGGACAAGACGGGGCTGGTGAGTGAAATTAATAATCACCCCATCTTCGGCATGGTCTCGGACTCGCTAGTTCCCCGACAGCACATAGAAAAGCCATACAGCGTCCTAATTCCAGAGAAAGACGCCTGGAGCAAAGGGGAAAACCCTCTTCCAGGCAGACTATGCGCTGTACACGGACGGCTCCAAAACTGAAAAAGGAGTAGGAGCGGGAGTTTTAGGCCAGAGGCCTAGAGTTGACATATCAATGAACCTAGGCTCTCTGGCCACGATTTTACAATCTTCCAAGCAGAAATGATTGGTATAGAATTGGGAGCAAGAGAGTTGATCAATTTTCTCCCCGCAAACAAGACTATAAAGATCTTTTCAGATAGCCAGGCAGCCCTTAAGGCCCTGAGCTCCAATCGAGTTGACTCAAAGCTGGTTTGGAACTGTATAAATACCCTAGAGTGTCTCGGTGCCCAGAACAGTTACTTTGATCTGGGTTCCGGGACACAGTGGTGTGGAGGGCAACGAAAAAATCGACGCACTTGCTAAAAGAGGAACCGAATCTGTGTTCATAGGACCAGAACCATTCCTAGGCATTTCAAAAAGCACTGCCAAAGGAATTATTTCAAAATGGACGAAAGGTGCAACACTCACGAACTGGAGAGATGCCCCAGGGCTAACCCATTCAAAGGCTTTTATAAACAACCCTTCCATGAACGCCTCTGCTCAGATCCGAGAATGGAGTAGGAGAGATCTACGCATTTTCACTGGACCGATGACAGGACACTGCCGTCTATGCAACCACATGAGAAGGATAGGTCTGCAAGAAATATCGGACTGTCGATTCTGCAGCGTGGAGGACGAGTCTGCAGAGCACATTATATGTACCTGCTCTGGAAAGAACCAGGTTCCAGATATTCTAATTTACCCGACTGAAGCCTAACGATTTTAGAGAAGTCTCACCTAATTCAACCATGACCTTCATCAAAAGGTGTGGCTTGGACGGTGAACTATAAGTTAGTTATGAGCCACAACATAACCATGTGGGTCGCAGTGGAGGGCGATAAGATCATCCCACTCATTTTCAACCTAACCTAACCTTTATTTAACCAATTTTTTCTCCAAACATAAATAACAGATATATTCCATAAAATATAAAAAAGGCCTCCCATAAAGTACCCCCCCCCCCCTCCAAGATGTTCCGATTTTTTCCAAAATCTAATTATTTTACGTCAGGCTGAAATAAAACTTAAGTATACAATTTAATGTTTTTTCTTTATCCGTTTTTGAGTTTTTTTCAAATTTCGAAATTTACACATTTTCTCAAATATCTCGAATACGGTCCATTTTAGAGAAATTATAGAGAAACAACTGTACAACTGTACAATTTTTATAAAAAAAATATTTTTTTACATTTTGTCAAATTTCTCGAATACGAACCATTTTAGGAAAATTCTGTATAGAACATAAATTATAGATAATAATATAATAAGTAACTTTTATTTAAAGAATTTTCTTCCCTAAACGTAAATAACAGATATATTTCAGAAAATATAAAAATGACTACCTATAAAGTACCCTACAGATGTTCCGACTCTGCTTAAAATCAAATCATTTCATTGGACGTTGGAACAAGGCTTTTAAAATTTGGTGTTTTTCTGTGTATCGGTTCATGAGTTATGGTGGATACAGATAACACACACACATATATACACACACACACACACACACATATATATATATATATATACAAACGCACGCACACACACACACACACACACACACACACACACACACACACACACACACACACACACACACACACACACACACACACACACACACACACACACACGCACACGCACACGCACACGCACACGCACACGCACACGCACACGCACACGCACACGCACACGCACACGCACACGCACACGCACACACACACACGCACACGCACAGACATCATCGCGAAAATAGTCAAAACAGATTCAGGGGACCTCAAAACATAAAAATTCGAGGTCGAAAAAAATCATGATTCCTATACTTTCCTTATATTATATTATTAGTTTATATTATTAGTTTTTATCAATACTATACACCCTAATATTAAATTTACTATGGAAACAGAGAAGGATAATTCAATTAATTTTTTAGACTTAAATATTATTAAAAATAATAAAGGCCATAGTTTTGGGATATTTCATAAGCCATCACATACGGATATTACAATAAATAATAGTTCATCTCATCCATACAAACAAAAGCTGGCAGCATACAACAGTATGATCCATAGATTAGTTAATATTCCCCTTACCAAAGAGAACTTCACAAAAGAATTAAATATCATTAAACAAATCGCAGTAAATAATAATTTAAATTCAAAGTTAGTAGACAACATTTTAGAGAAAAAACTTTTTAAACAGGCTATTCAACAAGTTTATCCCATAATTAAAGATCCAAATTGCAGATATAAGAGTCTTACATATATAGGAGCTCCTAGTGAAAAGGTATCATCATATTTAAAAAACCAAAATATTAACGTAGCTTTTAAAACCAATAATACGCTTGGAAAGTATATTAAAAACAATAAGGGTAAAATTAATCCTAATAATAAATCGGGGGTATATAAATTAAATTGTGGTAGTTGTCCAAAATTGTATATTGGTCAAACAGGCCGTACTTTCAAAAAACGCTATTCCGAACATTATAATAGCTATACAAAAAACAAAAATAATTCTACTTACTCAAATCATATTTTAGCTGAAAATCATTCTTTTACAGACAACTTTGAAATTTTACATATAGAAAATAAGAGCCTTAAATTAAACCATTTAGAAACACTTGAAATAAATAGATTTAAAAATTCAGATAACTTACTAAATGATCAATTAGATATTAATAATTCACCCTTATTAAATCTCTTTCCCAGTTTTCTGTGAGATAATCCCGGTAATGGCCTATCTTATTGTTATTTGATGGATATTATAATTACCTAAGTACCCTTATTTACTTTAAATAGTTAGTTTATTTTGTAATGTTATTGATGTTTTCTTAAGTACTTTGTTTTGTTAAATTATTTCGTATATATATTGGATACCGAATTGTAAATAGTCACATTTGAAAACGAAGTTGTACTTCGAAACAAATGTCATGTTAGTGTTTTTTTAAAAAATTTTATTTTTAAAATAAAAGTGTGAAAATCTACCAAATTTGGTTTTACTCTTTCAAAAAAAAAAAAAAAAAAAATATATTTCTACTGATAAAAGCAAATGTTTCTTGTTATTCTCTTTATTTGAAAGTTATAAAACGTGGCTGTCAACTATTGGGTATGGAATTAATTAAAGTTAGTTATTTTTAAAGTTTTATGCTCTGATTAATATTAAAGGCTCATAAGAATTGTGCTATTTAAGTTGCTCAAACAGGATATCCAGATCCAATAGATGACACCTCTATTAACTATTGGAGCACATAGTGTCAATTATTGGTTCTTTAGGAAATGGTGAATAGAAAAGCGTTTTTTAAATATTCCGAAGAACAAATGAATGAAGCAATAGCAGATGTAAAAAGGGGATTAGCTGTCTCAGCAGCTGTAAAAAAAAAACATAACGTACCAAGAGTGACCCTAATGTATAAAAGTAAAGGTAAAACACCAATAAAGAGGAAAATGGGTAGAGACTCATATCTTGCTAAAGAAGAAGAAGGTGTTTTAGTTTCCTGGATACTAAGTTTGGCTAAAGTGGGGTTTCGAGTAAGAAAAAAACAATTACTGAATAGTTTACAGTAACTAATGGTTGAGTTAAAACGAGATAATCCATTTACTAATAATAGACTTGAAAAAAAGTGGTACGCCAGTTTTTTAAAACGAAATGTCATAACCAGTGAGCGGACCCCTCAAAATTTAACCATTACCAGAGCGTCTGTTACCACAAATCAACTAAAGGATTGGTTTGATGAAGTTTTAAATTACCTTAAAGAGAATGAGTATGCTGATACATTAAAAGATCCAAAACGCATTTTTAATGCAGACGAGACTGTTTTCTTCTTGAATCCAAAAGGAGATAAAGTCTTGGTCGCACATGGGGAAAAAAACGTTTATAAAATAGTCAACAGCGACGAGAAGGAGTGCCTCACTGTATTAATTACAGGAAATACTGCAGGAGATCTCGCTCCGCCAATGATAATTTTTAAGTACGAACGGATACCTAAGGAATTAGACAAAAGTATCCCTGGCACGTGGGAAATTGGAAAATCTGAGAGCGGGTGAATGACGGGAGAATCTTTCTTCGAGTTTATATCGAATATTTTTTATCCGTGATTGGTTGAAACAAAGAGTAGATTTCCAGTCCTATTATTTATAGATAGCCACGCTTCACACTTAACTTTACATATAAGCCAATTTTGTGAGCAACACAAAATCATTGTTGTAGACTTGCTGCCCAATTCAATGCACAAAATTCAGCCTATAGATGTATTTAGGACATTAAAAGCAGGGTGAAAAGAAAATGTACAGGAATGGAGATAAGAAAACTATGATACTCCAGTATTGAAAAAAATACACTTTGCCCCATTACTGAGGAAAACCCTCGAAAAAGGAGTAAATCCTGACATTTTACGAAATGGTTTTTGTAAATGTGGAATTTATCAGAAACAGAAAGGAAAAATGCACTAGATCTTAGTACAGCTAATACAAAATTAATGGAAATTACCAAAGGCTTACGCTTTGTTGAAAAAATTTCAAACAAGGAAAAAGTTGACAATTTTAGAAGCTGTTTTATTTGGTCTGGAGACATTTAAGATCATTTGTTATTTGAATTTTACAAAAGTATCTTAAATAAAAATCTGATGTGTCCAACACATGACTTTCCTATCTAGTTATTGTAGGCTTTTTTCGGTTATTTTGTACAACCTATTGCAGCATCTCTATAAATGTTTAGAGGATAAACTAAATATATATATTGGCCACATACATCTACCTCGAAACATTTTTCTATAGATATTCATTGAAAACGAAAATACTGAAAAATTTAAATTTAGCACTTTTCCATTACGGTCCATTTTAAAAAAATCATATATAAACGAAAATTATAGAGATCGATATCGCAAACAACTTTTAGTTCAACAATTTTCATAAAAATCAGAATTTTACACATTTTGTCAAATTTCTCGAATACGGACCATTTCAGGAAATTTTGACATAAAACAAAAATTATAGATATTAATATTAGAAGTAACTTTTATTTGAACAATTTTCTTCTCCAAACATAAATAACAGATATATTCCATAAAATATAAAAACGGCCTCCCATAAAGTACCCCCCCAGATGTTCCGACTTTGTCTAAAATCTAATCATTTTACGTCAGGCCGAAATAAACCTTAAGTTTAAAATTTAATGTTTTTTTCTTTATCCGTTTTTGAGTTTTCTTCAAAATTCGAAATTTACACATTTTTTCAGATATCTCGAATACGGTCCACACACACACACACACACACACACACACACACACACACACACACACACACACACACACACACACACACACACACACACACACACACACACACACACACACACACACACACACACACACACACACACACACACACACACACACACACACACACACACACACACACACACACACACACACACACACACACACACACACACACACACACACACACACACACACACACACACACACACACACACACACACACACACACACACACACACACACACACACACACACACACACACACACACACACACACACACACACACACACACACACACACACACACACACACACACACACACACACACACACACACACACACACACACACACACACACACACACACACACACACACACACACACACACACACACACACACACACACACACACACACACACACACACACACACACACACACACACACACACACACACACACACACACACACACACACACACACACACACACACACACACACACACACACACACACACACACACACACACACACACACACACACACACACACACACACACACACACACACACACACACACACACACACACACACACACACACACACACACACACACACACACACACACACACACACACACACACACACACACACACACACACACACACACACACACACACACACACACACACACACACACACACACACACACACACACACACACACACACACACACACACACACACACACACACACACACACACACACACACACACACACACACACACACACACACACACACACACACACACACACACACACACACACACACACACACACACACACACACACACACACACACACACACACACACACACACACACACACACACACACACACACACACACACACACACACACACACACACACACACACACACACACACACACACACACACACACACACACACACACACACACACACACACACACACACACACACACACACACACACACACACACACACACACACACACACACACACACACACACACACACACACACACACACACACACACACACACACACACACACACACACACACACACACACACACACACACACACACACACACACACACACACACACACACACACACACACACACACACACACACACACACACACACACACACACACACACACACACACACACACACACACACACACACACACACACACACACACACACACACACATACACACACACACACACAATCATCGCGAAAATAGTCAAAACGGATTCAGGGGACCACAAAACATAAAAATCCGTCAAAAACTCGAGGTTGAAAAAAATCATGATTCCTATACTTTCCTTATATCTGTATACAGATAGGAAAGTAAAAAGAACTCTTTGGAACAAAAAGAGATGTATTATCCAACGCAAGAAGCAGAGGAACCCATAGTGAGTGAAAAACCGACTAATTGTGAGGATAAAGAAAACGTGGATACTTAAATTGAGCTTTCGGTAGCAGAACCATCACATGAACATGTAACTCCACCATCAATAGAAACTAAGTCTGCATAATATGTCGATTTGACTGCAAATGTTCCTACTCTTTTTAAAAAAGAGTGTTACTGGCCAGGTCCTAAACCTTCCAAGAGCAAGAATTAAAGAAAAAGGAATTTAATGAAGAAAAAAATATAAAATTGGAAGAACGCACAAGAAAAAGAAAACAAAACCAAGCAAGAAAAGAAAATGCTAAGAATATTAGACAGGCTAAAAAATAAAAACTAAAACGACAGTAATCTAGTACACCCTCACAGGAAGGAAGGGTAACTTTAGAGAAGATTGCATTTTAGCCACATACAATATTCAAAGGCAGAAATCTAATCCTTTCTGAACATTTAAGAGTAAAGCGATGTTGAACAACATTGTAAAATAATAATTTATAGTTTATATAAAACGTTTCAATTTTCTGATGTTTACTATTTCCAGTATTACTGTTATTATTTTAAAAATAAAGGTTTTTCCTTCTTATAGTACAGCTACCCATTTATTTCTTTGATTTAATTTCCATTTTGTTACTGAAAATTTATATAATTTACACTATTTTTTCTGCTAGTATTTTTACAATTTACAACACAGCAACTACTATCGCTTTTTGTTTTGTTTTTACCTACTTTAAAAAAAAAGTAAAATGTATAGGTACGTATAAGATATGGATATGGAATAAATATATTCAACCTCTCAAATTTCCGAGACAATAGACTCACGCGAAACACTTAACAATTACACGAATCTTAAAAATCTATTAACTTAGAAACTTCGCTTTAATAGTCTTTTATCAGCACCCTGGCGATCCTAACCATTGTCTGTTGTTTGTGGAAAAACAAACATATCAAGAAATTATTCAAAAAAAGAAGCGGAAACCAAAATTATTTAGCCTTTGACTCATGAAGAACCCGAAGCCTTCATCTTACAGGGGAGGAGTTAAATGAACTCTATATGCGAGCTTGCAAGCCGGTCTTTGACCTGCTGCATCAGCACAAGCTTATAAATATATGTACAATTGTCAGTTCTTATTTTTTATAAAAGTAGATTAGTTGTTAGGTAAAATAAATTTTTTTAAAAAGTTATTTGGATATTCACTAAACTTATCTCACGACACCGACAGTCCTGGCCTGCGAATGTGACTATTTTGTCGACGTCTTTGGTAAGTTTTTTGTGTATATCGGCCTCAGGACACTATCTTGTGGGCCTTTAGAGTAAATAGAATATATGTTGGAAAAGATGTTGTTCTGTTTAACAAAAAAATGTCTGTTTAATAAAAAGATTTTAAGGATGGGCATGGAAGTAGTTTCTCTATTCTATACAAAAATTCTAAGTAAAGTATTCTTTTATTTCTTGTACAAGTTCTATGGTTGCATCGTTTTACCCGAAATCCAAACTGGTGATTGGGGATAATGTTATTAAAGTGTGCTATGAGCTGTGGTTTGACCACATATTTTTCAAAGAAAAACAAAGCAACCTTAGATAGAACTGATCATATATTGTATATAATGTTTATGCATCGAGACCAAATAACTTGTTTTCACAGATTCAATTTATGACAAACTCATACATATAAAAAAGTGCTAAATTTAAAAAATATAATTATTGTCCTCAAATTTCACAAAAAAACAGCCACAACCATTTCGCTTAGTACATCTAGATGATAATACAATCAAAATTTAAATTCAGGATTCTTCGATATACATAAAACTAAATGACATTTATTTTCACAAACTGTCCGCTACAGTCCACGTCTACTGTCTGTCTCAGTGTTGCTAACCGTACGATTAAAATCGTCTTTATACGATTTTTTTAATTCTCTGTACGATGTACGATTGCATCAGTGAGATTGTACATAAAAATACGATCTTAACTTTTTTAGTAGAATATAAAAGATAGAACATAAAAGAATAAAATTCAAAAAAGATTCAAAGGCCGTTTGTAATTACTGAAGGCAGTCATTTTCGTTCTTTTGTCAAAATACCATTTTTCAACTCTCCCAAAAAAATATTTGGCAACACTCATGCATTGTCTAGTTGATTACCCTTCAGATATCATTATGATATCAGAAACATGGTTAAATTCAAAAAAAATATTTAATCTTCAAGGATACAATTTAGTTAAGAAAAATAGGGCTGATAGATATGGCGGTGTTGCCATATTTATCAAACACCCGTTAACATATGTAGAATTAAATGCTAATGCAAACATTAACCAACATATTGAATTATGTGCTATACAATTAACTGACTTAAACTCTCTTTAATTTCTATTTATAAAGCACCAGATAATAAAGTTTTTCAAAAAGACTGGGAATACCTATATAGGCATCTTGATAAAAATTTAAATATTTATGCCGGCGACTTTAATAGTCACCACACCCTGTGGGGATCCATTAAAAATGATGCTCAAGGCACAAAGGACCACGCACTTTTCTTATGCAAACGGGAGTACCGTCAAAATGTCTGAATTTTTGATATGTTAAAGTACTTGATGTCCCCATCAAAAGTGTTCATGGGCCCAATCATATCCTATGACTAGATTTTCAGATACAGGGTGTTGAAGTTAGAAATCCCTAATTCTTTAAAATGGACACCATAAATCACCCTTAAATATATTTGGAAGTTATTTGCTCATTCTGTATAGTCAAAATACATAACTACTTTAATTAAAATATTGTCTCTTATAGGGTGATTAATGATTCGGCAGATGTTTTTTGGTCAAAGTAGGTATTTCCACCGAACAAAAATAGCTGAAATACCGAAAAAAAATATATCACCGTCAAAGTTTCTCAATATTTAATATCGCATAATACTCGATGTACTCGTTCAAAATTCTTATTGGTAAAATTAGATCCTATAACTAGTTTTCCAAATATAACTTAATATGTACCAAATATATGAATTTTAAACAATAAATAATGTGACATAAGTAGATATGTTTCAGAGAAATACTGTATATTAGATAATTTAACACACTGTGTTGGATAAAAAAAATACCCCTTGTATTATTTGAGGGCAGCCAAAATTATTTCCTAGGTACAGGGTGATTGCGTTTGAATATGTAAGTTGAAAAAATCATCAAATTGTTGAAATTGTTGGTAAAAAATTGAAAATAATTGACTTTTAACTTTAAAGTTGATTATCAAAAAAATCTTATTAGTTCACATACAGAGTCATTACAAAAAAAGTTCGTTATTTGGTAGTAGGTCTAAGTAGGATTTAGGGAAATGAATAACGATCGGATTAAATGTTTATTTTAACTGGAGCATTGACTCTTTATATTGCCTCTTTATGTATATTTATATCAGATTGGGAAATCATCTGACAATCCATGTCTTAGTTTAACAAGGAAAGCAAGTAAATCTTTTTAAGCAATGTTTCTTGAGTTACCATATTGTTTTATTGGTTTACAAAATTCATATAATACTTGGAAATTATGTTTAGAAATTGAAGTTAAATATGTAAATTCTTCTAAACTAAAAGAATTTTCGTCTTCCCAATTTTTAAATTATTATTAGCAGTAGCAGCCGCTCTTAAATTAACGAGGAAGAATGGTCTGTAAACAAAACGCAAACTAGCATGTAAATTAATCATTAGTAAACTTGAAGATTTAGATCAGCTGTACTCAACCTATTTTTTCTTTCGGGCCACATAAATCTGTTTGTTATGTTACACGGGCCACAATATTTTTGGGTGATAACTTTTTGAAATGCAAATAAAGGACAATGGGTGAAGATAGAATCCACTTTAAATATTTTCTAAAAAAAAAGGTCCTCATGTTGTTTTAATACAGGACTGTAGCTCAACTATTTCAGTTACTAATAATTCTGTTTGGGGCTGCACAAAAAAGCTAGGAGGGCCGCACACAACAGCTTGGAGAGCCGCATGAGGCCCGCGGGCTGCAGGTTAAGTATGGCTGATTTAGATGAATGTCACAAAAATCTTCAGATATTCGGGTACATAAATATTTGAAACTAAAAAAATATTTGCTCTGCATACTGTCGATAGTTTTATTACATTTAGTTGTGCGTTACAAATTATACAACCACGAACTGAGTGGGGTGTTAAAACATTAAGTCTTAGGCAATTTGGATCATTTTCAATAATTCTAAGTTCCTGTGTAATTGCGTGATAACATTTTAAACATAATATTACTTCTTGTAGATTATCGATTGCAGGATGTCCGGCAGTTTGTCTTTTTAAATTAGCAACGTTAAGCACATCTATATTATTGTCTTTGTTTGAACGAATAGTGAGTCGAAGTTGAAAGTGTCTATTGCAAACATAACAGCTTATCCTATTTGCAAACGCCATATTTGCAACAATATTTATTTAAAACACTAATACAGAACGGTATAATACTCACTTAAAGTAATACAAACGTCATTTATTGTAAAAGTCAGCAATAGATGGATGTTCAATTATTCGGAAAATATTTAATCATGAACATATATAAATCAAGTGTAAGCATGTTTATATATCTTATAAGGTTTTTGGCATATTCACCACTTTTTGGAATTTACTAATAAAATCTATCAATCGTCTAAAACTCATAGGTTACAAAATATACAGGGTAATTAATTTTTGTGAAAATCTTCGGTAAAATTATATATTATCACAGTAGATATAAAAAAGCAAAACTTCAGGCATGCAGGCAGTCTTAAGCTTTATATTTTATCATAACGATTATACAGGGTGATTCTTAACACGGTACCAGACCAAAACCAATTTAAACTGCCTTGATTGTGTCGATTACTTTACGTCTGAAGTAAAAAATTACGGAGTTACAGGATGTTAAAGAATAACTATATTTCCAAGTTTAAATATTTATGGCGTTATAATCAATAAATACTTAACAAAACAACTTGCATGCCTTTGCCTAATGACAATATAGAAACAGACCAATGATTCGAAAATTACGAATATTTTATTACCCAGTATTCATATCATATTGTTTTGAGAAGCCCTTGAAAAATCAAGAGAGGAACAAGTAAGCTGTAAACTATAAAAATATCAACAATTGTTTCGTGAAAATTAGAATAGAATGTAATTTTACCAATAAGAATTTTGAACAAGTACATCGAGTACTATAAAATATCAAATATGGAGAAACTTTGACGGTGAAATTTTTTTTTTCGATATTTCAGCTTTTTTTGTTCGGTGGAAATACCTACTTTGACCAAAAGAGATCTGCCGAATCATTAATCACCCTGTAGGAGACAATATTTTAATTAAAGTAGTTAAGTATGTATTTTAACTATACAGAATGAGCAAATAACTTCCAAATATATTTAAGGATGATTTATGGTATCCATTTTAAAGAATAAGGGATTTCTAACTTCAACACCCTGTATCTCAAAATCTAGTCATAGGATACGATTGGGCACATGGAGAATTTTGATGGGGACATCAAGTAATTTAACACATAAAAAATTTCAGACATTTCGACGGTACTCCTGTTTGCATAAGAAAAGTGCGTGGTCCTTTGGTTGAAGCCTTAGATACTACAGAATTAATTGTAATTAATAATGGAAATCCGACAAGAATAAGTAGGCCAAACGAAAACCCTTCACCTGTTGATTTAATGATAGCAACAACGGACATTGTAGATAAAATTACATGGAATGTTTTACCTGTACCACTGGGTTCAGATCACTTACCAATAATAATTGATTATTATCACAACGACGCTAATACCTTTTCTATTACACCTACAACCAAATGGAATAGTAACAAATCGGATTGGAACCTGTATTCTAGCATTATTCAAAATTAATTAGATTTACCATTATGTAACTATGAACATATGAACAATTTAGAGAAGTTTGTTATTTTGTACAACGCTATTTGTAAAGGCGCTGATATTTCCATGCCCAAAAAAAAACCATTTACACCAACTAAAATGCAACCTTTATAGTGGGACGAAGATTTTTCTAAAATATTCAACTCGAGAAAAAATGCTTTTTCCGCCTATCTCTATCCAAAGTATACATTTCCTGACCTTATTGCAGGGAACAAAGTCATACTTTTCCTCCCTAGGGAGGAAAAGTATTTTTACTCCCTAGGGAGGAAAAGTAAAAGTGACGTCATGGTATGTCATAAATGAAATAGCTTATACGGCATTGACGACCTAAACTATATTCTATTATATAAGTATGAATTTTACGGGGTATTTATAGAACACCCTGTATTTTGCAAAATAGTAAAAATCAGTAAATTGTTATTTTAATTTAACGATTTTTACATTAATAATTTGACTTCAATCCATGTATTTCGATGTCCCGAAAAACCAATGCGTGCGCATTACCCCTATTTCCACTTCCAAATTTATACTGTTTAAACAAATGTCATTATTCTAACCTTATAAAGTTTAAAAACAAACTATAAAATCTTTAAAATTTTGTGTTTATTACCTAAAAAGGATAAATTATCCTTAATTTTATGCTGCTTAATGTTTGGCCTAGTTGTGTTTAAAAAGAATTCTCAAAAGTCATTAAAAAAGTATTATCTTAACCTATCTAAATTTCAAAACTAAATAAAACTTTGATGACTTGGGTTTTAATCTATGGTTTTAATCCTGTTTTTAAGAAGAACAGGTAAAAGATGTGGACAAAGAATATTTCTTTATTAAAAGATTTTATTTTTGAAATTGCTGGAGAATTTTTAAAACAGCATGGATTGTTAAGTAACCAACATTCTAGAGGTAAGTTACTTATATGTAAGTTTAGATCTTTATTTATTATTAATTTTTTCAGGATATAAATTCTTTGTTTAGGGTTACATTCATGATGTGTGGTTCGATGATGAGAATTTTGTGTTAAAGGGCAAATCCTATCATTCACAAAAAAGGAATGAAAAACCCCATTCACTTAATATGGCATTTCAAATGCAACCAAATTTAAAAATATTAGAGTGTCATTGTTCTTGTGAAGCAGGGTAGGATATTTTAATAAATTTTTAATACAATTAAATAACCATGGATATTTCAGGCTTTCATCTCAATCATGTCACCACGTTATTGGATTGGCATTCTATCTACAAGATTTAATATTAAAGGGTAATGAAGAAATTACGGAATGTATTTTATCCACTTCTAGGCCCATGGAATGGTGTAAACCTAGAGGTACAAAAGTGATCCCAGAGGCAATCACCAAAGTCACTTTTTATAAGCCAACAAAGGTGACGAGAAAAAAAAATCCCATCACACATAAAATTTTAAAACCATATGTGTCCATTAAAAATGGGAGTGAAGAAGGAAAAGAAAATAGCTTACTAAAATTAGAAAAAAAAAAATAATGTCTTTGGATAGTGGTATTTATTTACCACAAATAATAGAAAAAGGTAATTCTGGTAAGACTTAATTATGAAGTACTTTATTAATGTGATTTATTTTCAGATGAAATTATGACTATCTTAGGATATCAAAATGAAGATAATGATGATGAGAATGATTTGCCCATTGAGTTGCCCCTTTTAGATTGGGAAATTTGCAACATCTTGATAAGTTTACCTCAACCCGATATTGAAAATGTAACCTTTTAAGAAAGTAAGGAGCTAGAGATTCAAACCAGGGGGCAGAACACAAGCCAAATCTGGCACCAAAGAAGAAAAAATATTTTCACATCCTCTATATTTGGTAAGTTTAAAAGTGAATATTTAAGTATTTTGTTAACATTTTTATGTAATTTCCAGGAATATTATTTAAACGAATAAAACCTATTGATTTGCAATTTTTTGAAAATTTATTTGGTCAAAAAAATTTAGATCACGTCAAATCAATTCAACATGGAAGGAAGGAGGAAAAAATTCAAGGGAGCTGTATATGTCAAAGACAGGCCACAAAGTTTACACTTTTGGATTGATAATCCATCCTTACGCTCCACACTTGGGGACAAGTCCAGATGGAATTGTCTTAACAAAGAGTAAAGAATTGGGACTTGTTGAATTTAAATGCCCCTATGCATCGAAAACATCCAATTTAAAAGATGCCCTTAAATTAAAAAACTTTTTTTTGAAAGAAGATGAAAATAGAAGAATAATTGTTAACATGAATCATAATTATTATTTTCAAATACAAGGACAGATGTTGCTGACTGGTATAAAGTGGTGTGACCTTTGTACTTATTTTAAATTAAAAAACGAGGTGGTTATAACCAGGGTTGAATTTGATGAACCATTTTGTGTAGAAATGTACGAAAAATTAACGAATTTGTTTAATATATTTTTAGAATTTTAATGAAAATATTTTATTTTTAAACAATTATAAATTTGTCATAAATAAATATTAAATTATAAATTGTTTATTTCCTTACTGGACTCATAAAAGTTGTTAATAGTGCACAAACTGTATATATCTGATTAATACAACCTAATAATGAAATTGGAATAGTATGGGATAAAATTTTAAATGTTTTCAATCTCCTAATAGCTCGTTCCACGTGAATTCTTTCATGTGTTATTTTTCTCATATATTTAATATCTTGCTCATGAAATTGCATCCCATTTATTTTAAATATAGGAATATTAATTTGTAATCCAATGTTATCTAACAGATCTTGAATTTCAAACCCTTTATCAGCAAGTATTATATCTCCTTCATTTATTTGCTTGTGATTCTTTTTTGCTTTTAGCAATTTCAAAAATCCACTTTCTTTAACAAGTTGTTTATCAGATATTGATCCTGAAAATATAAAGTTTACTTTATTATCTTACAATTAATAATAATCTTTTTACATATTTTAAAATTATCTATCGAAACCTAAATTACGATAAGTTCCTATGTTATAAAATAATAGTGAATAATTTCTTACCAGTAAATAAAGTTGACACAAATATTATAGCACCATTTGGATTTATCATTATCAATGCTTTAAGCGTATTTGTACCTTTATAACTGGAATAGCATTGTGATTGCCTCACTAAAGAAGATGTTTTTTGAATATTAAATTCTGTGCAGTCAATACTTCCTACATTGGGATATTTTTTAATAAAATTATGAGGTGCGTGAAACAAGATTTTATCTCGATGAGGAAATATATCCATATCTGCTAATCTTAAATATAATAAATTCACCCAAGTTAGAAATATCCTTGCAACTGCTGATTGAGATATTAAAAACAAATGTGCTAAATGATGATATTCATAATTTCTTCTTAATTTTATCAACTTTAAAAACATTTCGTTTAATGGGGTCAATTTATGCTTTCTTCTAAGTCGTTTACCTATTTGATGCACAGCACCCATTGTTGTTTCTTTTTCCGATTTAAAAACAAATCTAAATATAATAATTAGTAATTTGTATGATTGAACACCGGTATAAAAAAAAATTTCTTTATTATCGTACATGAAATTTTCTACAGAATATCTGCTAGTCAATCTCGTTAGTGCAAAATGTTTTCGTCTTCTAATTTGGTTTGCAGTTATATTTTGTCTGCTAGTACCGGGATTTGGGTTTGTATCTTCAACATTTTCAATATTCACATTTTCATTAATAACATTTTCATTATTATCTATGTTACTTTCATATCCAAGATTTTGAGAAGGAACCCTTTTAGGTTTTAATTTGGTTAAAGTTGCAAATTTAAATAAATCATCATCGTTAAAATGGAGTATGCAAATCTTAAAATTAATTCATTTTATGTTAATTTTATATTTTTATAACAGTTAAAACATACCCTTGTACTTTTCTTTATAGATTGGGGATCTAATTTTAAGACTTCAATCCATCTGTCTCGGATATTTGATGCAGGTATACCAAAACTTGGTACATACAGTTTTTTTCTTGAATTAGGGCAATGAAGGACACAACAACGCTTAATAATTTTTTTTAACCAACCATAAACAAAAAATAACAATATGCCAAAGTTTTTATTTCCCCTCTTTTCGCTGCCACGGGTTGTTGATTTATATAACTAGATTTGAATGGAGTGGGGTTCGCGCCCAATCTGTCCGCGCATATGTTTTCGAGAAATTTTCAATTACGGGAAAGGTGAATTCATAGATTCATCCGATTTTCGAATATAGGACAGAAATATTATAGCATGCTATGGTCGGTTGACAGATCAGTTTTAAAGTGTGTTACGCTATAATATATCTACAAAATATAAAATAATATTTAAAAAATGAGTGATTCAAGCGAATTTAAAGATATAAATAATACACCACCGGATATTTTGGAACAGGTTAATGCAACAGTTCAATCTCTATTACCCCAAAAATCTAAAGAAAAATACGAAAAACAGTATTTACATTTCAAGCAATGCGCCGAAGAAAAGCATATTCGTACTTACTCAGAAAAATAATTACTCTACCACAAATTAAAAATATGTAGGATGCAAAAATGAAAATAACATGCCTAAAATTTATACTATACCTACTTCATAATTTTAGTTCTTTAATAAATTTTGTTTATTAGTTTCATAAATAAATTATTTAAAAATTACTTATTTGAGGGAGGTGGAAAAATCATATGTATTACTTGGGAGTAAAGTGCATTTTCCTCCATTGGATGTTTACTGCCCTCCGCTTCGCGTCGGGCAGTAAACTTCATCCTGCGGGAGGAAAAGTGACACTTTCCTCCCTAGTAATACAAATAGCTATTATTGAGTATAAAACTCTTTCCAATTTTGACAACTATCTAAAATATAAAAGTATAGATGCGAAAAATAAATTAATGTTTAACAAACAAAAAACGCAATAAATGGAAAGAATTTTTAGATAAAGTAAATAAAAGCACTCCTGTATCTGATATTTGGAAATATATGAAGGTTATAAAAAATAGTTCAGTAGAATTTAAAAAAACAATACTAAATACTAAATTCAGCACCTAAAAAAATAATTAGGTAAATAATTTCAGATTTAAAAATAACTATACAATTAACCAACCTTTTTCTTATAATGAAATGCATATGACTATGAAAATCTCAAAAAGCACAGCCCCGGGACTCGATAGTTTTACATATAGTATGATAAATCATATGCTCACTTTTGCAAAGACATATCTTTTCAATATTTTAAATAACTGGTGGTTAAAATGTGAATTTGTGGAACAGATGAAAGAAATAGTGATCTGTGTTTTATTGAAACCGTTAAAAAATCCCACCCTTGTTACTTCTTATTGGCCTATTTCTCTTTTATCTTGTTTAACAAAGACACTAGAAAAAATGATAAAAACTTGCCTAGAATGGTATTTAGAATACTACTCTCTTTTACCTAATACACAATATGGATTCAGACGAGGCCGCGGAACAATTGATGCAGTTGCACATTTGGTAAATGATGTACAAAACGCTTTTACGAAAAATTAATATGTTGTATGTTTATTTTTGGACATAAAAGGAGCATATGATTCTGTAAACTTGGATTTGCTTCATAGAAAAATATTTTCGTTAGGTATAGACGCGAATATATCCGCAAGTATAATTGAAATTTACAAAAATAGAAAAATATATATAAGAGATCATAGAAATGTGTTACATGGTGCAAGAGTTATTTATGATGTTTTACCACAAGGGTCTGTGCTCTCTCCAATGCTTTTTAACATTTATACAGCAGATTTGCATAGTATGTTTGATGAAAAAATTAAAATAATTCAATATGCAGATGATATTTGTATATACACTATCCAAAGTTCATATCAGCAAGGTGTAAGTAAATTATCGCACGCAGTGTGTTATGTACTAGATTGGCTGGAAGACTTAGGTTTTACTATTTCTCCAGAAAAATCGTAAGTCATGTGGTTCACAAGACATAGAATTAGTAGTTTCCATCAAACCCTTACCATAAAAAATACAACGTTTCCAATTGTAAACCAGTACAGATATCTAGGCATAGTGCTTGACACAAAATTGTTATGGACAAAACATATTGCTCATATACAAAATAAGTGTGGAAAAGGCATTAACATGCTGCGATATGTTACGAAAACCAAATATGGTGCAGATCCCAAAATGGCCCTTATATTCTATAAGAGCTATATTAGGTCAATTATGGACTATGGAAGTGTGTTATATGGATCAGCAGCCAATACTAATTTAAACATAATCGACCGAATACAATACAATACAATACAATATAAAGCTATAAGAATTTGCATCGGCGCAATGAATATATCTCCATGCTTTGCAATGCTTGCTGAAGCACAAGAACTGCCCTTAAATTTAAGAAGAACTTTCTTAGCTAATAAATTAGTAATGAAATATAGAACATTTAACACGTACCTTGATCAGTCTATCTCTTAATTATATATAGATAATTTGGTTAATGCCTACTCAAAAAAATATCCTTTACTAGCAGATGCATTCGCTAATACCAGTGTATTCAGTAAATACTACAAACAAGCTTCAAAATATCCACTCTATGACCAACACTTTGAGGTCATTGCAACCAATTTCACAGCATTATATCCTTTATATTCAAATCTTAGTGTTATTAATAATACCCTCGTTTCATCCATACCAAGTCGCTTTAAGTCAAATATTTACAGACGGTCCGAAGTCTGAAACCGGGACTGGTTATGCTTTTTACGTCCCAATTTTCAACTATATGCAGAAAAGTCGATTCCCGGACTATTGCTCAATTTTTACTGCTGAAGCTAAAGCAATTGAATCTTTACTTGAGTGGTGTCTTAGTGAAAAAATAAACAAAGCTGTTATTATGTCAGATTCTAAATCTGTTCTACAATCATTGGAAAGTCATGTCACAAAAAAATATAATCATCACTTAATAATAAATATTGGATCCTTATTGTGCAACTTAAGTAAAAAAAATATTAAAGTAGATT
>OV651818.1:2084365-2111865 GCA_927349885.1 Psylliodes chrysocephalus
TTATCAGACGACCTCAGACCCACCAGAAATATTAACAATATAAAAAAAAGGATGTCACTTTTGACATATTTTATGTCAATGAATTGACCCACATTGAGAGGGGTAAGAAAAAATCAAAATTAAATTATACATTCTGTTCAATAAACGATCACAAGCCATTTAAATTTGCCGCCTTCCCAAGTCATCATACAGTATGGTTCAAATGAAAGGAATAAATTCATTATAATGGAAGTAGTTGGTTTTTCGAAAAAATGTTCAGACAGGTCAATTTTGTTTACTTAAAGCGCAATTTTTTAAATAGAATTCAATTTTCCTTCACCTCCCATTTTTGGGCAGTGACGTCATTGACAATTTTTTTAAATAGTAACCCCAATTTTTTTTTCTTGATTTTGATAGATCTTGTAATTTCCTACTCGGAAACATAATATTTGAAATATCTTACATAACAATTTTTTTTGAATAAAAGTCATTTAAAGATCAGACACATAAATTTTATTTTATTTTGAGAACACATTAAATGAATAAAACCTAATTATTTGTAATTAAGTGCTTAAACTATAAAAATAATACTAATAATAATAATAATTAATAATAATAATAATAATAATAATAATAATAATAATAATAATAATAATTAATAATAATAATAATAATAATAATAATAATAATAATAATAATAATAATAATAAACCACTCGTGGCTGGTGAAAGTTTTAGAAATCTATAAAATACACCCTACCATTACTACATTTCTTGCCACCATAATGCAAACTTGGAGGACAAATCTAAACCTCCACATAAAGGATAAGTATTTAAAAACAGACGAAATATCTATTCGTAGGGGAATATACCAGGGCGACTCTCTAAGCCCATTGTGGTTTTGCCTCGCTCTGAACCCGCTCTCTTCCATGCTAAATGCCACGAAATATGGTTTTAAGGTTACGGCTGACAGAAACACCAGTTGTATTATCTCCCATCTTCTCTATATGGATGACATAAAAATCTATGCCGTAAACCAACAACAAATGCGACAGCTGTTGGAGATTGTTCAAAAATTCTCTAACGACATCCATATGGAATTTGGCCTAAACAAATGTAAAACCTTAAATATCGAGAAGGGTGCCATAATGGGTGGCGATGTTCAGCTCCCAAATGGTGACATTATACAGGCCATGGAGAACGGTGAGACATACAAATACTTGGGATTTCAACAAGCCAGAATGCTCGAGGAGAACCAAGCCAAAGCCAGGATTAAGGGCCAATTTACAAAACGGGTAAGCTCCTTACTTAAAACCGAACTAAACTCTGGCAATTTATTCCAGGCAATTAACACCTACGCAACGCCTATACTGACGTACTCATTCGGAATCCTCAAATGGACAAGAACTGATTTAGATGTAATTCAAAGACTGACACGTACTATGATGACCAAACATAACTGTCATCACCCAAAATCATCAACACTTCGAACAACTTTGTCGAGGAAAGATGGAGGACGAGGCCTGGTTGATATTATTAACCTGCACTCTCGTCAGGTTAGTAATTTACGAGAGTTTTTCTACAAGAAAGCTCGAACATCAAACGTTCACAATACCATTGTAAAGGCAGACAAGAACTATTCGGCTCTTAATCTTGCCTCGGCAGAAGTAGTGTTCAAAGAGAAATCCGACGCCATCAAGAAAGAAGAATGGTCTCAGAAAGAGTTGCATGGTCGACACTACTATGATCTTAATCAGCCTCACATTGACAAGGAGGCATCTAATAAGTGGCTCACTAGAGGCGAGCTCTTCCCTGAGACCGAGGGTTTCATGAGTGCTATACAAGATCAAGTGGTTAATACAAACAATTATAAAAAGTACATTATTAGAGATCCAAACACCAAAACGGACAAATGCAGAAAATGCCATCAAGTGTCGGAAACAATTCAGCACATAACATCTGGGTGCAGCTTGTTGGCAAATACTGATTACCTCCATCGACATAATCAGGTCTGCAATATTATCCATCAAAAGTTAGCCAACAAGCTTGGACTTATTAATACTTATACTCCATATTACAAGTATCAACCGCAGAAGGTACTCGAAAATGACCACTTTAGAATCTACTACGACAGGCCTATTATCACCGATAGACAGGTGACGAATAACAGGCCTGATATAGTGGTGGTGGATAAAGGAATCAACTCGGTCCTTCTGATAGACATCGCCATACCAAATAACAACAACATCTTAAGTAAGTATCAGGAGAAGATAAGTAAATATACAGACCTCGCTTTTGAGATCCGACAGATGTGGCATGCAAACAAGGTCGCGATAGTCCCAGTTATACTATCATCCACAGGCATTGTACCGAAATCACTAGAAACAAGCCTAGCGAAACTGGGACTTCATAAGAATACCTATATCGACCTCCAGAAAGCGGTCATTCTGAACACTTGCCGCACGGTAAGAAAATTTTTACAGGTGTAACGACTAAGCCCAACCCCTTTGATACTCTGTATCCGGGGTGGGTGAATTTTATCCAGCCAATTGGCTGAGATAGTGAGTGTATAATAATAATAATAATAATAATAATAATAATAATAATAATATTAATAATAATAATAATAATAATAATAATAATAATAATAATAATAATAATAATAATAATAATAATAATAATAATAATAATAAAGAATTTAATGACAATTTCACAAATTCTTTTTTATTATTATTATTATTATTATTATTTTGTTAGATTAAGCACTTAATTACAAATAATTTTCTTTTATTCATTTATTGTGTTCTCAAAATAAAATAAAATTTATGTGTCTGATCTTTAAATAACATTTATTCAAAAAAAATTGTTATGCAAGATATTTCAAATATTATGTTTTCGAGTAGGAAAGTGCAAGATCTATCAAAATCAAGAAAAAAAAATTGGGGTTACTATTTACGTCACTGCCCAAAAATGGGAGGTGGGGGAAAATTGAATTCTATTTAAAAAATTGCGCTTTAAGTAAACAAAATTGACCTGTCCGAGCATTTTTTCGAAAAACCAACTACTTTCATTATAATGAATTTATTCCTTTCATTTGAACCATACTGTATACTAGTTTTGTATATTTTACCGACGTTTACATACCCTGCTGCGTTGTCAATACCAATATTCAACAACCGCCCGATTATTTACACGAAACAACAATGTTTTATGTTTTATTGTCAAGTAATTAGATCAACGCTTGAGTTGTTTCAGATTTAGGATTGCGGGACAGGTGGCCTTTCGTCCACCTCGACCTACTCAGATATTTTATGCTTACAGTTCATCAAATTTCTAGAGGTGTTCGACGCCCAGACAGAGAACGCGCTACGTGTGACTAAGATAGCTATTGTACAGTCTGCTAAACAAGTTATTTTAAATAGTTTTTAATATTTTTAGGTAATTAAATTTTAAAAGTGTGGAATAGTTTAGGGATTAAATTGGTCTGATTGGACTTTCTTAGAACGTTTTTAAAAGCAGCTAAAGATAGTATGTAGAATTGAAAATAATTATTATGCCATTAAAGGTGTTTTGGAATTCCTTCAACCTTTTGAAATTGAGTCGGAAAATATAAATTTTATAGGATAGCGGAAAATACCTATAATTTTTTTGTAGGCCTTTGTAAATCGTGGAAATAGTTTATATTTTATTTCTACCTTATTAACGAAAATGGTACCTATTATTAATAACGGTTGTTTCTGAAACATTACTAAAATTTTCGAAATTTTGTTTTTCTACAAAATAATAAACTATACTATTTAGAAAAAAATGTATTTCTCTTATAATTTTATAAAAAATAACAGGGGAATATTTACATTTCTTGATCTATTAAACAAAACGATAAATTATCTCGACGAATGACACCATGTTCTAGTACGGAAGCTAGCTTTACATTTTTGTTGGTGGTTTCATGGGTTTCATATCAATTTTTTGTAATTGTAGTTTACACGTACATATACCTCTTAACACTTGTTTGCTTTATTAAAAAAGTGTGTTGTGATTTACGTCGAAATAAGTTAAAAACAACTTGAAACCCCATATAAAATCAAAAAGGAGAAACGAAAAAAAATTGAGCCTGTAAATGAACACAACTCAGAAACAAAAATAGCTATCTAATAATAAAAAAATAAAATTTGATTCTTGTGCATCTTCGTTGTAAAAATAGATAATACTTTTTTGATCTTGGGTACAGATATAATTTTAATGGTCTTCCGAAAAACTTTCTTCAGTTTCCATATCAGATTCAAAATCAGTCTCACTGTCACTGTTTAAGTTAATTATAAATCTATCAGTTGCCTCATCCAAAGTAACTTCTCTGTCATAAAATTTAGATTCCCACATTTTAGCATTATTACAACGAGATTGCCACTCCTATTTAGAAGACGTATCAAAAAAGTCATCACACAACAGTTGTACGTCTTGCCTCTTAAATGTAGTGTTGTTACTAGCTACATATTGTTTCAATGATGCCCACACTAATTCGATCGGATTAAGATCGGGATGATACGGTGGCAAACGCAAACAACTAAAACCATGTTCATTTATCATTTCTTTAATTGCATACCTCTTAAATCGTGACCTATGCAATAGCACTAAACTGTATAATTGCGTTTTGAGCATATCCTCTTCGTAAGCAATATTATGATTCCTTAACCAATCCTACATGTCAGCTTTTTTAGAAGTTGACGTTGGTGCTTTATTTACCTGGACATTATGGTAAGGAGCATTATCAACAATAATGACGCTTCTTGGAGGGAGGTTCGGAAACAGCTTTTCTTTCAACCATTTAGAAAAATTATTAAAATTCATTTCATCGTGGTGGTCTCCACTTTTGGTTCCAGATTTGAAAATTAACCGGGCATTCGGAATAAAGCCCATTTCACCTCTTACATGGACAATAATTAGTCTATCACCTTTATTAATTGGTTTCTTTAATCCCTCATTTGAATTATCACTCCAAGCTTTCTGGTGTGTGTGGGAGGCATGAATGTATGTTTCATCTAAGTAGACAATTGGACGGCTTTCTGCTCGATAACTTTTTAAACGAATCAGATAGTCTAAACGTAGCTTTTGAATATCAGACCTTTCCATTAATATTTTTCTGTTTGTTTTTGTTTTCCGCCAACGAAATCCTAGCGACTTTATTATTTTTCTTAAACTTTCATAGCTTTCTTTGTACCCTGTAGCTTCTCTAAATTTAGTCAGAATTGTTTTTAATGTTGGAACAATATTTTTCGAGATTAACATGAACAGAATAATTCTTTTTAAAATACCTTTGTCAGCTTCATCTATATCATTAACTGTTTTTGGTTTTTTAATGGTTTTTCTTGGTGATGAAAATTCCGATATCTCACGGTTATCGATTCTTTTTCTCTCTCCAGAAATGCGGACGACAGTGTTTTTAGATACTCCTGTGGCTGCAGCAACACGATCATTTACATTTTTAAATGGTATTGAAGGTGAATTAAAGTTTCCTTCTCTTCTCATAAACTCTATAACATTGGCTATTATTTCGCGAGATTGACTGTTAATCACGCGGCCTCTTAATTTGCTATTAAACTCCATACTTAGGTTCTATTAAACTGTAATGAGCAAAAAACACAAACGAAAATAAAAGAAATGTTTTAGCGAAATTTACATCTGACATTTACGTCTGAATAAAATAGTGAAATACTTGATGCGCAGAGTGTACTTTCATTGCGTAAATCCGTCGACCCCGCCAACCGATGCCTCTCAGTAGTGCTTTCTCTGTCTAGCCGTCGAAAGCCTCTAGAAATTTGATGAACTGTAACTATTAATAATTGGTCATGGTACTTTCTCTAGTTTGATCTTCCGTAGTAGACTCACTAAACTAGGTAGTAGCTTTCCGGTGTAGCTATTTTTTCTTAAATAGGGATACTTTCCTGACCGTAATACCGCTACTATATCGTGTTAAACCAAATTATAGTATTTCGAATACACCTACATACGCTGTAAAACAAAAAGATGTGACTTCAACTGTTTTAAAATTTCAATTCTTAAAAATGTTTGACTGCACCAGAAGATGGAAAAAGTATTTTCAGAAGCAAATGTTGTGAATATAATATAAAAAATAAATACTTTTGAATATATATAAAAAATATTTTTTCTTGGTTTTGCTTCTACAAGTGTACGGAATCGCATACCTCATATATCATGGCAGTAGCCCAATACTGCAGTTGCCTCCTCTTCGTGACATAATCGAAAAAAGGTGTCTTTTGCCAGTGCGATGTTGTACATATTATGTCTTTTTAAACTTACAATGCCATGTTAACAGGACAAGTATTTTAGTACTTCTCCTATTCTTACTCAGTTTTGACGATGGGACTTTTATGAATTTTCTGGCCTGCCTCTAACTTGGCGTTCCTGAGATTCATTGAACACCCGCTACTTTGCGCATGATCTGATGGTGGTCTTTGTAACACCACA
The DNA here is from genome assembly GCA_927349885.1 of Psylliodes chrysocephalus. NCBI lineage: Eukaryota > Metazoa > Arthropoda > Insecta > Coleoptera > Chrysomelidae > Psylliodes > Psylliodes chrysocephalus. The sequence goes on from OV651818.1 coordinate 2,090,830, forward strand.
GATGAGTGGTGGGCCCAGAAGCAACTTTTAGGCTACTTCTCGACCTTGTGCCCTCTGTGGCCTGGCACTTAGGGTAAGGTTAGTATGTTTTAGGGCTACCAAACAGTCCTTCATAGTATGTGAAAATGGTTTTTACATGTCTTAATACCTCTTTTGCGCAGTGTGTATTGTTGCTATTATTACCTGATACTGTCGCATGTTTACCTAGGTTTAGTGAGATTCTTTTTTTTTATTGGTTTTGGAGCCATATGGTATTGCAGGTGATTTCTGCGTGAATATGAACGCCTCCATTCCATGCTTCCCTGTTGGCTCTAAAATTTAAATGTTTATTTGATACTTTAGCCACTTTCACTTAATTATATATTTACCTTGAAATTAAACTGAACGTTTGTGTTAAGCTGCGAACAGACTGCGCCAACGAATCAAAACTAACCTAATTGCCTCTTGGTTACCAAACATTCGTTGGCCATCGATAATACGTTGTTGTTCAATAAGACGTTTGTTAGTGTTTGGCTACAATGGGTTTTACAATGCTTTGACAAATTATGTGCAGTTTTTCAGAGAGATTGGTAGGTCAAAAAACCTGAAGTGTTCGGCCTTTTAAATGTATAGCTAAAAATATTAAAGCTGTTCGGATGTTACCGATGAAAATCCAGAAATATCGATTTCTGTAGTCTCCCAATAAAAAAAATTTGTCTTAAAGCAAATACTCACGCAGAAATACTGTCATGCATACAAGCTGCAATGTTTTCATAAGCTTTTTTAGTGAATTATCATCAAGACTCATTCAATATACTTAACACAGTTTTTTCTCAAATAAGACTTAGGCTTATCTTTCTGGATATGTTAATTCACAGAATATAAAGAGCAAGTCAATATCATCCCTAAAAAGTTGGGTTTTGGTTGAAATAGGTCAAAAAAGATTAATGGGTCCCATTTTATTTTAAAGGCACACTTACTACATGATATCGCAATCATATACTCTGTCCATTCACAAATCAACTGGATGATAAGTAATTACAGCAGCACATACGATCAAGTGAGAGAAACACCTCAATATCTTGGAAGTTTTTCATGACAGAATAGGTAATAAGCGGAAATACCAAAATCCCATATTGAAAAAGTTCTTGGGATATATTTGATTTCTTCGTGTGCCCATACATTAAAAATTTGATTTTTTTAATGCCAATTCATAATCTGGAAGAACTGATAAATTGCATAACAGAATAATATGAAGCGATCAACAATTTACTGCAAATGTTTCAAAAACTTTTTGCTGGATTTCGCAAAAAAGTTGATTTGTGTTAGGAAGTAAATGAACAACAGTTTTAACAATTGAATCGGCTAATGTAGAAACATCACATGTCCAAAATTTAACATTTTGGGAAATGGAAAAAATATTAAATATTTTTTAAGCGAATTTATCTTTGATTTAATAACTTTAAAACATATATAGGTGAGGTGGAAACATAGTAATACACTAAGGTTGATTATTAAGAGAAACATTTGGATTGTGTCATCTTTTAAAACGATGGATATGTGTGGTTACTGCAGAGGCTAAGGCAAAAATAATAGGCTTATTCAAAACATAAACGATTTTCTTTATTAAAAAACACAAATAACCATTTTGCACACTTAATCAGTGGTTGTTGACCATTAAAGTATAGAACTAGAAAATTCTTGGAGTTCCTCTTCTACAAAAGCTGAACATTTTTCTTGTTCCAACTGGTTTGCTTTTATTTGGACAGCACCCAATGGATAAGCAGATTCAATGGGTTTTAATGAGGTTCGCCCTTGTCACGAAATTTTGGATTAATATTTCGTGAGTAGCTCTTTGCTTTTTTCTTTCTCTGAGACGTATTTTCGTTTCCATTTGAATCCATCTCATAAGACACAATAAATTGTTAGATGCCCAGCAAAATAACAAATACAGGAAACCCGCGTAGGCACAGGAATATAAAAATAAACATTATCCTTCTTAATGTCATGCGCAACCGCATGTGTTTGCGAATCTCCTGATAAGCAGAAACCGCACATGTCCGGGACTTGCGTTGTATATACAGGGTGTCCCGAAATTAGACGGTCATATTTTAACAGCGTAATCTACATTCTAAAATAGGAGTAAAAGTTTATATAAACAAAGGTCCGAAAACGTTTCTTTTTCGAGATACAGGGTGTTAAAAGTGAAGTCCTGATGACACATTTTTATAAATATTTTCTAAATGCTTAAAGATAACTAAATGAAATTTGGTACAAATGCTTACCTTTTTACGCTCTATGTAACGGACTAAATCTTAGTTTTTGATCATCTTCATAGATGGGTAAATTAGGGGGGGGGGCTTAAGGTAAAAGTTTTTTTGTTGTCAGTTTTTAAAATTTTTGACTAAAAAATTTGGAAACTCAATGTTTTCTTTACAATAAAGCTACTCTTGATGCATCTCGCTAGGACGCACCATTTTCAAGAGAAAGGCATTTGAAAATTTCATGATAAGTATATTATCTTATTCGAAAGTGCAAACAAAAATTAGTAGGCCTGGAATCCAATAGCTGCTATTCAATTTTTTGAGACGCTGTGATAAACAAAAATTGGCTGTCAATTGTGTAATTATTTGTACTTTTTTTGAGTGAAAGAAAAATACTTCTAATAAATGGAGAGATTTTCAAATAGAGAATTGGCAGATATTCATTTTGTATATGGTTTGTGTAATGGAAGGGCAAGAGCAGCGGTACGAGCATACCGTAGACAGTTTCCTAACCGAAGAATTTCTGAGTACCGTCTATTTATTAATACATATAGAAATTTGGTTGACCATGATTCATTTCAACGTGATCGTGGACAAGGGAGACCACATGGGAACAACAATTTGGAACACGCCCTTAATTTATTTGAAGAGGACCCAAGAAAGAGTATTCGAACCGTTTCCATCCTTTCAGAAATACCACGAGCAATAGTAAGTAATAATTATTTCCCTTTTTCTTTATACTATTTTGTGATTCTTAGTTTTTATTGCTCAAATTTACAAGTACAAGTATTAGAAATTAAAAATTCAAACAAACCGACTTCAAAAACGTGCAGATGCCATCACCACATCTTAACCAAATTTATATGGGACTTCCCCTGAGGTATCCCTTTACTAACAAAAAAATAATCATACAAATCGGACAAGGTGGTAAAGCATTATCGCTAAACATACATCAAAAATGAAGAGTTTGAGGATTTTCTCATGTACCCAATTATTAGATTTTGACCAAATTTATATGGGACCACTCCTGTAGTACCCCCTTTCTATAAAAAAAAATCATTAAAATCGGACACCGTGTTATCGCTGAACATACATAAAAAAAAATATCGCGACGAATTGAGAACCTCCTTCTTTTTTGAAGTTGGTTAAAAATAACACAAACAAGCTTCAGATTAAAGGCATTTTTAAATTCTTACTTTAGTTTACGTGTCTTTTAAAAAATATGTTCATTTAGGTTGGAAGAATGTTAAGAATGCAGGGTATTCATCCCTATCATTATCAGCGTGTTCAAGCCTTAAGACCCCACGACTTTTACGACGAATGGATAAGAAACCATCAGGAACTACTTCTTTTTATTATGTGGAGCGACGAGGCTACATTTAATAAAGATGGTGTTTTTAATATTCACAATCACCATTTTTATTCACAAGAAAATCCTCGGGTGGGGCGACGTCGATTTTTTCAAGATAGATTTTCTATTAATGTTTGGGCGGCAATAATCAATGACAGATTAATTGGGCCGATTAAAATTCCTGCTCGGTTAAATGCAATTGAGTATCTGAATTTTTTACAAACCCACCTTGAACCCATTCTGGAAAATCTCCCATTAAATATTCGACATCAGCTGCACTTTCAGCACGACGGAGCGCCAGCCCATTATGGCGTTATTGTGAGAAATTGGCTAAATGAAAGATTTCCGGGTAGATGGATAGGAAAAGGTGGTCCCATACCGTGGCCACCTCGATCTCCGGATTTAAACCCATTAGATTATTACTTTTGTGGTCGTATAAAAGATATGGTATACGCTACAGAAGTTGGCAGTGAGGAAGAGTTGCGTGAAAGGATACGTTTGGCAGGGAATGAAATACGGCAAAATAATTTTGAAGTAATGCGAGCTTCACATGCAATTACCCGTAGAGCCGAAATGTGCTTTCGTCAGCAAGGCAACGTTTTTAAACACTTACTTTAAATGTTGTATAAATTGATATTTTTAGAAGAATTTTTGTTATTTTTAATAGAATTTTTGTTATTTTTAGTAGTATAGACAAAAACAATTTTTGAGAAACATTTGTTTATCGTCGTCATTTTGACCTATTTTAAGTCATCCTTAGGAAAATAAAAACAGATACTTCACGTTAAAAAGCTTAAAATTATTATCAAATAGCATTTGCAATAATTAAAAGTAGGTAACTAATGATTTCTTCTCTAACTTAGTCAAACTTCATATTTTCAAGAAATTACCAGCTATTCTTAATTTCAAATACAGTTTTGCTATAATTTTACGATATTTAACGTATCTGACTTATTTTTATTATCCAAAGGATTACCCTAAAAGAGTTTAAACGTCGGCAGTTAAAGAAATAAATTCTCATCAATCATTTTATTGGGCAAAAGCCAACCAAACCATTAAAAAAAAACAATTGATTAGTTTAAGTTTAAATACTATTTAGTTTTACCATTTAAAGTTTCTTTATAAAATAAACATTAAATTAAAGCTAAATACATTTCTTTAGTCACCGGTTTTCCAAACCTGAAAAAAAATTCTGATTCCACAGGCCTGCTAATTATTGTTTGCATTTTCGAATAAAATAATATGAACTTATCATAAAATTTTCAAATGCTTTTTTCTTGAAAATGGTGCGTCCTAGCGAGATGCAATAGGAGTAGCTTTATTGTAAAGAAAACATTGAGTTTCCAAATTTTTTAGTCAAAAATGTTAAAAACTGACAACAAAAAAACTTAGGGCAATTTTAACCCCCCCCCCCCCCTAATTTACCCATCTATGAAGATGATCAAAAACTAAGATTAAGTCCATTACATAGAGCGTAAAAATGTAAGCATTTGTACTAAATTTAATTTAGTTATCTTTAAGCGTTTAGAAAATATTTACAAAAATGTGTCATCAGGACTTCACTTTAAACACCCTGTATCTCGGAAAAGAAACGTTTTCGGACCTATGTTTATATGAACTTTTACTCCTATTTTAGGATTTAGATTACGCTGTTAAAATATGACCGTCTAATTTCGGGACACCCTGTATATACATAATTTTTTAGTAAAATTGTTATACCTGTTTATACAAACGTGATAATTTTAGACATTTTTGGGAAAAACGCAATTGGAAAGCCACTTTATATATAATTTTCAGAACTCATGATTACATCCCACTGGATTTCCAATTTCGAAGAGATATTATTATTATTAAATCCTTAGTTTTTATCGATATAATTCCTAAACGAAATGAATTCTGAAGAAAAATAAGGGAAGCGAATAATATATATTTTTTATATATATCAGAAAGTCTTTGATCAAAACAAATTGGAAAAGGTGTGGAAGTAGGAGGATGACACGTGGAATATTTTCTTTTAGTTTGTTATTTTTATTAAGTTATTTTGTTTAATATTTAGTTACAAATTTGTTTACTTTTTCTAATTTGAAAGCATTTTCAAACACATTTGAAGTGTTCAATTGCGTTTTTCTCAAAATCGAATAAAATTAGTATAAAAATATTAGATATAAATGATATATTATATTTAAAATATATAAAATATTATTTCTTGCCTAAAACTATGCATCTGTTCCAATTTTGGTATTGATTTATAAATATTATATATAAATATTATTACAAAAAAAATTTACTATCTTTTTTCACAGTAACATTTTATTCAGCCATGTTTGATTCAGTTCTCATATTTTGTTCCAAACGATTTGCACTTACTCTGTATCCGAATAGTTATGACTTACCCTGTATAAATTCTTAAATGATTTTAAATATTTTACGTTTTTTCATTAATTATTTGTGTAAAACATTGGATTTAGACATATTGGTTTTAAAATTATTATAGATAAACGCATGGTTCAAGAAAATAGATCAATCTGTAAAAGTAATTTTAACTTAGGTTTGCATATTTTGAAGAACCAATTTGTAAATAATAAATTTTAAATTAATGTATACAATGATGGAGGAAAGTAGTTGCGTCCCTGTTACCCAGGAAATTGAAGTAAATATGGCTCTTGAAGAGTTTAATGAAATTCTAAGTATCATTTTCCAATTAACTGTTGATATGAAACTCATAATTATTGTAGACCTTATCTTGTTTGTTTTTAGATTGACATTAGGAAGCTTATTAAGGAAAAGGAGTGTCTCAGAATTATATATTCATAAATGTTAACAAATTTTAATAGAACTTAAGGGTGGGCGAGGGCAATGTATTTGCGAGTTTTCTTTTATGAAACCCATTGAGTAATAGTTAGGCACACAATGAAGTATAAATGTCATATCTTCTTATTGATACACATCCATATAAGAAATAGTATTTTCATGTTATTGGTTATTCAAATATTTAAAATAAGTCGAGCAGCTATATTATTCTAATTTTCACGAAACAATTGTTGATATTTTTATAGTTTACAGCTTACCTGTTCCTCTCTTGATTTTTCAAGGGCTTCTCAAAACAATATGATATAAATAAAGGGTAAAAAATATTCGTAATTTTCAAATCACCGGTCCGTTTTTATATTGTCATTATGCAAAGGCATGCAAGTCGTTTTGTTAAGTATTTAATGATTATAACGCCATAAATATTTAAACTTAGAAATATCGTTATTCTTTAACATCCTGTAACTCCGTAATTTTTCACTTCAGACGTAAAGTAATCGACACAACCAAGGCAGTTTAAATTGGTTTTGGTCTGGTACCGTGTTAAGAATCACCCTGTATATTCGTAATGATAAAATATAAAGCTTATGACTGCCTGCATGCCTGAAGTTTTGCTTTCTTATATCTACTGTGATAATATATAATTTTACCGAAGATTTTCACAAAAATTAATTACCCTGTATATTTTGTAACCTATGAGTTTTAGACGATTGATAGATTTTATTAGTAAATTCCAAAAAGTGGTGAATATGCCAAAAACCTTATAAGATATATAAACATGCTTGCACTTGATTTATATATGTTCATGATTAAATATTTTCCGAATAATTCATCCATCTATTGCTGACTTTTACAATAAATGACGTTTGTATTACTTTAAGTGAGTATTATACCGTTCTGTATTAGTGTTTTAAATAAATATTGTTGCAAGTATGGCGCTTGCAAATAGGATAAGCTGTTATGTTTACAATAGACACTTTCAACTTCGACTCACTATTCGTTCAAACAAAGACAATAATATAGATGTGCTTAACGTTGCTAATTTAAGAAGACAAGCTGCCGGAAATCCTGCAATCGATAATCTACAAAAGGTAAGATTATGTTTAAACTGTTATCACGCAATTACACAGGAACTTAGAAATATTGAAAATGATCCAAATTGCCCAACACTTAATGTTTTAATACCCCACTCAGTTCGTGGTTGTATAATTTGTAACGCACAACTAAATGTAATAAAACTATCGACAGTATGCAGAGCAAATATTTTTTTAGTTTCAAATATTTATGTACCCGAATATCTGAAGATTTTTGTGACATTAATCTAAATCAGCCATACTTAACCTGCAGCCCGCGGGCCTCGTGAGGCTCTCCAAGCTGTTGTGTGCGGTCCTCCTAGCTTTTTTGTGCAGCCCCAAACAGAATTATTAGTAACTGAAATAGTTGAGCTACAGTCCTGTATTAAAACAACATGAGGACCTTTTTTTTTTAGAAAATATTTAAAGTGGATTCTATCTTCACCCATTGTCCTTTATTTGCATTTCAAAAAGGTGGCAACTTTAGTTATCACCCAAAAATATTATGGCCCGTGTAACATAACAAACAGATTTATGTGGCCCGAAAGAAAAAAAGGTTGAGTACAGCTAATCTAAATCTTCAAGTTTACTAATGATTAATTTACATGCTAGTTTGCGTTTTGTTTACAGACCATTCTTCCTCGTTAATTTAAGAGCGGCTGCTACTGCTAATAATAATTTAAAAATTGGGAAGACGAAAATTCTTTTAGTTTAGAAGAATTTACATATTTAACTTCAATTTCTAAACATAATTTCCAAGTATTATATGAATTTTGTGAACCAATAAAACAATATGGTAACTTAATAAACATTGCTTAAAAAGATTTACTTGCTTTCCTTGTTAAACTAAGACATGGATTGTCAGATGATTTCCCAATCTGATATAAATATATATAAAGAGGCAATATATAGAGTCAATGCTCCAGTTAAAATAAACATTTAATCCGATCGTTATTCATTTCCCTAAATCCTACTTAGACCTACCAAATAACGAACTTTTTTTGTAATGACTCTGTATGTGAACTAATAAGATTTTTTTGATAATCAACTTTAAAGTTAAAAGTCAATTATTTTCAATTTTTTACCAACAATTTTAACATTTTGATGATTTTTTCAACTTACATATTCAAACGCAATCACCCTGTACCTAGGAAATAATTTTGGCTGCCCTCAAATAATACAAGGGTTATATTTCTTATCCAACACAGTGTGTTAAATTATCTAATATACAGTATTTCTCTGAAACATATCTACTTATGTCAGTATATTTATTGTTTAAAATTCATATACATATTTGGTACATATTAAGTTATATTTGGAAAACTAGTCATAGGATCTAATTTTACCAATAAGAATTTTGAACGAGTACATCGAGTATTATGCGATATCAAATATTGAGAAACTTTGACGGTGATATATTTTTTTTCGGTATTTCAGCTATTTTTGTTCGGTGGAAATACCTACTTTGACCAAAAAACATCTGCCGAATCATTAATCACCCTATAAGAGACAATATTTTAATTAAAGTAGTTATGTATTTTGACTATACAGAATGAGCAAATAACTTCCAAATATATTTAAGGGTGATTTATGGTGTCCATTTTAAAGAATTAGGGATTTTTAACTTCAACACCCTGTATCTGAAAATCTAGTCATAGGATATGATTGGGCCCATGAACACTTTTGATGGGGACATCAAGTACTTTAACATATCAAAAATTCAGACATTTTGACAGTACTCCCGTTTGCATAAGAAAAGTGCGTGGTCCTTTGTGCCTTGAGCATCATTTTTAATGGATCCCCACAGGGTGTGGTGACTATTAAAGTCGCCGGCATAAATATTTTAATTTTTATTAAGATGCCTATATAGGTATTCCCAGTCTTTTTGAAAAACTTTATTATCTGGTGCTTTATAAATAGAAATTAAAGAGAGTTTAAGTCAGTTAATTGTATAGCACATAATTCAATATGTTGGTTAATGTTTGCATTAGCATTTAATTCTACATATGTTAACGGATGTTTGATAAATATGGCAACACCGCCATATCTATCAGCCCTATTTTGTATCCTTAAAGATTAAATATTTTTTTTCCTACGACCACTTAGGAAAGTGACACATATCACACTATATAGTCCTATGGAAAGTGTCCTATATCACACGCGTATGACTAAGAATTTACTTTCCACCCAAGTGAGAATATGTTACTTTCCGCAGTAGTTGTCAAAAAATGTCAAACGCCTAATTTCTATTTTGATCTATGTAATGTCCATATTAATACTAAAATCGATATGATTGTTAAATTATTGAAATTGTTTTAAATTAGATCCTAGATATTTATCTTTAACAATTATTATTAAAATAATTTTAAAATAACTAAGATTATGTTTGCTCTTTAATTTGGGTAAATACATAACCGATTAGATCATTCAATTGACGTAAGGCCCATTAGCTCAGTTGGTTTAGACGTCGAACTTATCAACTTTGCCATTTTTTGACCGCGTTCAATCTATGGTTCAAATCCTGGCGGAGCCGAATTTTTTTTTTGTTTTTTATTTTTTATTAGTTTTTTTTGTTTAAAAAATATTAAAATTGAATAAATACGATTATTGTTGATTATTTTTTTAAATACATTTTAATTAATATAGTAATAATAACCTTGGTTTTACATTTTTTTGATATTATTTTGTAAGCTAATTTCTATTTTGATCTATGTAATATCCATATTAATACTAAAATCGATATGATTGTTAAATTATTGAAATTGTTGTAAATTAGATCCTAGATATTTATCTTTAACAATTATTATTAAAATAATTTTAAAATAATGTTTGCTCTTTATTTTGGTTAAATACATAACCGATTAGATCATTCAATTGACACAAGGGCTGTTAGCTCAGCTGGTTAGGACGTCGAACTTATCAATTTTGCCATTTTTCGACCGCGTTCAATCTATGGTTCAAATCCTGTCGGGGCAGAATTTTTTTTTTTTGTTTTTTTTTATTTTTTTTTATTTTTTTTTATTTTTTTTTTATTTTTTTTAGTTTTTTTTTGTTTAGAAAATACGAAAATTGAATAAATACGATTATTGTTGATTATTTTTTTAAATACATTTTAATTATTATAGTAATAATAACCTTGGTTTTACATTTTTTTGATTACATTATTTTGTGGTCGTAGGAAAAATATTGTACATCACTTGTGTCACTTTCCACACTCGTAATGTAATATACTATTTGAATCTAACCATGTTTCTGATATCATAATGATATCTGAAGGGTAATCAACTAGAAAATGCATGAGTGTTGCCAAATATTTTTTTGAGAGAGTTGAAAAATGGTATTTTGACAAAAGAACGAAAATGACTGCCTTCAGTAATTACAAACGGCCTTTGAATCTTTTTTGAATTTTATTCTTTTATGTTCTATCTTTTATATTCTACTAAAAAAGGGAAGATCGTATTTTTATGTACAATCTCACTGATGTAATCGTACATCATAAAGAGATTTAAAACATCGTATAAAAACGATTTCAATCGTACGGTTAGCAACACTGATACAGACAGTAGACGTGGACAGTAGCGGACAGTTTGTAAAAATAAATGTCAGTTAGTTTTATGTATATCGAAGAATCCTGAATTTAAATTTTGATTGTATTATCCTCTAGATGAACTAAGCGAAATGGTTGTGGCTGTTTTTTTGTGAAATTTGAGGACAATAATTATATTTTTTAAATTTAGCACTTTTTTATATGTATGAGTTTGTCATAAATTGAATCTGTGAAAACAAGTTATTTGGTCTCGATGCATAAACATTATATACAATATATGATCAGTTCTATCTAAGGTTGCTTTGTTTTTCTTTGAAAAATATGTGGTCAAATCACAGCTCATAGCACACTTTAATAACATTATCCCCAATCACCAGTTTGGATTTCGGGTAAAAAGATGCAACCATAGAACAGACACATCAACTTGTACAAGAAATACAAGAAAACTTTACTTAGAATTTCTGTATAGAATAGAGAAACTACTTCCATGCCCATCCTTAAAATCTTTTTATTAAACAGACATTTTTTTGTTAAACAGAACAACATCTTTTTCAACATATATTCTATTTACTCTAAAGTCCCACAAGATAGTGTCCTGAGGCCGATATACACAAGAAACTTACCAAAGACGTCGACAAAACAGTCACATTTGCAGGCCAGGACTGTCGGTGTCGTGAGATAAGTTTGGTGAATATCAAAATAACTTTTTAAAAAAATTTATTTTACCTAATAACTAATCTACTTCTATAAAAAATAAGAACTGACAATTTTACATATATTTATAAGCTTGTGCTGATGCAGCAGGTCGAAGACCGGCTTGCAAGCTCGCATATAGAGTTCATTTAACTCCTCCCCTGTAAGATGAAGGCTTCGGGTTCTTCATGAGTCAAAGGCTAAATAATTTTGGTTTCCGCTTCTTTTTTTGAATAATTTCTTGATATGTTTGTTTTTCCACAAACAACAGACAATGGTTAGGATCGCAGGGTGCTGATAAAAAAAAGACTATTAAAGCCAAGTTTCTAAGTTAATAGATTTTTAAGATTCGTGTAATTGTTAAGTATTTCGCGTGAGTCTATTGTCTCGGAAATTTGAGAGGTTAAATATATTTATTCCATATCCATATCTTATACGTACCTATACATTTTACTTTTTTTTTAAAGTAGTTAAAAACAAAACAAAAAGCGATAGTAGTTGCTGTGTTGTAAATTGTAAAAATACTAGCAGAAAAAACAGTGTAAATTATATAAATTTTTAGTAGCAAAATTAAATCAAAGAAATAAATGGGTAGCTGTACAATAAGAAGGAAAAACCTTTATTTTTAAAATAATATCAGTAATACTGGAAATAGTAGACATCAGAAAATTAAAAGGTTTTAAATAAACTATAAATTATTATTTTACAATGTTGTTCAACATCCCTTTACCACAGAAGAAAGAACAATACAGAAAAGAAAGTAATGGTCGGAACTTGGAAGTTGAAGGGATACAAATATTTGACCTTGAGTTCCACCACAGAGATACTCTGAGAAAACGTAACTATTCACAGTACACGCGAACGTAGCAATTCACTGAACCTACACTGCGAAAACTACATTTCTCTTTTACAGAATTATGTGTCATATTTTATGAAAATTTGCATGAATGAATTTTAAATTATTCTTGATTTAAGTAAAATATTTTGCAATTTGTAGCACTTCCGACAGAGGTTTCAAAAATGAAAATTATAAAGTTTTAAACAATAGTTTATTTTACCCTGTCATAATGATCTATTAATATTGTTCCACAAATCTTACTAGTCATTTATGATCCATAAGTCTAAAACAATTGGAATAATTGTTAAAAAATCATTAGCTAAAGCGTATTTTAGGGATTTTATAAATAAAAACAAAAGAAAAATAAAAAACGTATATTTATCTAATTGATAAGTTTACAATCTATGCATGTATTTTATTCAAATAGAATTTTTGAATGAAATTATTTTAAGAATCTTTTTTATTACATATGCAATAAGGATACTTATTTTTAATAATAATTTATAATACCAATAAAACTAAAAATGAAATTAAAAACAGTAGTGAAACAAATATATACCTGATAATAGTAATAATAATAATAATAATAATACTCTCCGTAATTCACCACCTTACGAGTGAATTTCAACCCCTGAAGTCGACTGAACGACTTGGGTAGGGGAAGGGACGTCTATTATTATTATTTGCTGTGGCGCTCCAGGGCGACTTAAAGATGATTGATGGTGCCATTTGACTTACAGGTGAGGAAAGCCTGGAAAACCTCACCCACCATCATCGAGACGGTAATGCATGGCGATTTTTTAATCTGCATGTCATATCAACAGAAATTGAATTTCTATTAATACGGCACACATCGAATCCTAAATCCAAACCCTGCAATTTAATTAAAAATTCACATGGTCCGGTCTGGGATCCGAAGCCCAGCAGTCTCAGACTCATAAACTTGCCTATAAATGAATATAAGCGCGTTAGACCGCTACACTACCGACCCGATAAACATACATACATATAATATAAAAAACGGTAATAAGAAACAGTTGAGAAACTATGTACTCAAATTACGTACATGTTTAATTAGACTTATATTGTCTAAAAAAAGGATCACACACCTATGACATATTTTGTTAAAGCTATTACATAGTATTCATAATCGTTTTAAGTGTATGAAAATTAAAATAATTAAAATTGTTTACACACATTTATAGAGCAAGGCTAATTTATAATACATAGATAAGTAGCTTTATTAAAATAGCTACATCCTAATATACAACTATGTAATAAGCTCTGCGAAATTACAAGATCTGCAAAGGATTTTTTTAAAAATTGCTTGCACATAGCATGAAAACCTTTCAATGTATATTGGAGGCTGGATTTTTCTTCTTTTTTGCAACAAAAAAACGTTTCCTTAACGTTGTTATCTTTAGTCGCAGCCTCTGCTTTCTTGGAGGGTTTGATGATTATACACTACTCGTTTGGATTTGTGCTGTTGCACAAGGTAGAGGAACAGATGGTTGACTATGAACTTGTTCAATAGATTCTATTTCTGCTCAAGTTGAGGGTAAGCACAAGTTGTCTATGCCTTTTTCGCCATGAATAACAAATTCCTCTAAAAAAAAAAGAAAGAAATAACAAATTTTTATCAGATCAACTAGTTTTAAGAAGGTGCATCATTTGTCAGAATTAAATGTTTAAGTCACACTTTTTAGCCAGATGAAATTTAAAACAATTTCATAAAATGTGAATATATTTCTGTGCCAAGGAGGTAAACTGCACTATGTCATTATATTAGTACAGCAGATTGAATGTTGGTAAATTATTAAATTTCAACTAGATATGCATTTATTGTCACAATATTTGTATTTTTTACTAACCAAAATGATAAAACTACTTTATTTTAATTTGCATAAGTTATTGACATAGTACAGTTTACCTCCAAGGCAGTTCTATAAAATGGAGTGTATGGGTTAAGTTTATATTTATATTTTTTATATCTTGAATGTTTATAAAATAATAATGATATTCTAAGATTATTAGTACTTATCATTTTATTTTTTAAACTACTAAATGTAATGTAAAAAAATAACAAGTGAAACAAGTAGCAAACTTTTTTTAACATTTAACAATAAATTTTATTTATTTACCTTGCAGAACTGTGACTCTTTTCATCTGAGTGAGGAAATACTGATGGGAATGCCTTTACAAATAATCGTTTTCTTGCCCCTGACTAATAAAACGAATTTATCCTGGAAGTGCAGTTCAAAAATTTTGTAATGTTTACTTAAGAGGAAACCGGACACACACAAAACTGCGATTACTTCTAGATTTGTTATTTTTTATTCGATATTTATGAAAATTCAGATAGTAATTCGAAAGTAATAATTGTTTTTGTGACATTCCTTGATTTTTTTGTAAACCTTCGAAACGTATTTTTTTTACTATTTAATCGACTTTTGGGAAAAAGTTTTCTCCTCAAAACTGTACTAAACCTGCAATATTTTGCCGATTTTGTTTTTTTTTATATATCAAGTG
Source organism: Psylliodes chrysocephalus (assembly GCA_927349885.1). Classification (NCBI taxonomy): domain Eukaryota; kingdom Metazoa; phylum Arthropoda; class Insecta; order Coleoptera; family Chrysomelidae; genus Psylliodes; species Psylliodes chrysocephalus. The sequence continues at coordinate 2,105,912 of OV651818.1, forward strand.
TAATTTAAATGAGCAGTATTCCCACCTTTTTGTATTAAAACTCCGTAAGGTGCTGCCACCGCTTATTTTAACCTGTTCGCTTATTCTCAGTTGCACATTGTGATCGAAGGGTTACCAGAGGCGCGCGTCGAATTAGTTATTTGTTTTATATACGAAGAGAACATAACATTTTTTCGATTTAAGCGCTTTTGAGTGAACATGGGTAGAAGAAGTTTTGATAAAGGACATTTAACGTTTTGTGCTAAACGGAAAAGTCGTCGAAATATAATGAAAGCGTGAGTATTTTATTTATAAAAGCAATATTTAGTTATAATTTTCTTCTTGAAAAGTAAAATATAATTTATATTCCAGCTATTATGAAAATCGGAGATTGCAAAACATTGTTCAGCCTTTAACTGAATTTCAGAATGTTGAGGAAACCTGTGCTGGGTAAGTCGTAAAATAAAAGTTTATCTAAAAATTTTAGTGCCGTTTTTTTAAATTTAAATTCATATAGAAGAATTAACTATTGTGAAATTAACAAAAAATAGTTTGACATTTCAATATTTTCCTATAAACTTTAATAGAAAAATAAGCTTCATTATATTCATTATAATATTATTAGTTATGTTTATTCCTTCTTTCAATACAAAATTAGAAAAAGAAAAAAAAATACACATTCCATTTTAAAAGTACAAAAAACGAGGATATTATAATATGTGTATATTAGATAAACATAAGATACAAGTGATTATAGGATGATTTAAATGGTTCTATATAAGTTATAAAAAAATATTACTAATTTGAATTTTTGAATGAGGCTAAATATATATCTGTACTTCTAGTTTCTTGTCTACCCGTCATTACAATATATTTTTTAAAAATAGATTTAATCATATTTGAATTGAGTGTTTGCAAATATATTCTATAAATGTCTGGTGAATTATAATATATTTTGAATGCTAGGTGAGTATAACATCAGAGGTAAACATTTTTTTCTACATATCTTCAGTATTTTTTTTATATCTTGTAAAGTGACTGGCTAATTATATTTAAAATATTTTTTATTTTAAGCAGGTAAATTATTATTTATTGCATAAAGAGCTGTCTTATATCCAAAAGATTTATGCGCATCTCGTGCGTCGCAACTCGGGCGGAATACTTAATTTTTCGCATTTTGGGCGTAAGGCTACAGGTAGATTAAATACCCTTCGCAACTCGGGCGTTCAAGGATCGGTACCAATAATATAGCAATATAATGAATGTCACCTCTTTAATTTAACCTGAGAAGGTGCTTTCGGCTTAAACTTAAAATTATATACAGAGTGCCGTACAAGAGAAGCTTTCCAGTTTTTAAATATTATGTAACTTTCATAAAACAAGATTTTTTATTTATCTTTCTCTGCGAAAATAGTCTCTATATTACATTGTTATGACATTTGAAATTGTCGTTTTTATTGAAAAAAGTATAATTTATTTTTTATATAATAATTAGATTGATAAATAATAAAGTGTACTTAACTCAGCTAGCTATTTAATTTTTATTTTATTACATTTTTTTTATGTACAGTGTGTGTCTGTGTAAGTTGGCTACATATGAAAAACTTTTTTTTAATACTTTTATCAAAAAAAATTATTCAGCATAAAAAGTTGTGCGTGGTCTAAAACCTAAAATGCAACCTTCATATATCACATTTTTTAGCCGTATACTAATACAGTTAGCGGTATATGGAAAACTTTCTTATTAATAATTTTATGAAAAAAATGTCCTCACAAAAAATTGATAAAATTTTGATAAAACTAATAATAAAAAAGTTTTCCATATGTAGCCAACTTAGGTAGAATATTAAGTTGGTTTATGTTGGTTATGTTGTAAATGGCCAAGACTTAAAAAATTTTTCATTTGTAAGAAGAGGAAGAAGATGGGTTATGTTGTAGTCATTTTATTTTAAGTAATAAATAGGTTGAGTGGAAGAGAGGACTTACCCTTGCTTGCAAGGATTAGACCTAACTCTGCCTTTTGGCAAATATTGTATTTTGCTTATCTGTATGTTTTTTTTTTCTCTGCCAATAAAAGCTTTTATTATTATTATTATTATTATAATATAATTTTATTTCATCCTATATCCAGAGACAACCATATATTCTAAATAATTGGAAGTTTGCGTCTGTTGTTGGATACATTTGTGGAATATCAGTATGTTATATTTCTGATAGGTTTCAAATTATTATTTATAAAATATATAAAATATTACATTTACAGGATATTTTTACATTTTAGGAACGTTTCAGAAATGTTTCTGGGGCGTTTCGTAATATTTATATATTACAAATATTTCAGTGTTACATTCTTGAAATATTTACTGTGGTTTTGTGCTATGTGGGTTTATAGAGGGTTGTTTTTCTATTTTAAAAAATATATCTGTAATTTACCCTTGGAAAATAAGATTGTTCAAATAAAAGTTGCTTGTGATATTATTCTCTTAAAATTTTATCATGTTCATGATTTTCTTAAAATGGTCCGTATTCGAGAAATTTGATAAAAAGTGCAAAATTCGAATTTTAAAGAAAATTCTTCAAATAAAAGTTGCTTACAATATAATTCTCTATAATTTTTGTTTTATACATTTTTCTAAAATGGACCGAATTTGGGAAATTTGAGGTAAAGTGCAAAATTCGAATTTTTCTCATTATTTTCACTTATAATACCACTAGTGACCAAATTATTTCCGGAAATATTTTAGAAATCGCGAATATTTTGATAATGATCTCTATAATTTTTATTCTACACATGATTTCTCTAAAATAAACCGTAATGGAAAAATCTTCAATTTTCTACATCAACTAACTTTTCAGTGCTCACTATTTGTTAAAAACAAAGCTTGTTCTGCGATGTCATTTACTTCTCTTAAATTTTCGATAATTTATTACTACCTGAATCAGACTGTAATCAGAATCAGGGTACATAAACTGGTGTCGGCTCATCTCCGCCCGGCTCATCTCCGCTCGCAACCTTTTTCGGCTCATCTCCGCCCACAGTCATGGTCAACCAAAATACCCGGCTCATTTCCGCCCAGATTTCAACCCCTTACTAATTACGGCATTTTAAATTAGTAGGTATATATTTACATACATACACATTCAAGTAGTATATAAAAAAAATTTGACAGCGACAGCAGTGACATCTTCGTTCATCTGCTACAAAAGTGTGCACTGTTGCACTTCGAACAAGTAACAAATCTACGATTCACTTTTGACAATGCTCCACCATAAAGAAGGTGTGGCTTCGGTTGTATCGTTCTTTATCCTGTGCCTTTACTCTTAAATGTTCAGCAAGGATTAGATTTATGCCTTTGATTATTGTATGTGGCTGAAATGCAATCTTCCCTGAAGGTACCCATTCTTCCTCTGAGGGTGTACTAGATTACTGTCGTTTTAGTTTCTATTTTTTAGCCTGTCTAACATTCTTAGCATTTTCTTTTCTTGCTTGGTTTTGTTTTCTTTTTCTTGTGCGTTCTTTCAATTTTATCTTTTTTTCTTCTTTAAGGAGGTCCTTTCGCCACACCTCTCGCCTCAAATGTTAAAAAAAAAGTTATTAGATTATGACTAAAATTAATTTTTTTCTAATAGTTGAAGTCCTTATTTATCTAATACTGAACTTTTAACTATACCTTACCTTGCAAATTTTTGAGAATTTTTTTTTTAAAAATGTGAGTATTTTTACAGTGCCTCACGAGAAAGTAAGTCCTCAACAACAATTCTCGAATTATACTATTATTTATTGATTAGATGGAGTAGAAAAAAACTAAAAATAAGGTTTTTGAAATATTTAGATTTTGTTTTATACAATATAATATATATAGTAAACCGTGGAACTTATTGAGAAATTAATATTAAAAAATCACAAAAAATTTTCAACTAGGTTACTTGAAAATTTTTTAATAATAATTTCTCAATAAATTCTACGGTAACCTATATATTTTATTGTAAAAAACAAAACCTAAATATTTCAAAAACCTTATTTTTAGTTTTTTTCTACTCCATCTAATCAATAAATAATAGTAAAATTAATTATAATTCGAAAATTGTTGTTGAAGTCTTACTTTCTCATAAGACACTGTACAAACACACACATTTAAAAAAAAAATTCTCAAAAATTTGCACGGTAAGGTATAGTTAAAAGTGCACTATTAGATAAATAAGGACATCTACTATTAGAAAAAAATTAATTTTAGTCATAATCTAATATTTTTTATTTAACATTGGTGGCGAAAGGACCTACTTAAGTTCCTTTTTCTTTAATTATTTTTCTCATAATCCATTTGCCAATTTTTTGATGTTATTGACGAAATTTTTCCTTTTTTAAATTTCTTACTCTTGGAAGGTTTAGGACCTGGCCAGTAACACGCTTTTTTAAAAAGAGTAGGAAAATTTGCAGTCAAATCGACATATGCAGACTTAGTTTATATTGATGGTGGAGTTACATGTTCATGTGATGGTCCTGCTACCGAAAGATCATTTTGAGTATCTACGTTTTCTCTATCCTCACAATTAGTCGGTTTTTCACTCACTATGGGTTCCTCTGCTTCTTGCGTTGGATGAGACATCTCTTTTTGTTCCAAAGGTTTCTTTTTATTTAAGGTACTTTTGTAAAATTCAAATAACGAATGATCTTAAATGTCTCCAGACCAAATAGAATAGCTTTTAAAATTGTCAACTTTTTCCTTGTTTAAAATTTTTTCAACAAAGCGTAAGCCTTTGGTAATTTCCATTAATTCTGTATTAGCTGCACTAAGATCTAGTGCATTTTTCTTTCTGTTTCTGATAAATTCCACATTTACAAAAAACAATTTCGTAAAGTGTCAGGATTTATTCTTTTTTCTAGGGTTTTCCTCAGTAATGGGGCAAAGTGTATTTTTTTCAATACTGGAGTATCATAGTTTTCTTAGCTCCATTCCTGTACATTTTATTTTCACCCTGCTTTTAATGTCCTAAATACGGCAACATCCATAGGCTGAATTTTGTGCATTGAATTGGGCAGCAAGGCTACAAGAATGATTTTGTGTTGCTCACAAAATTGGCTTACATGTAAAGTTAAGTGTGAAGCGTGACTATCTATAAATAATAAGACAGGAAATCTACTCTTTGTTTCAACCAATCACGGATAAAAAATATTCGATATAAACTCGAAGAAAGATTCTCCCGTCATCCACCCGCTCTCAGATTTTCCAATTTCCCACGTGCCAGGGATACTCTTGTCTAATTCCTTAGGTATCCGTTCGTACTTAAAAATTATCATTGGCAGAGCGAGATCTCCTGCAGTATTTCCTGTAATTAATACAGTGAGGCACTCCTTCTAGTCGCTGTTGACTATTTTATAAACGTTTTTTTCCCCATGTGCGACCAAGACTTTATCTCCTTTTGGATTTAAGAAGAAAACAGTCTCGTCTGCATTAAAAATGCGTTTTGGATCTTTTAATATATCAGCATACTCATTCTCTTTAAGGTAATTTAAAACTTCATCAAACCAATCCTTTAGTTGATGTATGGTAACAGACGCTCTGGTAATGGTTAAATTTTGAGGGGTCCGCTCACTGGTTATGACATTTCGTTTTAAAAAACTGGCGTACCACTTTTTTCCAAGTCTATTTTTAGTAAATGGATTATCTCGTTTTAACTCAACCATTAGTTGTTGTGAACTATTCAGTAATTGTTTTTTTATTACTGGAAATCCCACTTTAGCCAAGCTTAGTATCTAGGCAACTAAAACACCTTTTTCTTCTTCTTCTTCTTCTTCTTCTTCTTCTTCTTTTTCTTCTTCTTCTTCTTCTTCTTCTTCTTCTTCTTCTTCTTCTTCTTCTTCTTCTTCTTCTTCTTCTTCTTCTTCTTCTTCTTCTTCTTCTTCTTCTTCTTCTTCTTCTTCTTCTTCTTCTTCTTCTTCTTCTTCTTCTTCTTCTTCTTTCTTCTTCTTCTTC
>OV651818.1:2114365-2122370 GCA_927349885.1 Psylliodes chrysocephalus
TAATGAATAAAAATAGACTGACTGCGCTTTGCATGATGACCCTACATCGAAAAATAATTGCAAAATCTTTTTCGTTTTTCTAGTGTTCGTCGACGTGTTTGAGTGTTTTTTTGTTTTTGTGTTTCTACAAATATTTTATTTTTTTTATATTATGTATGGCTCTGTCTTCTTGTTCATGTTTTTCTTTTATATCACACATTCTGTTTGTTTTTTAAAAATATGTTTTAAGTTTCTTGTTTTTTATTTTTTTTTGTCTTTTCTGTTGGGTTGTTTCATTTATTAGAAACTTTTGTTATTTGTATTTTATTTTTCATTTTCTTTGTTTTTCAACAAATAAACATTCTAAATTTTTTTTAAATTTTGCTTCTCCCTATAGAATTGTGTAACGATGCCCATGGCAATGAGTGTATATAGAAAAATGTTTCGAGTTAGATGTATGTGAAAAATGTATATATTAAGTTAACCTATAAATATATTCAGAGGTGCTACAATAGGTTGCCCAAAATAACCGAAAAAAGCCTGTAATAAGCTAGGATAGGATAGGAAAGTTGGACACATCAGTTTTTTAATTATTTTTAATCTCAATAACTAAAAAACTATATATTGATAATTAATTTGACTTTATAAAGTTCTAACATCTGACGTAGAGAGCGTATCTAACCAGCAACTAAAATCGTTAGTTGTATTATTCTACCAATGGGTGTCAGGCGCGATTGCCTCCATTAATTTTTAAATGGAGATTATCGTACTATATTCCTCATACAATGGTGTAAGTGTGACGGGGTAAATTTCTAAGTGGTTGGTATATTAGAGAGAGCGAAAGTTGGAATTTTTAAAGGTATCAGGTATATGAGATTAAGAAGCAGGAACAACGTAGACGATACGAAGAAAAAGAACAGGGAGAAAATATTCAGATTATGGTTGATGTGCTTGCAACAAAAGGTGGCAAAAGCAACTGAAGAAAGTCATGGAAGTGGCATAAATATGCAGACTATCAATAATTTAACGTATAAAAGACGATTGCATTAAAAAAGAAGATTAATGATAACAAAGAAGATATAAAGAAGAAATTTGATGAAACAATAAAAGGAATGAAAAATTTGATAAAGTTATTAGGAAAATTAAAGAAAAATTAATGAAGATATAAAGACATACATGGCCAATCAAGTCCTAGAATGTAAAAAGGAAATCAGAGATAATTGGAAGGACTAATGAAGTTGAGAAAGGACAAGATGATCAAATAACAGAGATAGTACAACAAATAAAGGTAGTTTAAGATTATAGGACTAAAAAATTGAAGCGTTGAGAAAAAATATTTGTTTTGGCCATGGTAATCTAATTGGGAAACTAGAAGAAGAAAAAGTCCCAATATATTTAATGAAATAAACTGCACAAGATATTCTCTATAGGCACAAAAGACGCTAATTGTTTTTTTAGACAGATTGCTGAATTAAAAGAGTCAGTAAAAAAAAAGCATTTCGCACGACGCGCAAAATTGACGCGTTCCTGGCACTGACACCTACAATTTGCGCTATATCTTAACCACCCATATCGAAAACTTGCTAAAAAATAGAGTATTACCAGTAAACGCTGAATAATAATAAGAAAACTTCTATTTTTATCCAGTCTTCACAGTTTTCTACTTTTTAACCGAGCGTGCGCGACACCCCCACTGTTTCAATGAAAAACTTTTCCCAACGCGAGCTTGCGAAGGACAGTGTAACGCGTGACGTCGGGTTGTAATAAAGCGCTGCGACGCCAGGTAAAGATTCGCCGACGCGTAAGTTTTCGTGCTACAGGTGAAAATTAAAAAATAAAATCGTTAAATTCAAACGCCGGTTTTGACAATGGTGAAAAGTAGTGAAGTTGGTTAAGAAACTTTATGGTTTACAAAATTTAAATACAAAACAACTATATTAAAGGTATAGTTAAAAATTAATTAATATCCTTTAGGTTTTCTTTATGTTGAACTTTCTTGGTATTTATGATGTTTACCAAGATTTACGAACAAATTTTGTATATTAAAATTCTGAAACTAAATTATTTTAATAGAGTTCATTACATCAAATGTTGACGTAATTGTATTAATTGAAAGTTTTATAATCCAAATAAACTGTCATAAAATTGATAATTATAATGTGGTCTATAATGAAGGGGACTTCAATAAAAATGATGGAGTGATAGCATGTATTAGAAAAGAATTAGAATACACTGCAAAAATAGTAAGTATAGCATATTGTTAGGTCATTGAAATAAAAATAAAAACAACAAAAAACAAATATATTGATATAGAAACCCCCTGTATATTGATTTTTTATAAATTTGCCGAGACTCTTAAAAAGGAGTGGTTCGGCTCTAAAAAATTTACAATATAAGATTAAAACCAAATTATAATAAAAAAATTTAAAATTTTTTTTTTTAATTTTTCTTCTTAGGGGGCCTTCTTTTCCTACTTCTCCTGCTTCTGCTGCTTCTCCTACTTCTCCTGATCCTCCTCTGTACTCCAACCTGCTACTTCTGCTATCTGCTACACTTTCCTCTTCTCCTTACCTTTCTTTTATGTTTAACTCCTTGTTTCCTCTGCTCACCGTCTACTTTCTTGGACTCCTTGTCTCCTCTGTCTGCCTCGATTCCTCTCACTGCTCTATCTGTTCTCCAAACTTTACAATAAAATCTCTTTTTAACCTTTTATATATTTTCGTTTATTTTCTATTTCTTCAAAACAAATTCACAATATATTACAATCCAAAAACCTTTTGACAATTACTATTTTTGCTGACAATGTCTTCCCAATCAACAAAAAACCCCGACATTTTGATTTTTTAACTTAAATTTTACTTTCCAGATACTACACCACCCCAGTATCGTTTAATTTAGATAATAAATTTGATGACGTCAGAAATTTCTATATCAAATCCCCCAAATTAATTGTTCGGCCAGTATATTTTTAAAATATACTGTGAACAATAAATTTTAAATTTTATCCAAATATTGAAATTACCTAATTTATTCATTCTACTTATATATTTTTGTGCATTCATTTCCAATCTTAAGTTCACTTTTTCCAAAATTCTTTCATACTTCTCCTCACTTACTATTTCCCATTTCTTTATTGGCAGAACACCTTTCATTATAAACACTGGACTTTTACACGTTATACTGTTAGGAATATTATATAGATAAAATTCTACTTCTGCTAAATGATTTTCCCACTTAGTATGATCTGTTTCCACCAATATTCTCAAAAATACCTTTCTGCAGGATTCGCCGCTGGATGTCTTATACTAATTATTTTACATTCAATTTCATTCTTACTACAAAATTTCCTAAATCTTTCATTTGCAAAATATGTCGCATTGTCCAAAATTAACTTTTTAGGTTTTCCACATTCTCTAAAATATTTATTCAACTTTTCTTTTACTACAGAAGATTTCATACTTTTTGTTGGATATAACTTAACATATTTAGAGAAAACATTCACTATAATAAAAATATTCATACTTCCTTGTTCGCTCTTTATCAAGTTGCTAATAAAATCTATTGCTATCACTTCTAAACATTTCTTTGCCATGATTGTCTTCACCTCATTTCTATTTCTCCTATTCTTTTCTTTTCCTAATTGACGTGTATGACATCTCCTTGTTATCTCCTTTGCCAATCTTTGGTCCCCTTTACCTATAGAATTTTCCCTAAACACTAACCATAATTTCCTAGCCGCTACATGTCCATTATCAAAATGTAATTCTTTCAATATTTTTTTACTTAATTCTTCAGTAATTACAAATACCTCTCTCCCTTCATATCCTTATATCAATACATTTTATTGCTCAATTGTTCTTCTTTTCTCCTTATCTGACAAACCCCTCTAGTCTATAATTATTTGTTCTAACGAAAATAAGCCTTCTATTTCCTTTAACAAATTCACACCAATTTTCACAACTCTTTTATAGTCCCCCTTTTTTTCTTGATCTTCTCTTGTTAATGCATCTGACACAACATTCATGCTACCAGGAATAAATCTAATCTCAAAATCATATTCTTGTAAAGTCAATATCCATCTATGGATCCTACTGTTTCCAAATCTATTTTTTAGTATTTTAGTTAAAGCCACATGATCTGTTTCAACAAAAAAACCTCCCCCCTAATAGATAAAAACGTAATTTACCAATACAAAAAATTATACTTGCTAATTCTAACTCTGACACGCTATAATTCCTTTCATACTTTTTTGTCATTCTTGATACAAAACAAATAGGTACTTCTAACCCTTTCTGATTTTGTACTAAAACCCCTGCGAACCTATTTTTTGAAGCATCTGTTCTCAATACAAACTCCTCATTGTAATCCGGATGATAAACCATTAATTTTCTACAAAATTCCTTTTTTAAACCAACAAATGCATTCTCTCTTGCTTCTGTCCATCTCCACTTTGCATCCTTCCTCAATAACTCAATTAACACCTTCTCTTTATTACTTAAATCTGGTATTAATCTTTTGTAATAATTCATTATTTCTAAAAAACCTCGTAATGTTTTTAAATTTGTCGGTCTTTTATATTCCAAAATACTTTTCACCCTTTTCTCATCCATCTGCATTCCTCTTTCATTTATCTTATATCCTAAAAATATGACTTCCTTTTGAAAAAACTGACATTTTTCAATATCTATTTTTAAACCAGCTAGATCTAATTCTCTAAGTACCGTTTCCACTTGTTGTAAATGTTCTTTTTCATTTCTTGAAAATACCAAAATATCATCAACATAATGCAATACAAATTCTTTATATTTATTCAGAATCTTATGTAATGCCCTAACTAAAGCTGCACATGCACTTTGTAAACCAAAAGGTACCACACAAAACCTATACACTACCCCATCTATTGAAAATCCTGTATAATCTCTACTGTTAATATCTAATGGAATTAGCCAAAAACTGTTTTAAATCAATTTTAAAAAAAAAAAAAAAACTCTCTGTTAACCTTCCGAAAATTGCATCTACATTCATAGATGATTTATATTAAGGCACTGAATACTTGTTTATATTTCTTGCATCCAAACACAATCTCAATTCACCATTCACCATTCACCACAATTGGACTCATATACCTTATGTTATTTCTTTCAATAATTTCCTCACCTACCATTTTATTTATCTCTTTTCCAACATCCTTTCTATACCTATATGGTATTAAATATGTTTTAATTCTGAAATTTTCTATTCCCTTTACTTCTATCTTATGCACATAATTCTCTGCCATTCTCATTTCTTTCATAACTAACCTTTTATACTTTTCTATTAAATCTCGGAATATACTTTTATACTTTTCATCACATGAAAACTCAATTTTACCTTTCACTTCCTTATTTTTCCACGTTTCCTCTACCATATTACACCTCTTCTCATCTACTATACACTTATATTCTGCTTTTTTACTTGCAAACTCAAAAACCTCTCCATTTATCTCTACTATCAATTCATCATAATCAATTTTAATTCTTTGCTTACATAAAATATCTGTCCCAATTACTAAATCCACCTCCAAATTTGGTACTACCAAAAATTGATTCTCTATTTCTATATTATTCCTTAACCTAATCATTTTTATTACTGATTTATTCACCTCGTATAATTTTTTTCCATTTGCACCTACCAAAACAGTTTTTATTATCTTTATTATATCATTTTCCGCTTCTATTATCTTTACATTTATTATTGATACCTCTGATCCTGTATCTACTAAAAATTTTATATTTTTATCCCCTGTGTTACCTTTTAAATAAATTAACCCTATTTCTTCCCTATTTTGATCTATACTTTCACCCAAATTTATAAATTCCCTCGGATGTTCGTATACGCAAACTTTAATTTTTAGTCTTGGTAAGTGCTTCTTACAAAATTTTCTTAATTCATTTGTGTTTCTTGCCCTATAACTTGTACGTTATTCACTCTACGACCTCTTTCGCCTGTATTTCTTTCCTGATTTCTCATATCTTGTGATACATCTCTTCTATTATTCCAATTTCTATTCCTATTATATACATTGCCATTGTCATATCTTTTATTATTTCCATAATTAGTTCTTCTGTTCCAATTTTCCTTTCTTCTGTATTCTCTATCATTACCATAATTAAAATTTATTTTTCCTCTTCCCTCTTCTCCTTGATTATTCCTATCATACCTCTCATTTATTCTTATCAAATTCCTCCTATCATACCCGCATGCACTATTTTGCTGAATTTTCAAGAGATATATTAATAATTGATCCATCTTACAAATTCCTTGGAATGTTATTTGGGCTGAAATTTCATTTTTAAAATGCTTACCAATACATCCTACTATATGTTCTTCTGTCATTTGTGGATCTAAATATTGAGCCATGTCATATAAATTTGCTGCATACATATTATAGTCCATATATCCTTTATTGTCACATTTACCCTGTATTAACATATTCCTTAATCTGTCTTATCTCTCCCCAAAAATAGTTCATAAATTGTTTCTCCAACTCCTGTAAACTCGGATTGATTTTTTATAAATTTGCCCAGACTCTTAAAAAGGGGTGGTTCGGCTCTAAAAAATTTACAATATAAGATTAAAACCAAATTATAATAAATTTTTTAAAAACATTTTTTTTTAATTTTTCTTCTTAGGGGGCCTGCTTTTCCTACTTCTCCTGCTTCTTCTGCTTCTCCTGCTTGTCCTACTTCTCCTGCTCCTCCTCTGTACTCCAACCTGCTACTTCTGCTATCTGCTACACTTTCCTCTTAAATTAAAATAAAACTTCTCTTTACCTTTCTTTTATGTTTAACTCCTTGTCTCCTCTGCTCACCGTCTACTTTCTTGTACTTCTTCTCTGCCTCGATTCCTCTCAGTGCTCTATCTGTTCTCCAAACTTTACAATAAAATCTCTTTTTAACCTTTTATATATTTTCGTTTATTTTCTATTTCTTCAAAACAAAACAAAAACCTTTTGACAATTTCTATTTTTGCTGACAATCTCTTCCCAATCAACAAAAATCCCGACATTTTGATTTTTTAACTTAAATTTTACTTTCCAGACACTTCACCACCCCAGTATCGTTTAATTTAGATAATAAATTTGATGACGTCAGGAATTTCTATATCAATATATTAATATAGTTTATAGGTCTCCTGCTGTGGATAGGGACGAATTTTTATTATCACTGCGATCTTATCTAGATCAAACAAAAATCAACTAATTGAAAATCACTTCTTTGTAGGTGACAATAACTTAGATATTTTGAAAGAAGAGAAACATATCGATTGTTAAACGGTAGAAGGTCCTGAGCCACAGATGTAAAGGTTTTCAGGAGGAAGGAAATTTGTTTGAAAAAAAAAATGGTTCCGCTTTTTTACATATTAACCAATTATATAAATAGTTTGTTTAAATAAAACTTTCGATCATTTTAAATACCATTTTATGCCTGAATATCAAAACAATGATGGTTAGGGCTTTTTTCCTTTAATGTATTTGGGTTGTTAATATTTTTTTGTGGGATAGGTCTTTTTAATAAGCCTCATAATAATTTACTATTAGGCCCTGATTTATTGCTAACAGAAAAAACAGGAATTTAATATTTTTATTTTAAATTGGAATTAAAAAGTGTTTGTACCTATTACATAAGCTAACACAAAAATAAAATACGAATATTATTCATACTTGCTAATAGTGTCTTCTTCATCGGATTCTGGTAAAGTGACAGGAGTATCTTTTGCAATGAGGGATTTATATTCTTCATGGTATTTTTCATCAATTATATTATTTTCGCACATTTCCAATAGACTATCATATTTTTTAAGGTGTATTTCTTGACGCTCTGTGTATAAAGGTACTAATTCTATGTTTCTTGATAGTCTCAAATTTTCAAGAGTTACAAACTTAACTTCATCCTTAAGTGAGTATTTGAATTTTATGAACAAAATGAGAATAATGAAATAGGCATAAAAATAGATACTGTACTTTCCCGTGAATCTTAGAATATGT
>OV651818.1:2122870-2140870 GCA_927349885.1 Psylliodes chrysocephalus
AGACACTACAAATTTTTTTTTTATTATTTAAAAAAATATTTATTGACCTTTAAACAACACAATTTTGTTGTTTTGATGTCTTATGCTAGCAGCTTTATTAACTCTAGTTTTAGTGAGATATGTTAGTCGGATACTAACATATTTATTAACTATGCACTCGATTAATAATATTCTATGATTATCCAACACAAACTGGTCCAAACTGTGCTGCATAATATTCAAAAAGACATTAGAATTTATGAATTCTTTTAAAACTAATATGCTGATGATATCAACTGATATTTTTTTCTTAGAGTCTTTCATAATTTTTAATATTTTTTCACATTTTAAACAAATGTTTATTACATCTTCCAATGGATATTGCAAACCATTTTTATTCTTTATATCAATGAATGAAAATAGAAACAAATTTCTAGGTTTACTTATTAAAGCATCTAGACATTGTTCACAAATGATTTTCTTTTTTAAATAATAAACAACATATCCAGAATTGTAAGTGATTATATACTTAGAAAAGGAGGAGACTGGGTCTGGTAAATAATCATGATCATTTTCAATAACATTCACTTTCTCAAAATCGTCAATATTATCAGACATTGCATATTCCTTTGAAGTAACATTTAACTGGCTGGTTATATTGCACTTTAAAATAGTTAATTCCTCCAAAGGAAAACAATTTCCACGGAAACTATCTCTTAATTTAACATGAACTAAAATTGTTTTATATGCAGACTGAAATTGCCTGACTGTAGGATTATTGTTAAAACCTCCATGAGACCGTATTGAACAAAAAAATAATTCTAAATTGTCTTGTGAAATTTTGTACAAAGGCAAAAATTTTTAAAACTTATTTTCTACAATTAAATTATTGTATAGTAATTTTAGGCTTGCAATGCATATTTTTAAACCTAGAAAGCCAGTGGATCTATCAGTTTCTAATAGAAGTTTATCATCAGTATGTGTTCTTAAAGAACTAATATATTTATAGACAGAGTCAAGAAAAATACATGTATTATTGTAATTATTTTCAGATAGAGGTTCCTTTTAATTGAATTGCAAAAGACTTCGTGAATTCAGGGTGTCAAACAGAATGTTCATTTTTTTAATAAAATTAATTGTCGCCCCAGCATTTTTAAAATCTTCAATATGTAGAACGTTAGCACAAAAATCTAAGGCAGTTACGACGCTTTCGCTAAATAGTTGGGTTGCAAGACGAACTTTTATTTTTTGTTTTTTAAAAGCTATATGTTGCGAGTTTAGCTTATTTACTAAGTGGAAAGATTCATTTTTCTGTAATTCGTGAAGTTGTTTGAAATACTTCCACTCAACAATTTTATTTTCTTCATTTACAAATGAATACTTTTTTGCTAAAGTATTTCTAATTACCTTTAGCATATGTGGCGGATCTAAAAATATAACAATTTCTTCATTATTTGATGGATGCTTAAAACTAGTTTTTAAAGTTGTATGATGTAAATTACAGCCCAAGAGTTTGGCCATTGTTAGATTATTAGAAGCACCATCAAATGTTAAACTTACAACACTAACACCTACTTCATAACATTTCTTTAAGCATTCTAATACCAGCCCCTTTTTCTGTTCACCTGTCATACCTGAAATTAAAAAATGTCCTACTGGAATTTTTCAGCTTCCATTTACACAATTTAATAAGAAAACAGGAGCATTGTTTGCAAGCGTAATTTTATTTGCACCCGTTCCTACATCTACACAACCATAACTTCTACGTTCGCTTCCAACAAACTACTCATGTTGACGAATGGCCATTTCATCCATAATAAGTGCACAAATTATTTTTTCGTTGGAAGAATTTGATTTAATCTGTAGGGCATTGAAAGCCTCACTTGTGAATCCAGGTTCACCTTTTATACTTTGATACCATCGACTGATTGTACGGACATATGTGGTAAGCAAGTGTCAAATGTTCTTCTTACAAAATTATAAGCAGCAGGTGAGTAATAGTGAAGAGTTAAGGAAAACACTTTTAGCTCTTCTGAATACTTTTTAGGCAATGGTAGGTTGGACTTTTTTTTAATTGCCTGCTACATATCTCGATGGGGCCCCCAAGTTTTGACATATCTAACTCATCTTCCTGTATCAAACGTTTTTTACTTAAATCATTTAATATATTTTTAAGTTGGCAATTTTATTCACTTTTCGGGAAAGTTGTCGTCTTAGCAATTTTAATTTTTGCTTTCTTTTTGCATTTGTTGCCCGGACAGAGGAGAGTGTATGTAATATTTTTTGTTTCTTTGGCGTCAGCGGTTCTTTATATGAAATATTTAGAGAAGAAGTAGAGGGTACAGGTAATTCGATCTGACTGGTTTGATTTGCTGGTTTAATAAGAATATTTGAAAGAATCCTGATTTTTGGAGGAGGAGGTGTAGGTATAGATGGGTTAGTCTGGAACAAGATTTGGTATGTTATAAAGCCTTAAATATAGATCCATGATACAAAAACTACTAGTTTAAGTTCCAAAACTACTAATTTTTAAATATCATTAATTTCGTAGTATGTTTTAAATTATATTTATTGTGTATTGTGAACAAAGTCAGCAGGTTTTTAAATTAAGGAACATCAATTTAATGTTTGTTTATTTAATATTAATAACAATTGTAATGTGGTACATGAGCGGGCATATTATTTTATATCATGAGGATGAGGAGGTACATGGCAGTGAGTGATGGCCACAAATCTAATTAAATAATAAAAATACATCACCAGTATTTCTTATTATACAATATATTCATTATCAAAACGGTATAATAATAGAAAATTAAGATCTAATAAAAACTGCTTTTAAATACTTGAAATTTTATTCTAAATTATATGTTACTTAAAAAGGTAGTCATTTAAGTGTAATTGTAAGTTGGTTTTTAAGTTTAATTATAAGTTGGTTTTTAAGTTTAATTATAGTTGGTTTTTAAGTTTAATTATAAAGTTAGTTATTTAAGTTTTATTATAGTTATCTAAGTATTAATATAGTTATTTGTCTTTATTATAAAGTTAGTCAAGCCAATGTTCTTTATTAAGTTAGTTATTTAAGTTTTATTGTAAATAAAGTGTATCCTAACTAAACATTCATTTATTGTCGGAAAAGCATTCTTTTTCAGTCTGACCCTAAACTCACTCTTATCAAAAAATTCTTCCTTGAAGTGAATAGAGCACAACATGCTATTCGGTTTAGGCTCAAATTGGTCTTTTCCCACAAATTTAGACCAAATTTTGAGATATTGTGGGTCTTTTGGAAACCTATAATAAAAAAAAGTTAGGCATTCTAAAAAAAATTCTAAGTACACTCCTTATACTTACTTATAAAAACTTAAATTAGATATTTTCTTACGCTCTTTCACTGAAGAGTTTTAACAATTAATTTTGGCACACTTTATACAAATTAATTAAAAAAAAAACACTTATTAAGATAGAAATAACGTCGAAATATTTAAATTTGAAAAAGTCTGACAACTCTTTGACAACTATAACATGACCACTAAGAGAGGGGGAAGGGGTGTCGTTTTTTTGGCATGTCATCTCCATAGCATTCAACCTCATTGATCACAATGTAGCACCTCACCACTTGTTTTATTTATAGAAATAAAATATAATATACTAAGTGACATAGAAAACAGAACACCCAGTTGTGACACCCTTTTCTTCGTCTCTAAAAATAAAGAAAAGGGGTTGGGGTGGCGCTAAGCTGTTCTTCGAACAAGGGCTGCTCAGGCGCCAGTTTTGGTAACGCAGTCTACTCTGCGGCCCTGGGGTGCACTTAGAGTACACCCTCAGCAGACTCAGTGGAGTCCAGGTACAAACAAAAAAAATAAATAAATAAAACGGTCAGACCTTCACTATTTAGTTGACCTACACTGGGGTAATAGAATAAATAAAACTTTTCACTGCACTTTTACCTATTAGTAACTAAGCCCTGAAAACGGAAAAAGTAAAGGAGTAATTCAAAATTAAACTCAGGAATTATAATTAAGAATATATTTACAAAATAAAATAAATAAAATAAAAAAAATAAAACAAATGCCACGAAGGTGAAATCGGTAATTATATATATTTAATAGCGGTAATAAAATAAATGTAGAATTTATGTGTTGTTGATAAAATAGACGGTCTCGGTGTTAACAGAAAAGTGCTATAACGGTAAAATTAACTATGACCTATGCTATACCCATGAGAAAATAAAAATAATAATTTTCTTTTAAAAAAAATATAACGGTGGGCACTAACACCCTTAGCACAAATTCTTTCCTACTAATGCAAATAACCGGTTTTAGTCATAAGACAAAAATCTACAATAGTAAAATTAAATATGATTTAAACTATACCTTTTAGAAATTAAAAGTTAATAATTTATTCTCAGTAATCAATTATAGACAATTTATGAACGGCAGTGAACGGTATCACTTTGCACTCCTGATAGGAAAAAAAAATGACGGTTGCCTTTGTAAGAATATGACGGTTAATATCCTCCCCGCAATATTATTTAGCTAGACACAATAGTCCCAATACAGGTGACTTAAAACGGTATTATTCGACCAACACTTTAGGGAATATTGACGATTTTAACTTTATTTATTCGGATTCAAATTTCTCTTATGTAGACATCTGGTAATCCATAGCTTCTACAAAAGCGAAAAAAAAAACTCTGATTCTCGACGGGGAAGCAAGCGAATACCGCTATCACCCCTGATTCACGCGGAAATGGTTGAAGGGTACTACAGCCCCGGATCTAAATCCAATTTGTTACCCTGACAGGCACTAAGAAATCTAAAATACTGGTCGAATTTCTTAAGTAATTAATAGAGACGGAAAAAAATGTTGCTGGGAGAATTATTAGACGGAATTTTAAATAAAAGGCCTACCTTGCTTAAGCTTTCACTAACTCGGTATTCACACACACATTTCGTAAAAGTACTTTTTAATTCCAATACCGACGGACAGGAAAAAGAGAGGCCCTCTCCTCGAAAACATCTACTTTTATCAAAAGTCGTACTTTTGGAGTGGGGACGGCAGTCCCTTCTTTTCTGAAATATGTTGTTTTGCAAAAAAAAACCTTAATTGATCAGCTTACTGATAAACCTACTAGAATTGCTATTTTACGACAAGATTTAATTTATTGTGATATTGAAAAGTTTTAAACTACGAGGGCTCTTGCAAAGGTTTAAAAACGGTAATTCTATGGAAATATTAGTTACAGGGGGGTTTGCAAATGTTCATAGACGGAAATTAATTTATGGAATAAATTAACGGGAATTTTAGTGACTTCGTCACACAGTATTAATGAATTTATTACAAAGAATTTCTAGTAATATGTTTGTTTAAGTTAGAATAAAAAACGATCAGTTTTTCAGCCATATCGATAGAGTAGTTTTTGTGTTATCGTCCTGTTCTCACAAAAAAGTAAGACGCGATAATTGTGTTTTGTAGCTACAATTCGCATTTGATCGTCGTACAATACTTTGTGAAGAGCTTTTTTGATTTTTTTATCATGCCTAGAGTGAGAAGACGAGAAAATTTTCTACAGCTTAGCGAGTTTGATAGGGGGCGAATAGTGGGCTTACGCGAGGCTGGTTTGTTTCAGAGAAATAGCCACGAGGATGCACAGAAGTGTAAATACGGTGGTGGTTTGTTTTCGGGTATGGAATCAAGAAGGCCGTACACGAAGAGCGGGAGGTACAGGACGTGTCAGAAGAACGGCCCCACTCCAAGATCGCCGCCTTAGGCTCTACGGGACCGCTTCACGTCCACAAGGTCAATTGCTGACCAATGGTTTGCAGAACATGGCAGGCCAATAACAATGCGAACTGCTTATCGCCGTGTCAGAAGTTTCGGACTTACGTCATACCGTCCTTAGTTTGTCCTACCTCTCACTCCTAGGCACCGAAGTGATCGACTGGCTTGGTGCAGAGAACGGCTGAACTGGGACCATGAATGGAATACCATTGTCTTTATTGATGAATCCAGATTCTGTTTGGGCATGCATGATGGACGTGCAAGGGTGAGAAGGCGGCGTGGTTAAAGACGAGATCCTCAATTTTTCGTGGAAAGGCATGTGCACCACACTGTCGGTATTATGGTATGGGGGGCCATTACTTATGGAAGTAGGTCACCTTTGGTATTCATCAGAGGCAACATGACCACCGTGCGTTACATCCAGGAGGTGGTGGAACCACATGTTCTGCCTTATATTCGGACGCTCCCCAACCCACTTTTCCAACAAGATAATGCACGACCACATGTAGCCAGAATTACGTTGGCCCATTTTAAAGAAAATAAAGTCGATTTGTTGCCTTGGCTTCCTAGATATCCCGATCTTTCACCCATAGAACACCTCTGGGACATTATGGGAAGAAGATTACTCCATTTACCCCATCCTCCTCAGATTCTAGCGGCACTTCAGCATGAGGTACAAGTTGCCTGGGATGAGATACCTCAAGAGGAAATCGACCATCTTATTAGGAGTATGCCCCGACGTGTTTCTGAGTGCATAAGACATCGTGGAGGACCAACACACTATTAATTTTTTACTTCTTTTCAACGGTTGTATTTTTCTTACATTTTGATCAATTACTTAACTAACCCAAAGACACATGTATACTAAAAATTATTGTAATAAATTCATTAACACTGGGTGTTCTGTTTTCTATATTACTTAGTATAATTAAAGAAATTACAAAAGAAAATAGGGAAATAAATTACATTTCCTTTTACTCTTTTATATAATACGTCTCCTCTGCATTATTTATAATTATTGTTAGTTTCGTTATGTCAAATCATTTATACTATAGGTTTGAGGAAAAGACAGTGAACTGTTTATTTAAATGGAACGCCAATATCGTTGGGTGCGCGTGGTATAAATGGTCCTCTAATGCTAATTACGAGTTTTAACTTTCAAACTCACTTTTTAAAAACTAATAATTTTATTTTTAAAAATACTTTTAATAATAGTTATATTATAAATACAAAGTAAAATATATATTGGACTAAAAAAATATTATTAATTGGCAATCTATTTATACTAAAAATAAATACTGACATCGGTAAACATTGGCCGGCCGTGGTTACGTCGCTATACCTTTGACCATGTGGAATGTGTTGAATCGGCAGGTCATTGTTCTGTAACTTCTTCATCCCCCAGAGGATTCTTGTACGGGACGAACAAGACTTTCCCTGTTTCTTCATCATCGGTTGATGTCTGTTGAATACCAGGACTTTTTGTAACAAATATATAGAAGAAGGATTGTAGGGATTATGTACATTAGTAGTGGCTGGTTTTGGATTCCGAATGTTCCAAGTTTATGATTTGAATGTGTTCTTCTTCTGTCATTAGTTTATGAAGTTTATGAAGTTTATGAAGTTTATGAAGTTTATCCAAGGGGACTCGATCTAGTTTTAAAGTCTTCGCCTTGTATATTCCCTGGAGTGGTATGGTTTTAATTTTTGTTATGGTCAGAGGTTCTGCTATGACGTAAAGAGCAAAACAATATATGAGGAAAATTATCTCACTGCTCAGTCAAAGAGAGGTTCGTAGGTATTGTGGTACGAGTCAGTTTACCTAAACTTGCCTATAATCCTTACTTGGGTGCAGGCCAGTTCTATCAATTAAAGTAGACGAATTTCTAACTGTATATTTATGGTAATGATAAAATATAAATGTGGTTTTTTTAGAAAAATGTATGTTTTAATCGAATCTTTTAAACAAAATGATAGGTATTGAAATCTACAGCTGGCGTACCAATTAAATAGATATCTATCCGTGTGGTTTACAGTAAATATATACAAATATACAAGTCAATCTCGTTATATAAAAATAATAATATGTACAATTTATTTACAGGATATCCCTGAGCACTGAGGGTGGGAAATGTCCTGCTAGGTTCAATCCTAGGAGTGTTTAACTGGCGTTATTTTAATAAATTAAAATTGTTTTACCTGGGTGTCAAATTAGGTAATACAAACGTATGTCAATGTTTGATTCGTCTTATTCCGAGGGTGCTTGTGTCGTCCTATCAGTATCTTGGCCTCAAAGGGTAAGCCTAGGTCCTATTGACTTCCGTTGTATGATTTAGGTTCTATTTTAGATAACTGCGGTAAACGAGGTTACCTCCAGGGATGTAAATGGTAACTGGGTATCTAGTAGTAGTATCCAACAGTTGATTCCACAAATAAAACTAACTCGTCTCAAAGTAATGTCCAGATATATGAATAAGATCCGCCACCAGAATACGAAATGGCAAACGAAAAGCGTAAGTTAAGAAAGAAAAGAAAAAGGAGAAAAGGAAAAGGCCTGAAATATACAAAATACTAGTTTAGTTATAAAATCGAATTTTAGGAAATGAAAATAAGTGGTGGTTTAAAATTTTACGTTACCTGAAGATGAAATGTGGCCTTATTTGATGTGAGTTATTTAGTTTATTGAAAACGAGTTTACTTAAGTTACCAACCAATGGCATAAGTAATTATGTTTTCAATTGATTTCTTTTCTAGCACATGAATCCTTTAAAAAAGTTCCTCAAATGCACATGCTACTTGAAGGTGTACTAGAAAAGTAAAGATAGCAGGATATGCATAAAACAAGTTAAAATGACTTCCACAGGAAATGATATTAAATCATGTCAGGTAACATAAAAATATATACATAGCCAATTTCTCACAAACCTAATTCCAAGAATTTCCAGATTATGTGGGGTTTTAATTATTGAATTTTCCAAAATATAAAACAGCTGTCTAAAGTGAATGACATAATGTCAGAATAAATGTAAATAAACAAAAGAAGATAAACCTGAAACCATTCATCTAATTCAAATCATTTCTATTTTCTGTTAGACTTCTTTTAATAGATTTTATTCCTATTATTCTTAAATAATAAATTAAAGTAAATTAAAAAATTAAATCTCAATACTATATACATTATTTTTGTGGCAAAAGCATCCCAGTACATTCATATGGTTTTTGAACCGTAACAGTTCTTCTGGTATTATTGTTTTCGAATTTATAAATATTTGGTAATTTAATTAGGAATGTTTCTTGGAGAGACATAATTTCTGTGGTGAAGCAGTGGGTGTTTAGCTTCGTTAGCTGTGGGAATATTGTTGTGTAGTATGCTTCTGACATTTTCTGGATTATGGCGCCATTAATTTGTACTGATACGTGCTCGCAAGAGGCTTCTATGTTCCAAGATCTTTACAGGGCACATCAAGGTATTTCCTGGTTTGTTAGGAGATAAGAAGCAGGAGGGATAATAGTTGTGTAATTGTATGTGGGGATTGAAATTGTATGGTAATATTTAAAGAATTCTGGATTCAAAATAGGAAAATGAAGAATGAAGACGATGGTTTCGTTTGAATAATAGGCGTCGACGGTTATGACATTGTAGTAGTTTTGTGCATTTTCTTTCATGTACAAGAGCTGTTCTTTGGAATGGAAATCGTGCATGGTTGTTACCGTCCATTGCAATTCTTTCTTTTTTATGAGGCTGTTATGGAGGGTAATTATTCTATCCAGTGTTACTGCTCCTTCCAAGTCGTTTAAAAGTTGGAGTACAATTTGGAGAACTAGGTTGAGTTGGTCTAATACGTTCCTTGTCTGGAGATAATGGTTAAAATCGACGACAAATTTGTTGAGTTCTGTTCCAGTTTTTTTGTGTTTCTTCTATTATTGTTTCTTGGTTGTGTTTCAGTAGGGTTATTGTTTCGTTAAGATTTTCTAGGATTTTTGTATTTAAACTCGTGTGACCGTTGACTTGATCTATGATGTTTTTCTGATTTTTCTCCAAAGATGCAATAGTTTTGTTATATTTTTCGGCATCTTCTTGGTCCAGATTTCCAGAAATAAGTTTTATGATGCTCCCATACCGTTTATAAGTCTTCTTCTTTTGTTGAGGTTTGGATGAATGGGGGAGAATTTTTCCTTTACGGATTTTAATTGGTATTGGAGTGCACGGTTAAAATTTTGCAAACTGTTGAAGTAAGGGTGGCTTAAACCATTTGAATAGCTGTTGTAACGGCCTTATATTGATTTTCTATAGATTCGATCTGCTCTTCTATAGGTTCTAGTGGAAAATAATGGATAAAGTCGTAAATATTACTTTGAATCCTTGCTTGTCTCAGGTTGAGCGGTAGAATTCCCGGACTGTCCTTCAGATTTTGAATATTGATCTCGTCTCCCATTATGGGTAGGATCCTGTGAATAAGATTTTTACTTTAGTTCTCTGATACTTGATATTCTTCTTATGAACTGAAGTTGCAGGTGTGTCAACTGTCACAGAGTTATCGTTCTGGACTATTTTTGGAGCAAATCTGGAAAGAAGTTTGTTCCGATTAAGAGTCCTTCTTTAATAGATTTTGGAGTTTGGCTTGTAGGTAATAAGTATATGTCTGGTTTCATTTCTTTTGTCTATGTTGGCTTTTTGTTATCGTATATATGTTTGTTAATTTCTTTGTAGATTTCTTTGGTTTTCTCTCGGTGTTGTTTTACGTAATTGTTTAATATCATTTTGTTGATGTCCATGTCAAAAGGGCCTCTTGTGTCTATTGTAACCCAGGGTGGCATAAGGCATTTGCTCTTTGATGGGAATGGTCACTTGAATACTTCTTATTATTCTCAAGTTCTCTACTATTGTGGAATGAAATCTCTCAATGATTCCGTTAAATTGAGGGTTGTCAGGTGTTGTGTAGTGTTCATTTTATGAGCATCAACAAAATCTTACATAACACCGTTTTTGAACTCTATACCACTATCAGCATCAATCATTTTTGGCAATCCATGGTGTTTGACGAAGATTATAAGTGCTCCTACTATATTGACTGCAGTTGCACCTTCTAGATGGTGGACTTGACCGTATTTAGGAAATGCATCCACAATTGTTAGGAATTTCTGACTACTAGCTTAAAAGATATCGATGTGAACTATCTCTAGAGGTTTTGTTGGAGTTGGTGTGAGCATAAACTTCGGTTTCGGCGGAGTTCTGTCTTATTTATTTTCTTGACATATATCGCAGAAATTGATGATATCTTATATGTCCTTCTTCAGATTTGGTCAAAAGTATTGTTTTCTAATTTGCAGTTCGGTCTCGTTCACACCTCTGTGATTTGTTTCTCCCTTATGGTAATTTTTTATAATGCGTCTTTCTAGATTGTTCACGTCTTCTAATAGTTTGTTAAATTTCACTGTATCGTAGGAGTTTTGTTTAAACATGTTCCTGATAGTTTCGTTTATAAAGATGTATAATTCATCGCTTTCGAAGAGGCGTAAATATTTTCTTTTTGGCTGTAGAAATTCTTTGAAAAATTTGACTATATCGACTTGAAGATCGTTCTTTCCCAATTGGATTTGAAAAAATTTGTGTTATTGCTGGAGGTCTTGCTTTATAATTTACTGTTTTGAAGATAATTTGCTGATTTTAATAGGTTAAGGGTTTTTCTTAAATTGGGATTTTCTATTGCAGTATGTCTTGTGTTATAATCGTCTTTGTAATATATGCTTAATATTTATATTTGTCGCTACTTTTGGGTTAAACATAAAAAGGTGTTGGAGGTCACTTTTTATAGTGTATCAGCTGTGGCTTTGCGAACCATCGTTCGATATACGGAATTTGGATTTTTCAGTTATTGTATTGACTTGATGGGAATAAAACATTACATACAAATTAATGTTTTGTGTTATTTATTTCCGTAGTTAAAATATTCAAATTAATATTTTCCAATACGTAACAGTCTTCTTCGGTACCTACGTTTTGTTTTTCCTTTTCTGGTGCTTCTGGTAGGATCTTGTCAATGATTTCGTTAATTTTTTGGTTTTCGTCGGGATTATTACATATTGACTATGCATCGTCATCGAGATTTTCAAGGAATTTTTCCATACTGTGATCTGTGTGTTGGATATCTTTAGTGTGTACTTCTATTTTTGACAAAGCGTCTGCGTTAGTGTTTGCTTTTCCTTTTTAGTAGACTACCTCGTAATCGTATTCTTCTAGTAAAAGCCTCCATCTGACTAACTTCGAATTTGGCTCTTTCAGTGAAAACAGACATTGGAAAGGTCGATGATCTGACAAGATTTTAAACTTTCTTCCAAATAGGTAAGGTCTAAAGTATTTAGTGGCCCATACTATTGCAAGCATTTCTTTCTCGATCGTGCAATATTTGATTTCTGTCTCGTTTACTGTCCTAAAGGCGTAGAGGATTGGTTTCACTTCCAACAGGGCCTTAAGATAGAATGGCTCCAATAGCAAAGTTGCTCGCATTTGTTGTGAGGTTAAAATTCTTTGTGAAATCGGGATATTGAAGCAATGGTTTGTAGGTCAAAAGGCTTTTGCAGGTGTTAAAATATTTGAGAAACTCTTGAGTATGTTCGATCTTGGAGTTCTTTTTTAAACATTTGGTTAACGGCTTTGTAATCCTAGCAAAGTCCTTGATAAATTCCACTTTTTGTTAGAGTTTTCAAAGCTAAAGTATTATACAAATCCTTTTTTAGTAATTTACTATTTTGAGTTATTTCGTGTAACTCTACATAGCTACAAAATAGATTTCGAATATTCAAAATTCTATCGTAAAAATGTTGAGGTTGTTCGTTATTACCTTGACTTATCATAACTAGATCGCGGTTTAGACAAGCTTCGTCTCTCTGGTTGGCAAAATTTCTAGAAAGAGTATCTTTACAACAAGTTTTGCGTTTCCACGAAGTTTAGAAATTAAAGAGTTTAATAAATAGGTATTTTGGAAATTATCTGGCTGATCTCTAATATAAAAATTGATAATAAGTGATTCACATACAAGTACTTATTAAGTTTGTTTGGTTTACCATCAAACTCTGGTACGCAATTTAAATATTCAGGTTTAAAGTCTGCTATTTTTCTTAAAGGTTTTTTGTATTTTAGATCTTTTTCGTTATTTTTATTTTTAAAACTAAATCTAGAGCTACTTTCTTTCTTTAGAATAGGGAGGTCAATTAAATTATCGTAATCAAAAGTTGCAAATTCGTCTGCGAGTAACTCAATTGACATTTAAAAAATTTAAAAAATAATTTTAAGTTACTTATAAGAAAAACACGAATTTGAGCATTATCCTTGTCTTACTATAAGGATGAACAGTATCTATCCCTGGAATCTGCACTCCTTGCAAAGATGAGCGATTTATGTCCCAACTTTCGACGCTGATTGTTGTGAACGGCTATACTGGTCCTCGATGGATGAGCTTCTCAAAGTTTGGGGAACCACTACAATATCAACATCTCCACACACGAATCGCGATAAATGTTTGATATCCAATCAATTGTAAAAAAGAAAATTGACACGTTCGATACGCAACAACTTGGATATCCT
This sequence comes from Psylliodes chrysocephalus, assembly GCA_927349885.1. NCBI lineage: Eukaryota > Metazoa > Arthropoda > Insecta > Coleoptera > Chrysomelidae > Psylliodes > Psylliodes chrysocephalus. The sequence goes on from OV651818.1 coordinate 2,136,216, forward strand.
ACTGACTGCGCAACAAATATTTTCTGATCTTAAAATTTTACAAGTTTTATTTCATCTAACATAATAATATAATATAATAATAATAATAACTTTATTCGCATAAAATAAGAAAAATATATATATAAATTGTATAATAAATACATCAACATCAATAATAATAATAAATACATCGACATTAATATAAACAATTTATCGAATAAAGTGATAAGGCCGATAAGTACATGAGTACTTGTTTCGGCTGATTAAAAACATATAACAATAAAACTAATAGTAATATGAATAAAACTCCTTAGCAATTGTCTAACACACAGGTACAATATTTCATAGAAAGTGAAAAGAATTAAATAACATTACATTGTCAATAGCAGAAAAGTTTCTATGAAATTAAAATCAATTATTTAATAAAAATACAATACAATATAAAAATTAACATATCACATAACAAAACATATCATAAATTTAATAAAATAACAAAATTTTTATTCACTTTAGAAGTGACATTATTAATTAAACTTCAAGAAAAATATCCACCATATTCAGCGGTTTCCTACGCAAATATTCTTTAACTTTTTTTTTAAATAAATTTTTGTTATTAATTATTTTAAATTCGTTAGGTAGGGAGTTGTATAATTTTAAGGACATATATCCATATGATCTTTGCGTGCATGTTTTTAGCATCGTTGGAGGAATATACAAATGATTTAGGCGGGTAGAGTACGAGTGAATTGGAAGCATAGCCTCGTATTTTGTTTTATTGTGAAATAAAGCACAGCAATTTAAAAAATATAATTGTCTAATAGTTAAAAGTTTTGTTTCCTCAAAGAGTGCTTCTGTATTATACATACGTTCTTTTCTGTAAATTATTTTTAAAGCCCTTTTTTGAACTACTTCCAATGACTTTAAGTGAATTTTTAAAGCGCCACCCCAGGCACATATACCGTAACGAAGATGGCTTTCCATTAATGATAAATATAACAGCCGCATGTATTCAAAAGGTAATATGTCTTTTAATATGTCAAATTTATACAAAATACATCGCATTTATTTACAATGTGTTCTATATGTAGGTTCCACTTTAGTTGAGAGTCGATAATAATTCCTAAATATTTAATTTGTTTTACAGGAGCAATCAAAAAAGATTTATGCTCACTGTCCACATTAATATTAAAATTAGGTAAATCAGATGTTATGCAGCTAAAGGGCAAGTAGTGGGTTTTTAGCTTATTTACAGTCAGTAATTTAAAATCAAGCCATTTTTTTATTATACTAAAAATTTTTTCAGCCTTTTGTTTCAGGTTATACCAATTGTCAGCTTCATAGAAAATGGCAGTATCATCTGCAAAACCAATAATTTTCCTATTGCACTTTAAAGAAAGAAGATCATTAACGTATAAATTAAATAACGTTGGTCCCAACACAGACCCCTGTGGTACTCCATATTCCAAGACCCTTTCGCTGCTGAGTACATTATCAACTTTTACAACCTGAGTTCTATTACTTAAGTAAGATTTAAAGAGATATAGTACATTATTTCTAATGCCGATATCATTTAGTGATTGTAACAGTAGTTGATGACTCACAGTATCGAAGGCCTTGGACAGGTCTATGAATATGCACAGACATGGTTTACTTTTATTAAGGGAATTAGTTATTGTCGATGTCAAAGCTAGTACAGCATCTTGTGTAGAAGTATTTTCCTTAAAAGCAAATTGATTTTGAGATAATACATGGTATTTTTTTATATATGACGAAAGACGTTTTTTAATTATTTTTTTAAATACTTTAGACATATGAGAACTAAGTGAAATAGGTCGATAATTACCAACATTTGTGTCATCCCCTGTTTTGTATATAGGAATTACTAGACTTTTTTTAAAAATAGTTGGATATATACCTTCCTCCACACATCGGTTTAGAACATAAGTAAATGGTTCTAGGATATAATTAGTAATACTTTTTGTTGTTTCACTCCGTAAGTTATCCGTGCCGGTTGCTTTTTTATTTGGCAAGTTTAGTATTTCTTTTTTAAGCTCATCACTGTCAATTGGTAAAAACACAAATGAATTAATTAATGTCCTTCTTTCATATTTATAGTCGTTATCCACTTTAATTTTATTTGCTAATATTTTACCAGTTTCAACAAATTTATTATTCATTTCATTTGCAATATCAATATTTTTAGAGAGTACGTTACCATTATCATTTTTAATTTTTTTGATTGGTTGTTTAGTTTTTACTGTATTACTAACTTTATTGATTAAAGTCCATAAGTTTTTAGGATTATGTGAGTTATTGTCAATTTGAGATTTAAAATATTTAAATTTAGTTTCTTTAATGAGAGAATTTAATTTATTTCTAAATGACTTATATTCATTTACTAGTAACATATTGAGTGGATCTTTTTGTAACCTTTTATGCATATTGTTTTTTGTATTTATATATTTTAATATCGCATTTGTAACCCAAGGAGCGATTTTTGTATGCTTTCTACGTAGTTGATGAGTTTGACTGCATAATTTGATTGTGTCTACAATGGTATTAACTAGTTCATCTGCGGCAGCATTTGCATCTCGAGAAGAATACATAGATGTCCAATTAATATACCGACATTTATTATGCATCATGTCAGTGTTGATAAAGTCAATGCCAGTACGTTTGTTTTCAATTATTTTAACTGTGTTGTTACGGTTCAAAATCCATATGAATGTACTGGGATGCTTTTACCACAAAAATAATATATATGGTATTGACATTTAACTTTTAATTAACTTTAATTTATTATTTAAGTATAATAGGAATAAAATCTATTAAAAGCTCACTCCGTATACACCGTTTTGGCTAGAAGTTTATTAGGAGATCCATTTCTCATGTTCTGTGAGTTAACTAGAATGAAAAAAATACCTTTTATAACTCCATTGTCCAATTGGAAATTGTAGAAGTTTAACCTTTTATCAAGTATTTCTTTCTTGTTTTGACGATTCGTTCTGGTCCTCTGTAGATATATTTTCCATTGTTTTTCTTAATTAGTTTGTAGTTAAATTCTAGGAGCCTAAAAGGGACAAAGAAACGTTTTGAATTCTATAAATGGTTTCAGGGTTCATTTTCTTTGTTTATTTACATTAATTATGACATTATGTCATTCAAATTTATTCACGTAATTGTCTAATTCATTACAAATAATTAAAACCCCAAATAATCTAGGTAATTTTGGAATTAAGTAGGTGATTGTGAGAAATTGGCTAATAATATTTTAAATTACCTGTCATATTTTATTTTCACTTCCTGTAGAAGTCATTAATTTTGTCGGTGCATATCCTTTCCACCATTTTTCATTCCTCTAGTATTATACCTTCACGGAACATGTGTTTTTGAAGATCTTTTTATAAGGATATAAGATACTAGAAGCGAAAAGACATTGAAAATTTAATAAGTATTGCTATTTGTTAGTATACTTAATCTCATAAGAGGATTTTATTTTCAATTTAGCAGAAAGAACTTCTTAAAAAGGCCACCTTTCACCTCAGGTAACGTAATTTCTCATTTATCACTTATTTGCCCTTGCTTAATATAAGATTGTATATTTAAAGTAGTATTTTGTATTTTAGGCCTTTCATTCTATTCTTTTTCCTTTTCTGGCTATCGTAGTCACAGATAGTTATATTTCATTTTTATTACGTGCAGTTACGTACAATTCCGGACATAACATTAATCTGAGGTAGTCTTAACGGCAGCTGTATTTGAGAACCTTACTGTTGGATAGAAGTAAACGATTGGGACACCATTTTCATCCCTTACTAACTGGAGTTACTACAAATGAAGGACGATATTTTAATTAGAGATTAAATAAGTGGACCTATTCGTACCTTTGGATCCAATCTTGTCAAGTAACCCTTCCAAAGAGGTCTTCGAATTCAACCATCGCCTATGTAAGATAGTGACAATCTCTAAGGTAGGAATTTTCTGATTATACCAACTCAAGTCCATCAGTTAGAAGGTGTTATCACACGAAATATCTCCACCCTCAGTGTTTGGGAATATTCTGAAAATTGTATATAATATTAACCTTTTAGTTTGTATATATTAAAATCATTTATTTTGTGAGCCACCCAAGATAGATATCTATTTTAACCGGTAGGTAAGCTGCATATATATATTAAATTCAAAGGACTTACCTATTACAACCAAATTATAGCTAAATTTTGAATAAAACATCAAGATTCTCCCTTTCATAGCTAATAAACACGTTTTAGTTATATATCATAACCTTTAAAAAATTATTTAGTATTCTTCTTTTTCATTTGCGGTGAACATAAGATAATTTACCCAGGTAAATAATCAATTGTATCTCGGTACAATCGGTCATTCAGTCAAATTCGAGGACAAAAGGGAAAAATTCACCTACGACCCTCTCTGACTGAGCAGGGATAATTAATAATTCCCCATCAATTTTGTTTTGCTCTGAAGGTCATAGCAGTGTCTAGAACTATTTGAAGTATGGTAATGTAATGATCAGTAATATTAGTTTTTATTACAATAGGTAAAGTATTATCATTATAATCTACTTTATTTTTTAAAAATATGTGGTTAATACATGTTTTGCTAGAATTTTGGACTCGCGTAGGCTCATTTATCATAGAAGAATATCCAAATTCACT
>OV651818.1:2141370-2160464 GCA_927349885.1 Psylliodes chrysocephalus
AAATTAATTTGATGACATTGCGCAATTATGACTTCTACACTATTTACTATTATTTATTAACCTTTTTCCGACCAAGCCAATGCCAAGACCATAAAAGAGATTAATATTATTATATTGTTCGATATATGACCTGTGTGATCGAAAATCAACGTTCGAATAACACTGTGCATCAGATTTGTTAATCTCTTTGTGCTTTGTACTACGATTTTTCGTTCAAGGACTCTCTTGTCTTGATCAAAGCTGCCAATGTCAAAATCTGACAATGAGGAGAATTATGACATCAAATTACCAAACCAAAAACCAAACCACTAAGTGAATTGTGAATAAATATATTACAGTAAAAATACAGCCGAGTTTGTAGAAAGGACAATTAATTACTTTTAAATGTAAAACATGTAGGTCTGACTGCTGCAGATGACATACATTAAAAATATGACCCGCTACAGTCAAAAGTTTAAAAAGACCAAAAATCCAGCTAGGTATGACTTTATGGTTAAAAGTAGATGGAAGAAAACCATGATCAAAACTACTCTGTCAAAACCAATCGGAACTAAAAAGACTCAGATAATAATTGTTGGTTTTATTTATGTTTGAAATAATTAATTATATAGGGTAGGTACATATATTACTAAAATTGCAAGCAAGTACTTACTAAAGATTTCTATAATTGGTACCTATGTATAATAAACAACAATCTTACAGATGCACAGCATACAACTATACAAATGGAATTATAGAGATAATTTATTTTAAAAATAGGCATTTAGTTGCGATTTGTGATTACAAAAAGAAAACTTTAACCACTTTTTCTGATCAGTAATGTTAGTGTTATAGTGAAAAAGTTTCTAGATACTGGTGTTTTTAATCCTAATAAAGCATTGTGAATTTCCAAGAAAAGTGCATGATGAAAATTGTTTTGACCAAAATTTTGAATGTCATGCCATTTAAAAAGAAACCCTGTAGTTGTGGATAACATTTGACACAAAATCTTATCCTAAAAATAACTGTTTGGTTGCATTGGAGGAATAATTTCTTCATTGGTACTTTTTTAGGGTGCAAGGATGACTTGACATTACTAAATTTAAACCTTTGTTATAAGTTTATAAGTTGCCTTTTTGCTTTAATTTCTGATACACCTGTATTGTACATACTTGAAAAATATAAAATTGTTCAAGTGGGAAGTTTATATACAAGGTGTCTAATTGAGAAAGGGATACATGAAGAGTCTGATTAAAAATAAGACTATGCTTTAATTTCTGATACACCTGTATTGTACATACTTGAAAAATATAAAATTGTTCAAGTGGGAAGTTTATATACAAGGTGTCTAATTGAGAAAGGGATACATGCAGAGTCTGATTAAAAATAAGACTATGCTTAGAATGCGAATAATCTTTATTTTAATTTTGAAGTTTCTTATAAGTTGCCAACAAAAGTACCTATATGATTTACTTAAAAAACATTAAAAAATATATAATTATAGTTCAAATATTTTTTTTTTGTTTTGATTTTTTATTGGTAATCTTAAGTATTTTACATTTTCTAGGACATTTTATTTTCCTATTTCCCTGCTATAGGAGTTATCCTCCTTTTAAGGGTGGAAATAGTTCAAATAAGTGTAACGTATCTTATGACACCAAAAACTTTTGCCAAATTTGGTAAAATTATAGGTAACTCTTCAGTTTTTCTGTGTCCCATTCTTAATAAGACACTACAAAAAAAATTTTATTATTTAAAAAAATATTTATTGACCTTTAAACAACACTATTTTGTTGTTTTGATGTCTTATGCTAGCAGCTTTATTAACTCTAGTTTTAGTGAGATATGTTAGTCGGATACTAACATATTTATCAACTATGCACTTGATTAATAATATTCTATGATTATCCAACACAAACTGGTCCAAACTGTGCTGCATAATATTCGAAAAGACATTAGAATTTATGAATTCTTTTAAAACTAATGTGCTGATGATATCAACTGATATTTTTTTCTCAGTCTTTCATCATTTTTAATATTAAATAATTCTAAATTGTCTTGTGAAATTTTGTACAAAGGCAAAAATTTTAAAAACTTATTTTCTACAATTAAATTATTGTATAGTAATTTTAGGCTTGCAATGCATATTTTTAAACCTAGAAAGCTTGTGGATCTATCAGTTTCTAATAGAAGTTTACCATCAGCATGTGTTCTTAAAGAACTACTATATTTATCGACAGAATCAAGAAAAATACATGTATTATTGTAATTATTTTCAGATAGAGGTTTCTTATAATTGAATTGCAAAAGATTTCGTGAATTCAGGATGTCAAACAGAAAGTTCATTTTTCTAATAAAATTAATTGTCGCCCCAGCATTTTTAAAATCTTCAATATGTAGAACGTTCGCACAAAAATCACGGCAGTTGCGACGCTTTTGCTAAATAGTTGGGTTGCAAGATAAACTTTCATTTTTTGTTTTTTAAAAGCTATATGTTGCGAGTTTAGCTTATTTGCTAAGTGGAAAGATTCATTTTCCTGTAATTCGTGAAGTTGTTTGAAATACTTCCACTCAACAATTTTATTTTCTTCATTTACAAATGAATACTTTTCTGCTAAAGTATTTCTAATTAACTTTAGCATATGTGGCGGATCTAAAAATATAACAATTTCTTCATTATTTGATGGATGCTTAAAACTAGTTTTTAAAGTTGTATGATGTAAATTACAGCCCAAGAGTTTGGCCATTGTTAGATTATTAGAAGCACCATCAAATGTTAAACTTACAACACTAACACCTACTTCATAACATTTCTTTAAGCATTCTAATACCAGCCCCTTTTTCTGTTCACCTGTCATACTTGAAATTAAAAAATATCCTACTGGAATTTTCCAGCTTCCATTTACACAATTTAATAAGAAAACAAGAGCATTGTTTGCAAGCGTAGTTTCATTTGCACCTGTTCCTACATCTACACAACCATAACTTCTACGTTCGCTTCCAGCAAACTCCTCATGTTGACGAATGGCCATTTCATCCATAATAAGTGCACAAATTATTTTTTCATTGGAAGAATTTGATTTAATCTGTAGGGCATTGAAAGCCTCGCTTGTGAATCCAGGCTCACCTTTTATATTTTGATACCATCGACTGATTGTACGGACATGTGTTAAGTAAGTGTCAAATGTTCTTCGTACATAATTATAAGCAGCAGGTGAGTAATAGTGGAGAGTTAAGGAAAACACTTTTAGCTCTTCTGAATACTTCTTAGGCAATGGTAGGTTAGACTTTTTTTTTTAATTGCCTGCTACATATCTCGATGGGGCCCCCAATTTTTTACATTATATCTAACTCATCTTCCTGTATCAAACGTTTTTTACTTAAATTATTTAATATATTTTTTAAGTTGGCAATTTTATTCACTTTTCAAGAAAGTTGTCGTCTTAGCAATTTTAATTTTTGCTCTCTTTTTGCACTTGTTGCCCGGACAGAGGAGAGTGTATGTAATATTTTTTGTTTCTTTGGCGTCAGCGGTTCTTTATATGAAATATTTAGAGAAGAAGTAGAGGGTACAGGTAATTCGATCTGACTGGTTTGATTTGCTGGTTTAATAAGAATATTTGATAGGATCCTGATTTTTGGAGGAGGAGGTGTAGGTATGGAACAAGATTTGGTATGTTATAAAGCCTTAAATATAGATCCATGATACAAAAACTATGTGTTACTTAAAACGTTAGTCATTTTAGTGTAATTATAAGTTGGTTTTTAAGTTTAATTATAAGTTGGTTTTTAAGTTTAATTATAGTTGGTTTTTAAGTGTAATTATAATGTTAGTTATTTTAGTTTTATTATAGTTATCTAAGTTTTAATATAGTTATTTGTCTTTTTTATAAAGTTAGTCAAGCCAATGTTCTTTATTAAGTTAGTTATTTAAGTTTTAATAAAGTGTATACTAACTAAACATTCATTGTTGGAACAGCATTCTTCTTCAATCTGACCCTAAACTCACTCTTATCGAAAAATTCTTCCTTGAAGTGAATAGAGCACAACATGCTATTTGGTTTAGGCCCAAATTGGCCTTTTCCCACAAATTTAGACCAAATTTTGAGATATTGTGGGTCTTTTGGAAACCTATAATAAAAAAAAGTTAAGCATTCTAAAAAAAATTCTAAGTACACTCCTTATACTTACTTATAAAAAACTTAAATTAGATATTTTCTTACGCTCTTTCACTGAAGAGTTTTTACAATTAATTTTGGCACACTTAGTTATGATTTTTATACAAATTAATCAAAAAAAAAATACTTATTAAGATAGAAATAACGTCGAAATATTTAAATTTGAACAAAGTTCTGACAGCTCTTTGACAGCTATGACATGACCACTAAGAGAGGGGAAAGGGGTGTCGTTTTTTTTTTGGCATGTCATCTCCTTATTGGGCTCAACGAACTTTTGACATGAGACTTGTTTACAAAATATACATTGAAAATGACAAGGAAATTAAAGATAAACACTGAAAACTTAGATTTTACGATGGGAAAAAAAAGGATTATTATATTAGCCTCAGGTAGTAATTTAATTATAACAGATAATTTATTTTATTAACAAACAATATTTTATTGTAGCAGAATCTAATATGTATGCAACAAGGAGTAAATTACTAATGAAAACTTAGACTTTATGGGAAAACGAAGGATTATTATACTAATCTCATGTAGTAAGTACTTCAATTATAACAAATAACTTTTACTTACAAACAATATTTTATTGTAGCAGACCATAATATGCAGGGACTTGTGAAATTGAAAAACGAAATGGAGCAACAGGAATAAAGTTAAAATATCTAAATATAATATATATACATATATCACACAAAACAAGATCTAATTATATCAACCTTTATAAAATAAAGTGATTAATATATAGGTAATAATTTATGTGAATTCCAGACCATAACAACATTACATAAAATAAAATAGAAATTATGCGTTTGACATTTTGTGACAGCTGCTGGGGAAAGTAGCATATTAGTACAGTAAAAAGTAAATTTTTATTAATACGCGTGTGATATAGGGCACTTTTAATAGGACTATGTAGCGTGATATGTGTCACTTTCCTAAGTGGTCGTAGGAAAACTCTTCTCCTTAATTGCTCAATATTTCGCCATTATTTAATAGCTTCATCAGGAGCGAACTACAAGATTTATAAAATAAAACAATACAATAATAAAATTATTTTAAATTACTACTTACAGGATTTGAGTCAATCGATTAAAATTGTAAATAAAAACAACATTACACGTTAAACTTTTGGACAGTGGGCACTTTAAAAATTAAACAAGTTGATAAAATTAAAAATAATAAAATGTGTAGACTTGAAATAACTATAGGGAGATAAAACTAAATAATTTTTAATATTGTATAGAGTGATACTTAAATTTGATTTGGAATAAATGTTACTTAGTTGATTAATATCAGATTTATAATTTATGGTGTTTTTTGTTTAATTAATGTAGTACATTTCCAGAAATAACCCATTCTTATATTTGTTTTTTTTTCCTAAAATTTTGATATTCGTGTAGTCAAACTCATGTCCCGTATTGATATGGTGTTCCACTGGGTCCTATGATTAAACGTTAACGTTATCCGTAAACATGTTAGGCCGAATTTTAACAGTAATGAGACAAGTTCGTAAGATGGAAAACTTTTTCCAACACGTTACTGTTATTTTCCACCTGTTATGTTCTAATTCAACAGTTTTCCATCATACGAATTTGCCTCGTTACTGTTAAAACTCGGTCTAACATGTACGGATAACGTAAACGTTCAATCATAGGACCCAATATAATAATATAATAATAATAATAAATTTATTCACTCAAAATGATGACACAACAGATAATAAAACATATTAATTAATATAAATTTATAAACATATAATCCTTATCAGCAATTATTACTAAAAGTAATGGTAACCCACAAAGGTATGACCTGTCCGTGGGTGATTCCATTTTTGCTCGTCTCCAATTTTTAATGTATTAAAATTAAAATTAAAATATTATACAAAATATCAATAATATTTAACACACAAACATATATAAATAATTTAGTATAAATTATGTAAACACTAAGGCGTAATTAAATTATGAATCACTTTTCTATCACAATTTAATACAAACGTTTTAGCTTTCTTTTTAAAAATACTTTTTGATTTACAACTTCGAATATTGAGAGGAAGGAAATTGTATAGCCTTTTTGAAATATAATTATAACCTCTTTGACCAATGGTTTTTGAAGCTGATACTGTTTTTAATAACTTATTTGTTTTTTGTCTAGTCTCTACAGAATCTAGCTCTATAGTTTGTAATGGAGTATAATTATAATCTCTAATATACGGGTTCATAATTTAATTACTATAAGTTTATATTACGCAAAAAATTTCGGACAAACCTATTTATTATTTAATTCAGAAACATCCAAAACACATTTAGTTACAATTATTTTTTTTTTATTTTAATGTACTACCTAGTTACTTTAAAATTTATTTAGGCTTTTTATTGTTATTTAAATTTCCTACTTTTAAAGATTTATTTTCTTTGGAACCCACTCCAGATGCAGAGCCAAGCCTGGTTTGGTATCGTTTCCTCTGGTCTTCTTGAATTTGTTCTTTAATTACCTCTTCACTTTCTTTTGTCCTCTCCGAGCTTGTATTTTTTTGAGTAATCTCTAAAGTACTCTCTGTGAACACAACTTCTTCTATTTCACTCTCTATTTGCCTCTCTATTTGCCTTGGTGTTTGGGGTGCACTAAAACTCTTTCTGGGGGATGGTGGTGAGAAATTTTTGTCTGACTTTTCTTCTCTCTCCTTTAATATATCTGTTGCTGTATATTAGGGTGGGCCGTAAAACAGACTTTTTAAAAGAATTTGAAATTTCGTTTTGGAATAGTGCCCAAAAGTTGCCTTATGTTATCCCAACCAAAATGTTTATTAACAGTTTTTTGATTGCTATGCATCTTCTGCCCCCTACTCCAACTCAAAATTTTCAAAAAAATTTGAAAATGAAAATTTAGAATTTCGATTTGGAATAGTGATTGAAAGTTGCCTTATGTTATCCCAACCAAAATGTTTATTAACAGTTTTTTGATTGCTATGCATCTTCTGCCCCCTACTCCAACTCAAAATTTTCAAAAAAATTTGAAAATGAAAATTAAGATTTTCGATTTGGAATAGTGACTAAAAGTTGCCTGTTGTTATTGCAACCAACATGTTAATTTACAGTTTTTTTAATATCATGCGTCTTCTGCCCCCTACCAGAACCTACAGCTTATTAAAATAAGTAGATATTATTAAGTGGTTGGTCTGAATGCGGTCCTGTCTACAGACACCGTTGGCATTGGTGGGGCGATAAGGCGTAGACGGTAGACGATTGTTTTCGTAGTTGTGGGATAAACGTACCAGCAACGTGTTGTGTTATTGTGACCGTAATTTGTTAGTGTTGCATACGAAGAAGTACTTCAGAATAATCAAATTATGAGTTTTTTAAAAACCTTTCACACAAGACAAGACACCGAGTGTCCTTTAGTGGGATCACCAGCAGATTTAAAGAACAATGTTCTACCGACAGAAGAAGATGTTTTGAGGTGCTTCTTATGGGTAAAATATAGCCTAAAACAACCTGACTGCCGAAAAGAGCCAACAGTTTCAGAAATTTCAAACATACTTGTTGATAAGATTGTAAATTTATGGCAGAAAGCGTCAATCCCAATAGTAACACACAAACGCGTTTTGCAACTCGTTAAAATTCAACATGATAGATACTCAAAGCTTGTAATGAAGTCATTTTTCATTACAATTTTTTTTTATTCAATTGCCGAATTAGTATTCTTAATAATAATTTTAAATCTAACTTTCATTAGAATCCGGCATGTCAATTTAATAAAATTAAATATTCGTTACTATTATAATTTATAAATCAACTTTTTGGCTTCACCCTGTATCTATTATTTTGAAATATATAATAATCCGAAAATTCATAGTACTTTCACAATATAGCAATGGTTTTCAAAAGTCATTTTAAACGAGGGTTTTAAATTTATATTATAGAAAATTGTAGATTTGGGAATTTATTATTTTTAATATTTTTACACGATAACGAACGCCGGCAGCAAGCACCGTCCCCTTCTCGAGTACCTTTTCCCACTTAAGTTGATCATGCGTGGAACATTGGTAAATATTTTTGACCTGAGTACGAGACCATGGCGACAGAAATTTTGGATTCCATTCCCAGCGATCGAAAGAGTCAGTCGACAAATTTAATAGCAGCACCGCGAGCTAAAACCATATTTACCGCAGTTTGTACAAAAAACCCGTTTTTATTTTTTGCCGTAGCATCGAGTTTAGATAGGAATTAAAACCGAATTAAATTAGTATATTTAAACACCGTTTGAGATCACATTTTAACACGTAAATAATTTTGTAAAAATTCCGAAATTTAATAATTGAATTAACAGTCGAAGAATAGTTTCTTGTTTTGATATTGACCGTGTTTATTTTTTTTATTATCGTCTTCGAACGGTGAGGACTGCTTCCGTTATAAATTGACTTTGTAAAGAGAATTATTAAATAAGTAAATTGGGAAAAGATAGGAATTAGAGTGTTCATTTTTTTTAAATTTAGATAGACTTTTAAAAGAATATATTTGTTAAATTCCTATTTGTAGGAAATAAGGGAATTAAATATTTTTTTGTTGGTTTAGTTTGACTGTTCGCGAAATTTTTTTTTTTTACTAAAAGGGAGGGTATCATTTCCTGTTTTGAATATAAAATTTCCGTTCCTTTATTTTTCCGCAATTAACTCACTGAGGGCTTAAAGTTCCGTGTGTTAATTTTCCTTCCTGTCTATTCCCAAATAACTCACTGAGGGCTTAAAGTTCCGTGTGTTATTTTCGTTCCTAGCTTTCCGCAATTAACTCACTGAGGGCTTAAAGTTCCGTGTGTTAATTTTCCTTCCTGTCTATTCCCAAATAACTCACTGAGGGCTTAAAGTTCCGTGTGTTATTTTCGTTCCTAGCTTTCCGTAATTAACTCACTGAGGGCTTAAAGTTCCGTGTGTTAATTTTCCTTCCTGTCTATTCCCAAATAACTCACTGAGGGCTTAAAGTTCCGTGTGTTATTTTTCTTCCTAGATATCCTTGTCCTACTTGGGGTTATAATAATAAATAACAATAAGAGGTAGTGTGGGTTTGATTCACCGTAGCTTGCTCGTTGTATTCAGGGGTTTAAAAAAAACGAAACAAACATTTAGAAAGATTTCGAGTGGTCCTCACGAGTTGCAGAAGTGCCGAAGTTTAATTTTTTTTATTTATACTAGCCTTGATTTAAATTTTGATTTACTACCGTAAATTTTGGAATTTTTAAAACTAATATCCTTGATTAAAATTTTGATTTGCTTTGCGATTTAAACAATTACCGTAAATTTAAATTGTTGAATCCGTATTATCCATGATTTACAATTAGATTATTTTTTTTTTTCGATTTGAGAGTAATTGCCGTAAATTTAGAATTCACATTATCCGAGATTTAAATTTTGACCTTAGTCTGAGATTTCCGAATACAATTTTTTTTGTATACGTGACCCCTTTACCGTATCCAGTTTAAGCAGTCTGATTGAGAATACCTGCCAACTATATCAGCCGTTCGTTACCGTTTTGCCATTGCTTAATTTTTTTTGTTCAGGGTTTCATAACCGAGGGTGGGCGTTGAAATATCTAATTTTTATTTTTTTTTAGTGTATATAGTTAAAATCAATATATGTGTCAAAATTATCGTGACTATTACTGAGTTTACTGATCACCAATTTACTTCCCCCTTATTTTTCAGCAGTGAAAAATTCTTTGCAACCACAAGTAGTGATTAAAACCCATTATTTGTGGCTACTAATTATTTGAGTCTAAGTAACCTTTGACCCCTGGAATTTTTCATCTCCATTTGTGCTGCCCGAGTACTTTCGACGCTGTTTCGAGAGTTTGTGGAGTAAACCATCACCAAAAATCTGGCGCTCGAGAACCGTCCGTAACCAGCGTCATTCGTAAGGAACCGTTTTCTCTGAGGCGAGAAAACCCCTTACAAGCTTTTGTGGTACCCAAAGGTTAAAAGAAATGAAAACTATGTTTTAAAAGTTAAAAGTTATAAAGCTGAAAATAAAAAACTTTTCGACATTAGTGCCTGCAAATGCAAAAATCTTGAAGAATGTCGCTGTAGCAAAGAAAAAAAGGTAAATAAATAAATATATTTATGGTAATTTCTTTAGTTATATAATTTCCCATTTGTCGTCCGACATATTTTCTTATTTAATAGGTGATTCCTTTGGCAGGTACCTATAAATGAGCGTCCCTTTCTCATAGATCAGCGAAGTTCCAGAAAAATGGTTATGGCAGGTGTTGATGCAAAAGAAACAACCAAATTAATAAACAAAACTAGACGTTTGGAGAAAATGCAACAAAGAAAAGAATTATACAAAAAGGTTTGCTCTGAAAATGATACGAAAGTGACGCTAGACATTAAGCCAAACATTTTTTCGAAACGAACAACTAATATACCAGTTTTCTCTAGTCATTACTTAGATACAACTTATGAACAAACGTCTACTTCAAAAGAATTAGCAACTCCCAGAAATACAATTAAACTTCCTACTCTCGCCAAAGTGTATGACAGATACGGATTATCGGATAGATCTGCAGCAACAGTAGCTACAGTTGTCTTACAGGATGTTGGTATCGTAACAAAAGAAAGTTCAGTGCAAATAATAGATAAAAATAAGTTAAGAAGAGCCAGAGAACATTTAAGAACTAAAATTATTAATATGGTAGACTGTGAACCTATTACTGCATTGTACTTTGACGGTAGAAAAGACAAAACATTATCTCTTGAAGAAATAGACGGCAAATCTCGCAGAAGAACAGTAACTGAAGAACACATATCTTTAGTGCAAGAACCAGGTTCGGTGTATCTGTGACATACAATACCCTCCTCAGGATCTGCAAAAAATCTTTGTCAAAGTATAGTTGACTTTTTACAAGAAAATAATCATGATTTGTCAAGCTTATTAGCAGTGGGGTCTGACGGCACAGTAGTCAACACAGGACTAAAGAATGGAGTGATTACTCTACTTGAATATAAGTTAGGACGCCCTTTACAACGATTTATCTGCCAGCTGCATGCCAACGAGCTACCTTTGAGACATCTTTTTCTACACCTTGATGGCCAAACAACCGGTCCTAGTGCGTTTGTAGGTGTACTGGGCCAGCTTGTAGCCCGATGTGAAAATTTGCCAGTTGTGCAATATGAAGTTATTGGCTGTAAATTACCGGAAGTACAGTGTAGCGACTTAAGTACCGATCAGAAATACCTTTACAAAATTTGCCGTGCCATATCCACTGGTCAATGTTCTGTAGATTTAGCAAACCAGAATCCAGGAAAATTGAGCCATTCCCGATGGCTTACTTTGGCAAACCGCTTATTACGTTTGTATATTTCCACCAAAGAACCCAGTTCCAATTTGAAAGAACTGACAAATTTCATTCTTAAAGTCTATGCTCCAATGTGGTTTTTAATTAAACAAAACAACTCTTGTACAAATGGGGCAAAGCATGTATGGCAAACCATTAAGCAAAGTCGATATTTAAGAGACGATCTGAAAGCAATCATTGACCCAGTTATCCAACGAAATTCATTTTTTGCACATCCGGAAAACCTACTATTATGTATGTTAAGTGACTCTCGTCCCCATATTAGAGAACTTGCTATGCGTCGTATTTTAAATGCCAAGAAAAGGGAAAGTTCAGAAAAAATTCGTGTTTTTAAAATACCAGAAATGAAGTTTGATGCAGATGACTATACTACTTTAATAGACTGGCAAAATAATGATATCACTCCTCCTCCACTACTTCAACATTTAGAATTAGGCGAACTAGAAAATATAATAAAAGAAACCCCAAATAAAGTCATTGAGATTACATCTTACCCCTGTCACACGCAAGCTGTGGAGAGATGTGTAAAATTAGTGACGGAAGCATCGTTATCAGTTGTAGGTAGTAAAAAGCGAGATGGATTTATAAAAGCAAGATTAGATTCTCGTAAATTAATGCCACAATTTGAAAGCAAAAAGGACTTTACACAATAAGCTTATTTATTTGTTTGTTTTTTATTAAATAACTGTTTTAGTCGATGTAAAATGTGAAAAATTTAAAATAATAAAATAATTTTTAATATGATTTGACCGAAAAATTTTAACTGTTGTCCTTAACGTTTGAATTTTCAGTATAGGGGGCAGAATTCGCATGATAATTAAAAAACTGTTAATAAACATTTTGGTGAGGATAACATAAGGTAACTTTTGACCACTATTCCAAATCAAAAATCCAAATTTTGATTTTTAATTTTTTTTTAATTTTGAGTTGCGGTAGGGGGCAGAAGATGCATGAAAATCAAAAAACTGTAAATAAAGATTTTGGTGGGTATAACATAAGGCAACTTTTGGGCACTATTCCAAATAGAAAATTCAAATTCAGATTTTCAATTTTTTTTTTTTTAATTTTGAGTTGTGGTAGGGGGCAGAAAATGCTTGACAATCAAAAAACTGTAAATAAACATTTTGGTGGGGATAACAAAAGGCAACTTTTGGGCACTATTCCAAAAGGAAATTTAAATATTCGAACTTTCGGCCCACCCTACTGTATATGTCTTGTTTTCTATGATAAGCTTTCTTCCTTTGATTATAGCACGTTTATTTTGATTTTTTGCTTCTTTCATGTACTGAACAAGAATTTTTTTTTCTTCTAAATCTTTTACAATTAAATCTTCGGATATGTATATTCCATGATTTTTTAATAATCTACTGTTTTTTAAAATTTCGAAACGCTTTAAATTTGAATGAAATTTAACTAAAACAGGTCTAACGCTGTTTTTGTTTTTCCCTATGCGGTATATATTAGTTATATCAAAACTCTCAATATTTATTTGTAGATGCTCTTTAATAATTGTTGTTATAGTAGCCAGTAATTCTTTTATGGTTTCTTCGGGTTTTTCGTATACACCATAAAAAATTAAATTCTGTTCTTTTAGTTTTCGTTCCACAATTTCTAATTTAGTTTTTAAATTTTTATTTCAGAATCAAGTTCTTCTAATTTATGATCTAATTCTACTAATTTATTCCCAACACTGTGAGAAAAGGTTTTAAATTCAAGATTCAGATTATCAATTTTATTAGTGAGATTCTGATTAGTGTGCTTTACTAATTCAAATAAGTCATCTAAAGTTTTATTTTGATTCATAATGAATAGGTACTATATACGCCACTGACTTCGTATTTTAATGTTTATCAGCAAAATAATCCAGTTTTTCTATCTTGGTATTTTGTTAATCCACTGCTATTTTGTGTTTATTTCGTTATAAAATACATTTAAAAAGTTTTCACTTACTTCATCATGTTTCTCATAACTTTATAAATCGATTGATATAAAATACAAAATTATCTGCAATGTTTTTACCACTGAAACTGTTAATTTTCGGGAGTGTACATTTAAATCACTTGTTTCGTAGACGAGCATATGGATTATGAGTAAGTTCACGTGACTAATACGAGCAAGTACACGTGACAAGTTGTTTGTTTATAAAAAATGGCAACATCGGAGGGCTAACCAAAATATGATTGGTATATTTTTTTATATTATTGGGCTGACCTTCATATCATACCCTCATTGGGGATGACTTTGATATGATTGGCATGTAAAATTTAAATCTTTGACATTTTCTTACCTCTCTACTTTCCCCTCTAGGGTAAAATACATATTAAAAAATAAATATTGAAACTTATACACCTCAAGGTACATTGGAAATCCGGGTGGATCAGAGGTCTGTACACATAGTGGGCTGACCATTATACTATTTACGAATATATATTATATATATATATATATATATATATATATATATATATTTATTTGTAGGTATTATTTAATAAATTATTAATCTAAATGAAAATATTCTTTTGTTTAGACTTTTAACATCAACAACAAAACGATATTTATTCCATGCGAAATAATTATACATGACCTACTTATATTTAATAAAATTATATAGTTCGAAACCATATTTTTGTAACGTAAATAAATATAAATAAATATAAATAAATATAAATAAATTTCAATTAAACTTAGGAATGTTTTGTCCATACTTGTGTATAAAAATATATGCATTTTGGCGATTGATAAAAAAAAAAAATCTGCATTTCTTTTTTGAAAACCACCCACGCCCAAAGAGACAAAAACTATTAATTATATAAAAATACAGTTACTATACTCAATACAAGGAATGAATAGGACAAAAAAATATCAACAAAATAGATTCTCTAATCTAATAACAAATACAAATGGGGAAATGTGCTAAAAACACAGAATACGGCTAAAACAAGAAAATATTAGAATCTTTTATAATATGCTCAGAAAAAAAAAGTGTCACTTGAGGGTTCTTATGAAGAAGAAAACTTCGGGATTGAAGCTAGGCACCTCCACTATGTCACGTTATGCGTGTTTTAATAATTAAAATGTTGCGTTTTACGTGTTTCAAATAATTATGGGACCATTTATATCCCGAGGGTTAAATAACAAAATATATCACTCTGGGCCTTATTGACGTAAGAACTCTATAATGCCTTAAACTTGGCTTCGTAGCCCTTAACTGTATAAGGGTTCTACTCTTGATATCAGAACCTAATCTAAGGGCTGAAGAAAACACAGTGTTCTCAAAACGAATATAATGATATAAATATTTATACAATAATTACACAGAAAAATGTGGCAACTGAACATACACAAATACGGGCTAACCCTATAATAAATATCCTAAAAACAAATTAACTCATCAACTCCAATTTTGGGGTACACGTTACAGCTTTTGACTCAAGTCAATACCGCGATTCAATTTAAAAAAAAGGCTCTAAGCCCTCGCGACCAACATGCGGCCTAGCCACGCGGAGAATCCCCTATCTGACCTCAAATTACCTTCTTATAAATTCTTCTGTTAGTTTATTATTTTATTTATATTTTATAATTATTTAAATAATCAACCTTTTACATGATGTTATTTAAATAATTAATTAGAATTTGGGCTTTTCCCTCAGGGAACGGATCCTCCCCATAGGAGGTCCCCCTTGTAGGATATTCCCTGTAGCAGCTCCATAATCTGCATAGTTTAAATTAAAAGTCGTTTTTTAGTATTTTGAATAATTGCGTTTTAATAGTCGGGCAAGAGTTGTGACGTGTGCCCCAAATATTGATGAGTTGGTAAGTCTAGGTTTTATGTACTTGTTATTATATTGAGCCCATTTTTTGTGTATGTCGAGGTGTAGCCTATTTTGTATTTTTATATTAAATATATACTATATTTGTTTTAAGAAAACGTTGTGTTTCCTTTAATCTTGAGGTTTTAATTGCCGAATAAACCCCCCATATATTTAATGGCCACGAAGCCTAGTTTAAGGCAATAGAGTCCTCATTGAGGTCTGAATTTGTATAATTTGAGTGATAACCCCCGGGACACAGATAGTCCCCGGGACACAGATAGTCCCAAAATTAATAAGAACACATTCATTGTGACACATTTAATTAATTATAAAAACACGCTTAAGAGCAAACATGACAAGCGCTTCTTCGCCAAAAATCAATTTAACATTTGAGGCAGTTAAAAAAAATTATAAAAAAAATGGTTCAAGCTAATCGTTCTAAAAATAAACCAAGAATGACGCTAAATCACGAAAAACTTATATTTTTAAAGAAAAACAACAAAAATTTCAAATTTTTAACAAATTTAATTTTTTGACTCTTTAGAGCCATTCTATAATAAATATCTTAACTATTTTCTAAATAACTTTTTTTCAAAAAGATTATCAATTTTAAACAGGACCGAAGATTAACATAGATTTCATTCCGATACTAATTCTATTAAAACAATGATACCAGTAAATATGGCAACGCTGCTAGTCTATGAAGCCCGTGGTTAAAAGGGTAGCTGCTGTTTAGTTAAATTTGTTAATTCCTGTGTCGAAAAATAGGTAGTTGTTTTTGAAGAGGTGCGAAATTATTGTGATCGTCTTAGTTTGTTGTTGAGGCGTTGTTAGGTTTTTGTTTAATTTAGTCTTTAGTTAATTTATGTAACGAAAAATTCTGGAAGGCAAAAATGCACAGCTGACAAATTTCTATTTTATTTGTTTGTTGCCAGAGTTAGTAAATCCTAGAGAAATACGACATGTGCCAATTAGGGAAAAGAGATTGTCAAGAATTTTGCCCGCTTAAAATATGTGTAATATACAGGGTGTTTCTAAATACATGCGACAAAATTCAGGAGCTGATTGCTCTTATGAAATTAAGATGGGCCTATCCTATAACAAAATTTCCTCAGCCCACTCCTTTTCGAGATATCACCCTTAAAAGGTGGTGACTAAAATTGAGTTTTTATTTTTTTTCTTATATTTCAGTAAAGCTAGAAACTTGAAATTCTGTAATCGCAAAGGACTAACCACGGGTATTTTTTCAATATTTCTGTTACAATATAGGGGGGTGAAATTAGCAACACTTACTTTATTTCATATCAAAACTTTTTTTCGAGATGAACTTTTACGAAATCCTTGTTTTATTTAATTTTTTTTATTTTTGAATTTTTTTCCCAAAACCAATAGCTTCAGAGAAAAAAGATTAACACCCTAATTTATCATTTTTTTAAATAAATTGAGTGAAAAACAGTTTTTTTTTCTATGAAGGTATTGGTTTTGGGAATTTTTTTTAAATAAAACAAGTATTTCAAGTTACAAAATTATTTCATAAAACTTCATCTCGAAAAAAAGTTTTGATATGAAATATAGTAAGGGTTGCTAATTTCACCCCCTATAATGTAACAGGAATATTGAAAAAATAACCGTGGTTAGTCCTTTGCGAGTGCACGAAAATTAAAGAATTTCAAGTTTCTAGCTTTACTGAAATTTTAGAAAAAAAATAGAAACTCAATTTTAGTCACCACCTCTTAAGGGTGATATCTCGGAAAGGGGTGGGCTGAGGAAATTTTGTTATAGGAAACACCCATCTTAATTTCATACGAGCAATCGCCTCCTGAAATTTGTCCCATGAATTTTGTATGTTGCTATATTAAGGTGAATGCAGCAGCCTTTATAATTTTGGGACAAGGATATTTAAAAAAGTAATTTTGTTTAAAAATGAAAATTTTGGCAAAGTAAATTAGGTAATATTAACTAGATATACCTATATTTTAAAGTTTTAATTCCTTTCAGTTTCCGGGAAAAAACAATCAAATATGATAATGAAAATAAATGCATTCTTCAACAGCACTATTCTTAATATAATCTCGAAATTTAAACTCTTAATGTCTTGGTAATGATTTTTTAAAATTCGCCAAAATTAGTGACTAAAACGCCTCGTTATGTGCTGCCTTCGGGTGTAACGCGCTTGTAACTATCGTATCGTACAATCTGTCATTATTTGTTTCTTGCAACAATTTACACATGACTTTCCTATCTAGTTATTATAGGCTCTTTCTGGTTATTTTGTACAGCCTATTGCAACACCTCTATAAATGTTTAGAGGATAAACTAAATATATACATTTTCCACATACATCTACCTCGAAACATTTTTCTATAGTTATTCATTGAAAACGAAAATACTGAAGAATTTAAGTTTAGCAATTTTCCTACAATTTTTCCATTACGGTCCATTTAGAAAAATCATGTCTAAACAAAAATTATAGAGATCGATATCGCAAACAACTTTTAGTTCAACGATTTTCATAAAAATCAGAATTTTGCAAATTTTATCAAATTTCTCGAATACGGACCATTTCAGGAAATTTTGACATAGAACAAAAATTATAGACAATAATATTAGAAGTAACTTTTATTTAAACAATTTTCTTCTCCAAACATAAATAACAGATATATTCAATAAAATATAAAAACGGCCTCCCATAAAGTACCCCCCCAGATGTTCCTACTTTGTCCAAAATCTAATCATTTCACGTCAGGCCGAAATAAAACTTAAGTTTAATATTTATTGTTTTTTTCTTTATCCGTTTTTGAGTTTCCTTCAAAATTCAAAATTTACACATTTTCTCAAATATCTCGAATACGGTTTATTTTAGATAAATTATGTATGGAATAAAAATTATAGAAAATTATATTTCAAACAACTTTTATTTAAACAATTTTTATAAAAAATATTTTTTTTACATTTTGTCAAATTTCTCGAATAAGGACCATTTTAGAAAAATTTTGTATTAAACAAAAATTATAGATAATAATATTAGAAGTTTTATTTGAAGAATTTTCTTCTACAAACGTAAATAACAGATATATTCCATAAAATATAAAAATGACTACCCATAAAGTACCCCCCAGATGTTCCGACTATGCTCAAAATCTAATCATTTTATTAAACGCTAAAATAAAGCTTAAGTTTAAAATTTAGTGTTTTTCTGTGTATCGGTTCATGAGTTATGGTGGATACAGACACACAGACACACGGCAATTTTACTCTAAGCTCCCCCTAATTTACCCACCTAAGAAGATGATCAAAAACTGGGGTTTAGTACAATAAATGAAGCGTAAAAAGGTAAGTATTTGTAACAAATTTTACCTAATTATCTTTAAACGTTTAGAAAATATTTACAAAAGTATGGTGTCAGAACTTCACCTTTAACACCCTGTATCTCGGAAAAGAAAAGTTTTCGGACCGTTTATATAAACTTTTACTACTATTTTAGGATGTAGATTACGCTGGTAAAATATGACCGTCTAATTTCTATAACTATCAATAAATAAAAAATATTTGAGTTGTTTGGTTTATAAATAGTATTCCTACATTCCTATAATATTAACAAGCCACTAAATCCCCAGTAGGCGGCGATAGCCAACGAATTACTTCGCCAATTGATGACATACCTGTGTTAATGTAATTTGTAATCGGATCCTACCCAATATGATTATTCTTCAGAGCACGACACACAACATTGCCAAATTTACGTAGCGAACAAGGTTCCAAATACTTTAAGGGGA
>OV651818.1:2160964-2203058 GCA_927349885.1 Psylliodes chrysocephalus
AGATGTTTTCTATCTCTTGGTCGCCCACAAAATAAGTGGTTATAATCTTAATATTAAAAGGTCTGGTACTTTGTAATTAGGTAATCATATTGTTAAACCAAATTAAGAAAGATGAATGTAAATGTTTTAACTTTTCTAAGAAATGGAAATATGAAAAGGGTAGATTATTATTTTGTGATTAGGTAATCACATTGTTAAACTAATGAAAATAAAATTAAGAAAGATGAATGTAAATGTTTTAACTTTTCTAGGAAATGGAAATATGAAAAGGGTAGATTATTGTTTTCAGGTATATTCCAAAATCATATCATAAACATTACCCTCGGCCGAAATTACCTATGCCATTTGCTTTTAGCAGGTAAGCGAGGGGATTACCGGCCGAAATCATGCCCGCCGGTTGTGGCAACTCATGTTCAATTACAATATCGTTCGGTAATAGGTCAATGGGCGTAACCTCCAAATTGCAAATTTTACAGGAGACAAAAAAAATTCTTTCAAGTAAAAAAAAAAATGGAAAAATTTCAAAAACTTGGGCTATTTAATTTTGTTTCCAGAAACTCATTAGCTTATCCTTAGTACTCAGTTTTTTAATATTTTATTAGAAACAATAATTACGCCAAAATCAAAATTTTTATTTTAGAAATAAACAAAGTATCGGTATAATAGTAAAAAAACAAACAATACTGTTATTAATACAATATTTATTATGGCTGTTAGTAGAAATTTTAGTAGATTTGTTGTTTCTTTTTGGGCCCTTTTTCGGATTTTGTTGATTTATTTGTTTTTTGGGTACTCTTGGCAACGCATCATGTACATTTTCATTACCGAATTATCTTCTTCATCGGTTTCAGGTAACACACCTGGTACACTATTGGAAGGTTTGACCGACTCATGTTCTGCTCTGTACATCGGTGAGATAGAATGATTAGGAACAAAGTAATCAGATGATAATCTATTAGTATTAGGACCTAAGATACTTGGGATATATCCCAGGATGAAATGAGAAGGAAGTACAGTTTTGCTAAAAATTTTAAAACTACACACCTGAAAGAATGAAGCCAAGAATCTATCGTGCTTGCAACTGAAATATATGCTATTTAGTGGTACACAGATGGTTCCGAAACCATAGAAGAAATTGGAATAGGAATGTATGGGCCCAGAACCAGGCACTCTGAAAGTTTGGGAAAAAAGACAAGCATCAGCCAGGAGGAAATTTACGCCATTGAAAAGTGTATCTAGTTTAACATCGAAAGAAACTATCGTAGACAAGATATTATCATTAAGTCCGAGCCAAGTAGCCATCAAAGCGCTGAGCTATTACAAAATCGGCTCAAAAATGGTTTGGAAGATACCTAGAAAAACTGAATGAGCTAGGCGAGGAAAATACAGTTACTCTCACTTGGGTCCTGGGAAAAAACGAGGTAAAGGGTAACGAGGAGATTGCAGATAGTCTCGCAAGGAAAGGGGCTCAAATACCCTTAATGAAACCTGAGCCGTCCTGCGGTATCAGCAGTAACACAATATTAGGAGAGATTAAAAAATAATTGGACAGTAGAATAATTGATAATTGGAACATCCTCCTGGGACTATGACAGGCTAAGATACTTTTGGGTGAATATAACCAGAAAAGATCGAAAGCCTGTAGCCTGAGAACAGGCTACGCATTGTAAACTGAGAGTAGTAGGAAAGGAGGAGGACGACCTCCATTTACATACTATCTGAATGGGTAGCAATCCATAATCCAAAGGCAATATACTTAGGAGCATATCAAATAGAAGAGGGAGATTTACCTAACTTGAAGTCACTCCAAATCCTACACTTCCTTAAGAAGATAAGATGATAAGATTGGAAGGGTCGTTATAGGTATTGAGACATTTCCTTGCTGCATTAGCGACAGAAAAGAGAACAATAGATCTTTTAGGTAGCAGTCCCAACATAACATAGGTTTTCTTCAATTTGTGTGAGGCTTACATCAATTGACAGTTACTTTTTTTACTTTTTTGTGACTTTCGCAAATTGATATTTAATTTTCTTACTTTTGTGCTTTTGTATGGCTTACACCTAATGGACTTGTCCCAGTATATCGGAGAGGTAGATTATGAAAACAATGTCTATTTCCCATTTGGGCACTTTTTTAGTTTATGGGCTACGCTACTTGACCAGTCCGTAGAGAAATATATGTAGTCTCATATAATGACGGTAACGCCATTTAACAAAAATTGAGGGTTACGCCTATTGACCTATTACCAATCGATATATTTGTTTCTAATGGTTTCAATTTGATTTATATAATTTAAAAATGCATTCGCCTTTTTAACAATTAAAATTTGTCATATATTTCATTTAGCATTGCTTTAGATTTGTTACCAAACAGTATGCTTGGATAGAGTCAATACTTTCTGTCTCAAGATAATTTGAGGCGGGAGTCACGTATTCAAAATGTTTTATCATGATAAATGATATTAAAAGAGTTTCGTATTTGCAGAAATTTCTAAAAAGACAAGTATCAATATAGAACAAATTGTCTTAGCAGCCCTAGACTACGTCTAGACGCACCAATGTTGCCAGTTTCCTAGATTTCGTTGAATTATTGTAAACAACATTTTTATGATGGTGGTTTGATTTATCTCTAATGCTTGACCGTTGGCTCCCAAAAGAGTTTGGCCCCGTCGGCCAGTCCGACACTGCTAGTGGTATTATAAGTAAAAATGTTTGCGTTAACTTATACAAAATTCTCTATAAAATTTTCCTAAATAAAAAGAAAAAATAGAAAAATTAGCGAGAAAAATTTTTAAATTGCGTTGATAACAAACTTAGTTTGTATGTGACAAGCTATTTGAATTTTTCGATCATAAATAAGCTTGTTTATCCAGGAAATCTCATTTTCTGTTATGTCAATTGCATGCATATTTTTGTTTTTCTTTTATTTGTATTGCAAACGTATTACAGATATATTACTTTTCAATAATTTTTTCTATTATTTTTAATGCACAGAGAAAACAATAAATTGTTATTGTTACAAAATAACTGGGTTGAATATAGCCAAAGTCATGTAATTTTAATGTTAAGAAATTATTTATTGTATATTTTTAAATACATATATTTTAAGAGTTATTGCTCCAATCACAATAGCAGGAAATTTGTATTAAAAATAGGCATTCTGTTTTAATCCTAGAAGACACAGTTTTAAAGATAATACCATATATTTTTTATGTGCAAAGAGAATAAGTGGCACTAGCCCTGGGTTTCCATACTTTTTTGAAAAAATGGTCCGTTTTGTCAACAAAAAATTATAAAGTTATTAATTTTGTAATGAAGTCAATTTTTCTCAATCAATTTATTTTCATTTTTCATTATTAATAAATATTAATCGCAATTGAACTGCTAATTTTCAGATGCGCGAACGCCACTCAAATTCTCGATGCGCGAATTAGTTTGTAGGAATAGGAATATTTTTAATAGATACTGTTTAGTTAAAAGAATTAATTTGATTTAAATAATAAATAATAGGATTTGTTTCTTGGCAAATAATACCGCGTCTTTATTTTTATTTTATAGATAGGGGACGATCAGTTCACTCTTGGAGTAGGTACTATCCGCGTTGGTAAATTTTCTTCCTTCCGATAATAATTTTATTTTTTTTTCCATCAATTTAAATAATTTCAAATAGTATCCTGTCCTGTTTGAACGGGCTCGTGATGACGATCAGTTCACTCTTGGAGTAGGTACTATCCGCGTTAGTAAATTTTCTTAACTCCGATAATAATTTACTTTTTTTTCCGACAATTTAAATTATTTTAAATAGTGTCCTGTCCTTGTCTGAACGGGCTCGTGATGACGATCAGTTCATTCTTGGACTAGGGGCTATCCGCGTTAGATTTCTTTTTCCCCTTTATGTTCTTTATTTTTTTCGTGCAAACTGCAACTTGCAGAATTTAAAAATAGCTTCATTACCCTGTCTGGAGCGGGCTCGTTATGACGATCAGCTCATTCTGGGATAATAGGCTACCCCGGGTATAAATTTATTTTTATTTTCTTTCCGTGTATTTACTATAAGTAATTATTTCGCGTTTCTGTCTCCTCGCACTCTCTTCGACCGTTTATTTAATTTTTTCCTCACGTAAAGTGCAAAATAACTACATTTGAGTTTAATTCCCGATACCGCGGTTAAACAGTTATCTAACGAGTAAAAAGCCAAGTTAATATTTTTTTTTCTGCGACCGAAACATATATTTTATTTTGATTTAATTTTTGACGTCTGATTGAGACTAGTCGCGAACTAATACCGTCCGTTTTTTTATATATATATTCAGGGTTATATTGACTTTCACCACAACTGGGGTGGGCGTTGAAATATTAAATCTTTTCTTTTTATTGTAAATAGTTAACTTCAATATATGTGTCAATGTTAACCTGCCGTATTACTGGTTAATAATTCCCCACTTTATTTCCCCCTTATATTTCAGCTAGTGATTAATTCTGTACCAGCCCAAGCAACGATTAAAGCCCGTTACTTGTGGCCTACTATTACCTGTGTCTAAGTGACCTTTGACCCCTGGAATTTTTGATCTCCATCTGTAGCTACCCGAGTACTTTCGACGCCGTTTCGAAAGTTTGTGGAGTAAACCATTATCAAAAATCTGGCGCTCGAGAACCGCCCGTAACCAGCGTCATTCGTAAGGAACCGTTTTCTCTGTGGCGAGAAAACCCCTTACAATTTTGTTTAAAAAAGGACAACGTTTAATAGAGAATTAACATTATCAAACATGCATTATTTTTCGAACGATTAATGTCAACTTGTAGTAAATCTTTTTCTTAATAAGAACGAAAAATAATTTTTAAAATTGGGCTTAATATAAAGCTCTAATTATTAAAACAGCAAAGTAATTTCGGATATAAAAATGATTGAAAAATATGATTACGATATCTCCTCTCAAGACGTTCCAGTTATGTTATAGGAACTACGAACGTTATCAGAACCCATCCATAAACACCACCATATATGGAATCGAACATCGACCACATCGCCGGCACGTCACACGTGCTGATTCGGCAAAAGTTAACGTTTCATTTAATAATTAATATTTTCATCAGAATGATTTTAGACTTGTAGATAAAAACACATATTTTATTTAAATTCAAATAAAAATTGTTTTTAAAAAATAACTTTTTATATCAAGAAACATAAAGTGGCGCAGTCAGTAGGATTCCGAAAGGACATTTATCGCAAATAATCCTTCAGTATCTACTGTTAATTCGGAAAAAACCTCGTTTTAGAAAAGTTACCGAACCTAGTTTAGTGAAATAAAAACACTGATAACATCCGTATTGGAAAGTGTCAGAATCGCAAAAAGTGCAGAAACTGTTAAATAAACTGAGAACCTTCACCTTGGAAAGTGTCAGAAAAAAATTAGAATAAGAAGTGAAGTCTCGAGGCCCCTTATGGACATCATCGTGATAATACTGTAAGTTGCCTTCATTTATCTATCCTTTTCCTGTCTATGTCATTCTCCTCATCCGAAAATTCCATTGCGAAGATCGACGGTGAGCTTAATTCTAATAGTTTAGAATCAGAATTTAGTTTTAACGTATCTAGCAAAGAAGATTATAGTTTAGATTTAGAGATTAGCTCTCGTTTTAGTAATTTATCTATTAACGAAGAATCAAATTCAACAATAATGCCGACCCCAAAATTTGATCCAAAATTGTTAGAAATAGTACCAACATTTGATGCAAATCCTTTAGAGCTTCATTTCTAGAAACTGCCAATACTTTAATAAATACTTACTGGGATCCATCCCAAGAAAGTTCTGGCAGTGTACAAAATGTAAGTTTAATTTTTGGAATATATTCAAAATTAGTTGGTCCTGCACGACAAGTTTACAGTATTTGTACTACTAAAGATTGGGAAACAGTTAAAAGTTCATTAATAGCTCACTTCGGTGATCAGTGCGATGAGAATGGCTTATCATTCGACATAGATCAATTAAGACAAAATTCTAATGAACCTGCCTTACATTTCTACACTAGGGTAATGTCAAACTTAAGTGCTCTTCATAATTTTGTTGACTCTCATGAAACTGTCCAAGTTAGTGCAACTGTAAAAAAAAAAGGATTTTTATAATAAACATGCTTTAAAAATATTCTTAGCAGGTCTTAAAGAACCTTTAGGGTCTACAATTAGAGCAATGAAACCAAAAACACTTGCAGAAGCTAGGCAAAATGTTATTGAGGAAATTAATACTCTCCATTTGCAAAAACCCAATACAGATGATATTAAACCTAGAGTAACACCAAAATTTAATCAATATTATAACGGTAACTTTAATCCTTCTAACATGAATTTTAAAACACCAAATTATCAACCAAATTATCAACCAAATTATCAACCAAATTATCAACCAAATTTTCAACCAAATTTTCAACAAAATTTTCAACCAAATTTTCAACCAAATTTCCAACCAAATTTCCAACCTCAGCAAAATGTTTCTAATCAATTTCCCCGCGGACCTATAAATGTCCAACCCAGACCTACCCATCAAAGATTCCCTACGAATCGCCAAGTATTCGGCACACAACAACCTCCTAGAGGTCCCCACAAATGTTTGGAAACCAAACCCTAATTTTAACAGACCTAGACCCACACCCATGAGCGGTGTTTTTCATAATACATTTAGTACCAACGCCAGAAGAGGCAATACACAATTCCAACCCCAATTTCGATCAAAACCAAAATTTACATCCGAAGAACTTTTCAATATTGACCAACCACAGTACTATGACTATAATAATTCTGCAGATTCCTACTACCCCTATGAAGAAGATACCACTTACGAAGGAAACTACCCTTATTTCCAAACTCCTTACTCGTACACTAACAATAGTTTAAACGCACACTCTAACGACTGCTTACCAGACGATTGTTTTGTAAATAATTACCCAGATCAAATGAACGCCCAGAGCCCAAATTCAGAATCAGAAAATTTAGACGATTCACAAAATTTTCAGAAAATATCCAATACGACCAATCTAACATAGAAATATACTCCTTATATGACAAAAAAGATCTACCATTTATCGTAATTTCCAACCCTTCTTTAAAACTGTTAATCGATATAGGTGCTTCAAAATCCTTCATTAATCACGAAATAGCCGAAAATTATTTCCCCAAATATATCTTTAAAGAACCGATCACAATAAGTTCTGTTTTTCAAACAACAACGAGAGACCTTTGCGTAGAAATACCCGCTTTTTCTGAATTAAAATGTAATAAAATATGAAATTTCATCTCTTCAAATTCCACCATTTCTTTTGACGGCCTTATAGGTTACGAAACTCTTAAAGATCTAGAAGTAGAAATTGATTTAAAAAATTCGCTTCTAAAAACAAAAGATACGAATCTATCATTATCTCATTATGAAGCTAAAGGAAAACTTTTATTTTTCGCTCGGATTGAACCATATTCTATTGAAACTGCAAAAATCCCCGTCAACGTTCAAAATGAAATAGTCAAAATTCCAGATTTAAAACTTTTTAATTGCTTTGTTCGAGAAGGTATTGCAATTTCAAAAAATGGTTATGCTTGTGTCGACATACAAAACAATACCGAAAAAACTCAAGATATCTATCTTTATGAACCCATCCACGTAGAACTCCTAAACGAAACTTACGAAATATTCCAAATGTCCGTCCAAAACCCGCCAAATAATTTCTGTGACAATTTCGACATAAACCAATACATTAGAACTTCTCACCTAAACTCAGAAGAAAAATATCATATAGAAAAACTGTGTAGACAATTTCAAGACATCTTTCATAAAGAAAATTTACCACTGACGTTTACTAATCAGGTGAAACACGAAATTAAGACAAAAGACGAAACCCCTATTTATAGTAAAACCTATAGATATCCATACGTTCATAAGCCCGAAGTAGAATGACAAATAAATGACATGCTCGAAAAAGGCATGCGATTCCCCATGGTCATCGCCAATATGGATAGTTCCGAAGAAATTAGACTCTTCAGGAAAAAGAAAATGGCGTATTGTTGTTGACTATAGGAAAATCAATGAAAAAACAATTGACGACCGTTATCCTATTCTGAACATTACAGACATACTCGACAAACTCGGACGATGCTGTTATTTTTCTACCCTTGACCTCGCTAGTGGATTTCATCAGATTGAAATGCACCCTGATGATATCAAAAAGACTGCTTTCAATGTCGAAAACGGTCACTACGAATATGTCAGAATGCCTTTCGGCCTAAAAAACGCACCTGCTACATTCCAACGCGTAATGGACAATGTCTTGAAAGAAATTCAAGATAAAGTTTGCCTCGTTTATATGGACGATATAATCGTTTTTTCTAGTTCCCTACAAGATCACATTATAAATTTAAAGAAGTGTTTCAAAAACTTCGTCAAGCTAATCTTAAAGTTCAGATTGACAAATCTGAATTTCTAAAAAAGGAAGTAGCCTTTTTAGGACACATTGTTACTCCTGAAGGCATCAAACCTAACTCCGAAAAAGTTAAAGCCATTATTAATTATCCGATTCCGAAAACAACTAAAGAAATAAAAAGCTTTTTGGGCCTTTTAGGATACTATAGAAAATTCATTAATAACTTTGCAAAAATTACAAAACCCTTTACGAACTGCCTGAAAAAAGGGGCACATATACACAAAGACATTTGAAGACTGCAAATCCCTACTTACAAATGAACCTATCCTAATCTACTCCGACTTCTCCAAATAATTTATTTTAACGACAGATGCAAGTAACTTCGCTATCGGAGCCATCCTGTCCCAAGGACCTATTGGTCAGGACAAACCAATAGCATATGCTTCCCGTATCCTTAATGCCGCTGAGCAGAATTACTCAACGATTGAGAAAGAATTGTTAGCAGTAGTCTGGAGTACGAAACATTTCAGAGCTTATCTATTCGGCACTAAATTCAAAATTTTAGTAGACCACAAACCCCTACAGTGGCTCATGTCTCTGAAAGAACCCAATTCTCGTTTGGTTCAGTGGAGACTAAAACTCGAGGAATTCGACTATGAAATTATATACAAAAAGGGATCCTCTAACACCAACGCAGACGCTCTCTCCAGGATAGAAATTTACCCTATTGATAAATCTACTAATAACCCTTCAAATATCTTCGAATACATTGAAAACTTTAACGAATCTATCGACAATTCTAATCCCACAACTTCAAAAACACCATCCCAAACGATTCGGGAACACCCCGACGTACCAATAATAACTGACCAAGACATTCAATCTGTACTTGCAGAATTTGACTCAAATAACAAAGTCGACTCTGACGGGATACTATACATACCAGTCAAGAAAACCCTATATTAGGCATACATATAACCGATAAACCTTTAAATACATGTCTAAATCAAATTATCATAATTAAAGGTAATCAAAACCCCAGGCAAGAAATAAAAAAAATATTCAATGCTCCCGCTAGGACTAGATGGTCCCTATACGTAACGAATAACTCTTTTGAACAACAAATAATAACATTTCTAAAAGATTACTGCCCAAAGAAACGATATTTTTTTTTCTTTTTTCAAAACGACAGCGAAGAAATTCTTTATAAAAATATGTGTAAATCCATTCCGTTAATTTTCAAAAATTCCGCTTTTATACTTCTAAAATCAAATACCTTACTATATGACATAAACAACGAAAAAAGACAAAAAGAATTACTGAAAAATCAACATGAAGAAATAACAAATCACAGAGGTATTCATGAAACAATAAATCAGTTAAAATCAAAATACTATTGGCCAAAATTAAACAATGACGTAAAAGATTTCATCAATAATTGTTCAGTTTGTCAACAAGCAAAATATGAAAGACACCCTCCTTTAATAAAACTCGAGCTAACTCCGACTCCAAAAAAAACCCCTTGAGACAGTACACGTAGATACGTTCAAATTTGACAATACGATTACATTGACAATATGTGACAGTTTTAGCCGTTTTGCAGGCTTATATAGTACCTATTATGGCAGCCCTCCATATTTATCACGCATTATTACAATTTGTTTTAACTTTTAAAATTCCCGAAAACATTGTGTTAGATTGTGGAACAGAATTCACTCAACATCTTCTTAAAGATTTTGCCAAACTATATCGCATTAATTGGCACTATACCTTACCACAAAATCCCAATAGCAATGCAATAGTAGAACGATTTCATTTAACCCTACTCGAACATATGAGAACATTAGCAATAACCAAACCTAAATTGAATTCATTCGAAAAACTAACCTTGTCAGTTATAGGATATAACAACTCAATACACTCAGCTACTAAATGCAAACCAATAGACCTTCTTTTAGGTCACCTCGAATTAAAAGACCCTTGTGAAATAGATAATGAAGCTCAACCTTACAATATTCAACTTAGCGAACATAAAGAAAATATGAAACAAATTTACAATAAAATACATACCGAAACAAATGAGAAAAAACAAAAGCTTATTGCAAAACTCAACGAAAAAAGAACTGATCCTCCCGACATTTTACCCGGCACAGTCGCATATAAAAAACAAACAAACAGACAATCTAAAACCAAACCTCCATATAAACCCGAACATATCATAGCATCTAACGATCTCACAGTCACAACTTCTCAAAACAATTACCATAAACAATCTTTCAAACCTCCCAGGCAACTAATTAATAAAATCCCACTGGACGACAATTCTTCAGACAGTAGCGAGCCAGAAGATTTAGATAACATCCCTCAAAAATAACCCAGGCATCCTTTCTTTCAAACTCGGATCAGCAAGAGTGAAGATTGCTTCCCACACATTTCTCCATTATATTCCTGTAACTCCCATAGAAAATCAAGTAATTAACCTAACTTCTCAGTATTATAACCTAGATAGATTAATAAATCAATCCTCCACTTTCAATAAATTTAATTCCTTACGTAACGCCTACAAACATTTACAATACGAAGTTAACAAAATAAATGTAAAAATGAACTCTATATTTCCTTCAAACCGTCATAAAAGAGGGTTAATTAATCCTTTAGGTTCCTTAGTGAAATTTATCAGCGGAAACATGGACCAAGAAGATGCAAACCAAATTTACGCAAGCATTTCTGAATTAGAAAATAATCAAAATAAAATTATAAGAAAATTTAATTCTCAACTATCTTTAAATAAAACTCTAATGCGAGTCGTGAACGAATCATTATTTACAATTTCGGATAATCAACTTTTAACCTCTAATAAAATTAATGAATTAGGAAAAGCACTTAATGAGACGACATTTAGTTACACATACTATTTAGAGATTCTAAAAATCTTTAACCAAATAAAAATAAATTCGGATTCAATGATGAGCTTCCTCACTGACATTGAAAATGCAATTAGCTTTGTCAATCTTAAAATACTACATCAAAGCATAATCACCCCCGATGATTTAAAACAAATTATCAAAGAATTGTATAACTTGTATCCGCACGACCAACTTATTTTCATCAAAGACGAAATTATAAAATACTACGAAATAATTGAAACTAAAGTATACTACGATAAATACAAGATAATTTTCTCGCTAGATTTCCCTTTAGTGCATTCAGATTTATTTAACTATTATCATCTTTACTCCGTTCCCAATGAAAATTAAACTATCCTTATTCCCCCTTCCACATACCTAATCCTTGGCAACGATCAGTACCAATATCAAGAAGAAGAATGTCTACAACTCCAGCCATACTTCCTCTGCAAGATAAATCAACTACAAGCTATTCAAGAGAACCAAGACTGCATAACTTCAATTTTATCAGTTACATCATCCCCTGCACAATGTCGACAGATACCCGTTCGAATCTCCGGCCAATTATTAGAGGAAATCAATGAAAGTCATTACATCGGCATTTTTCCAGAACCAGAGAAAATAAAATCAAATTGCGCAGAAAGAGATGTTTCCATTCTTCACGGTACCTACTTATTTATAATTCCACCGAAATGTTCAATAACTACTAAGAAATATTTCTATGAAAATGAGAAAAGCATCATAGAGGGTCACCCTATCAAACTAGAAAATATAGGCGAGATGTCTTTCCCCACCATCAGCATACAAAAAATACACCTCCAAAAAATTCATCTGGACGAACTACATAAAATACAACTTAATGAAGATAGTATCGAGCCTATACAAGAATTTCTCAACTATACCACAACCTTCAAATGGGCAACAGGAATTAGTTCGTCCCTCTTTAGCTTGACCCTTATATACTTAATACTAAGGAACAGAAAATTAATCACGCAATTTCTAAGACCGAAGAAGAAGAAGAAGAAGAAGAAGCCTTCTGCCATTGACGCAACTCAAGTGGTTCCACCCTTGAGTTCCTTTTGGGGATGGAGGAGTCATGTTATAGGAACTACGAACGTTATCAGAAACCATCCATAAACACCACCATATATGGAATCGAACATCAACCACATCGCCGGCACGTCACACGTGCTGATTCGGCAAAAGTTAACGTTTCATTTAATAATTAATATTTTCATCAGAATGATTTTAGACTTGTAGATAAAAACATATATTGTATTTAAATTCAAATAAAAATTGTTTTTAAAAAATAACTTTTTATATCAAGAAACATAAAGTTCCGTGTTCATACCGAAGGATGGGTGCTGTTGCCTTCCTCATCTACCTAGTATTGAAATTTGAACAGATACGGAATAAGGGTATATATAGGATAGAACTGAAATTTGGTATTGTTCGGTTGGTGCGAAGAGGAAAATTTTATTACATGGGATAATTTTGTTTTCAATATAGAATTTGCAATGTTTCAATATATTTAAAAAATAGTTTGATTAGAAAAAATTAGGTAGAAGAATTATATTTTTATAGTAGACATATATTATATTTTCTAAAATAGGTAATTTATTTCGCAAAGAATATCTACTAAGCTACTAATAAAATCTATAAATCAGCCTTATAAATAATGTATTTAACAAATGTTTCCTATTATATTAATAATTTACATGTTTTCTGGCTTATCTGTGAATAAAACGAGAAAATAGTTTTACTTACAAGTTTTTCTTGATTTTGTTGCTGTCTGCTGTTGTAGTGATCTGATAATTTGTAGACTGTATAATTTTTTACAGAAAGATATTTCCTTGGATGCCCTCTTTTCAGCATAGAATAAATAAAGCAAGAAGATGTCTTAATATTTTATTTTGTACAAATATATAAAATACATTAATTTACATCATTTAACGTATAATAGTATTTTGCAATTTTTACAAATGACTTTAATTCGTAACTTATGCTATTGGTTTAAGAGAATGAAATTCAGAATTATTTCGGTCTATATATATTGACTGAAACTCAAAAAGATATTCTTATAGAAATAATATTTTAAAAACTGAGGGAACAGAGCCGAAGTGTTTTGTTACTATCCGGCTTTGATTGGTCCAAATTTCATGATGGCTGCCATTGAATAATGTTATCATATTTTGTTGTTGCTAACTTTGAGATATAAATACATATTTTCTCTTTTTGATGTCAATGATCTTATAAAGATTTTTTTTTTTAAATAAGAGAATAGAAAGGCAATCAAACACCAAAATTGGCGCAATATATTATGAACCCTGTACATCAAATATTTTTTTCATTTTTAGATATGTAAATGTATCACAAATTATAAAATAATTTAATTTTGTTTTTGTAAAGAGTAGGGCGTTTGACAAAACAGCTCGATATTATTTTTTACAACGTAGGCATAAGAAATGTATTTAAAATGATCGGTTATTATTTTTTGGTAACTTAATTGGACCCATTACTACAAATAAATTAGTCACAAAAGACCTGCAAATAAATATAGGTAGGTATTATAGCGTTTTAACAGTACCTAGATTAAAATAAAAAATATTAAACAAAATACTTTTAAAATAAATAGCGGCTTTGTAGAAACATCTTACTATTAATGTTATTTGACTTTTTGAAGGTAATTATTTTATTTTTTAATTTTTGAATAGCTTCTAAGATGTAATCAGGTTCTCTTAATGACATTCCTCGATTATGCCTTGGATCTACCAATTCTGGCAACATAAAGTTTATAAAAAACTTTTTTAACCTCTCCATATTTTTACACCAGAAATCTTCTCTTTTTATTATATATTCCACTTTAAGTGGATACATCAAAAATACATCCGTTTCATCCTGTAATATGTAATTGGCCTTGTATTTGATAATACCATTAATGGTGGATATTAATGTCAATATTATTGGTGTCTTCATTAAAAATCCAGAAGGGTATTTTTTTATATTTAATCGCCTCTTCTACCTGCATTTGATATGCAGCTTATGGATATTTTATTTCAACCACTAATTCATCTCCTACAATGCCGTCTGGAGTAGCACCTACAAATTTAAAAATTATTATTTTGTTTTAAAATGAACTAATTTGCAATATGTTATAGTTAAGATGTGAGTAAAAATGTGCACTGATCGTTACGTACCTAAATATGGATATTTTTTGTCAATAAAAATTCCTCAATCTCTAATCACTATATTTTCCTGCTCTTGAAGCTGCAAGTGCCGTTTTTTCATACTTTTTGTTATGAGAAATAGGAGCAGCACTGACTGGTGGTTGGTAAATAATCCTTTAGACTAAAGGCTCACATAAAGTAGTAGTTCGTCTAGTACACACTGCTTTAAAATGTAAGGCTGTAATCATTTTTCTACGAATTTCAAGCCAAACCCTGCTATCCGCTAGTTTGTCCCTGAATTACATTTCTTTCACCGTCAGATAAAGAGAATTCGTTTAAAAATTACAGTTTTTTTAATTCATAAATATCTTGATCTAAATCCTGTTTGGTACAATTTTCTCCATAATCTAAATCAGTTTTTTAGCTTTTGCAGTATAACTTTTTTTTTTAATTTGCGATTAGATTTTGATTTTATTGCCAATTGTCGCCTTTTTTCCAATTCATTTACTAACATGGATTAATTAGTATGGTTTAATGTTTTTTCTGAATTCAATGATTTCGAATTATATGATACAACTGCTGCAAAAAATCTACTTTGGTAAGAGTGCCCTCTGGAATAATTGATTCTTTTGCCACCTACAAACTTAGCGACTATCGCATGAAATTGTTCCACAATATTACTATCAACATCATGTAATAGACTTCTGCTGTGATCTGACAAAGCATGTATAATTTGTAGAAGTCTTGTAAAAAATGCAGGTTTAGATCTGAAATTGGTTACTTCGTTTTTGGTTTCATCTGTATGCTTCTGACAAAAATAAATATCGCAGTTCTTGTGATCACCAAAAACGTGAAAAATTGCATTGTGTATGTCTTACGTTAAAAGCAGAACATTAATAGTGCTAACACTATTTTCTTTTCTATAAGAAACTGCCTTCGTAACAGATGTTCTTAAACGAAGAATGTTTTGACTAACTAATTTTCTTAGTTTTATTGGAAAGCGCGTATAAAGTGAAAGTGTTTTTAATTTATTAGAAAAGTTTCTCAGAAGATGATTCTATTTTGCCTACGGTCAGATCATCATACGGTCTGTGATCTAAAATTTGATTTTATGTGCTACTATCGCCATCTGCAATTATTTTTGCATATCGAATACCGTGTACTTTTTCACTTGATTTAAATCCTTCCAATAAAATTGTAGATTCCATTGCTGTTGACGTCCCTATATAATTTTTAAAACATTTATGTTTAATTTCTTTAGTTGCTAAACAAAGAGAACATTATTTATTTTTTACTCCCAGATGGAATACTTTATCAAATCGATGTCCTAGTATAGCGGCAGCACCAGAAAGGGGGCATTATATTTGGAACTATAAGATCTTTTAGACCAACACCCATCAGCTACAACTGCTAATTATATTTGCTTGTATGCTGTCTCTTATCATGCGTCACAAACTTGAGTATGGCATTTATTATATTTTTTGTGATATAAATTGTAAATTTAGCACATTAAATAATTCTTCACTATTCCAAAATCCTATACCAATACACATTGCTCCTTCAATTGCGTCAATGTCTATATCGGATTTAGTTGTTTTAATTTGAAAATCACCCCTACACATCGTACAGTGGAATTTTAGTGTACAATTTAAACCATTTTTTATTTGTCCATACAGTATTAAACTATTTACTGAACAACCAAATTGTGGTGCATGATTATTTAGGTAATTAGTTGTTGTATGAAGAACTGAGTATCAACCAAAGACATTACAACATATAGACAAAATGTTTCATTCATAAATCCCATATAATTGCGGACTGTTATTGTTTTAAAATTGTTAGTGAGTGGAAGAGAGAAAGACAGATCTCTTATGATCGGCTGGCAACGTTGTTAATAGTGTCCATAATATGCTCGCCAGTGGCGTAGAGTTTTAAACTTACCAGTATTGTCAGAGTAGTATGTTAAAAAAATACGTAAATATGTATGTATATTTTTTTAGTAATATAATTATGATGATTTTTTCATGTAGGTAGATTAGATTATGATTTGGACGTTATTTGTCCTTGTTCACCGCGACCTTTTCAGATCTATTGTGGGACTCCTGTTTGTTTTAAAGTATGTCGTCTAGCCTGGTCTTTTTTATTAGTCTTAGTAGCTTTGACAGTGGCTCCCGCATGTAGTAGCATGCAATTGGCTTTTCTTCGCCCAATGTTAGAAACCTCGTTCCAGCCAGGCATTCACATTGGCACAGGACGTGGAATATTGTTTCCTCTTCTTCTTCTTCACAGAACCTGCACAAAGTTGCTTCTTTTGCTGGATTTATAACACTCATGTGCCTTTTGAGGCGACAGTGTCCAGTAAGAAGACCTACTGTTATCCTAACGATTTGACGCTTTTGATCCAGTAGGTCTTTCGTGAACTTGGCCGATGGTTCCTTGATGAACTGTTTGGCCTGTCTCAGTATTGAATAGTTGTTCCACCATCCTAAGACTCTGTTTGCATCCATTGTTTAATGGGTGCCTTGCACAATGCCTTAGCAACTCCACAGAAGGGCCCGGGGCCTGTTATGGCCTTATCTGAGCCTCCTCGGGCTAATTCTTTGGCCTTTTCATTACCCTGATATCCCTTATGGCCTGGAACCCAGGTTAAGGTCACCTTATTTTAACTACTTAGCTCTGTCAGGTCTTCTAGACAGTCTTTCACCAG
Organism: Psylliodes chrysocephalus; assembly: GCA_927349885.1. NCBI lineage: Eukaryota > Metazoa > Arthropoda > Insecta > Coleoptera > Chrysomelidae > Psylliodes > Psylliodes chrysocephalus. The sequence continues at coordinate 2,178,148 of OV651818.1, forward strand.
TCGTGATTTGATATCTGGTGAGAGAATTGCCTTTAGAGTATATGAAAATAGTTTTGCATGATACTTCATACTACATGATTTTTCATGTAGGTGAATTCAAGTACAAGTAAATTCAAATACAAGCGAATTCAAGTTACCTTCCGATTTTTATTATTTATTGGTTTATAGTTTATTGGCATTTACTATATATTTGCCTGGTATGATGTTAACTGTTAACCAAAATTATATTAAATTAACATTAAGTAGGTAGGGGTATCTAAATAAAACACTGTCCTAAAAATATATAATTTTTTAATTAATAATTACAAAAAAACATGGTATGGCAAAAAATATCGTAAAAAACTGTAAAAATTTTTAAAATAATATTTTAAATATATAAAATACTTTAATTTTATTAACTAAAATTTCATTTAATTTTTTATGCTTAAGTATTAATGTTATAAATTACTGCAACGTTTCTTTTTGCAGCAGGTGGTGTTCCAAAAACAGTTAAATCAGAACTAAAAACCCATACATTAGATATACATACATATAGGTAATAAATAATGTTTAGAGGTAAACAAAAAATTAATATTTTGTATTTTTACCTGTTGGATAGTCATCCAAAAATAGAAAGCCCTCACACCGTCTGGAGTTTGCATCTTTTCTAATATATAGTACCATTTGCACGTACCAAAACATTTTCAGGAAAACAGTGTTCTAAACACAACTCTGAGTTTTTTTCAAGGATTCCTATTAGAGAAAACCAAAGTTTTCTTTTCTCAGGATCTTGCGAAAACCTAAATAGAGTAATAAAAATATGTATAGGTGCTCAATAGGTAAATCATTTTTAAGGTATTCTACATTTTAAGTTAAATTTTCTTTGCCACTATTCAATAATTATTTATTGGTACAAGAAAAATTTACTAATTTATAAAAGGAATATCACTTTAAAAACTGATTAAAAACTATTTTAGACTACACAAGTTTTTGATACAATTTCTTATACAATTTAAATTGTATATTATCAAATCTGCAGTAAATTGTCTGAAAAATTAGATTGGATAATCATTTTTCAAACAATTTACTATGTGATCCTATATAATTTAAATTCTATAAGAAATTGTATCAAATCTTGTACAAGCCCTACTCCACTGGTTCAAATGAAAACAACATATCTTAACCTAAAAATACTTACCGATGAAACCATACATTTCGACTTAAATGATCAACCTTTTTGAACACTACACATGCATGTACCATAATTCTTTATATTTCTCACAAAAGTTCACAAAAATAGTATTTTATAAATGAATAAATCAATAAGTCACACAGAAACTGTCAGATACTGTCAGAAATACAAAATAGCTGTTAGACCTGATTGGCAACGTTGCGGCTGGTTACGGTACTACATTTCATTCATAAAAATTGTAAAAGAAGATATACAGTGTTGCCGTATTTACGGAGTTCTTCGAAACCCTAATATTTTGTTTAGATTAATATTGATTTTTTAATAAAAAAATTAGCTTATATTAAAACTTCAAAGAATAATTTGATTGAAAACATATTTTTATTTATATAATATAAAATTAGAGTTACAGGACACATCAAATTTTATTTTTCGAAAATAATTTCTCCAAATAATTTTGACAGACTGATAAAATCGGCAAAGACGCAATAAACAAGAATCTGGTGGGAATAATGATTTGCCACATAAAAATGTAAACAATTTGGTCTCTTAGTTGTAATGTCTTTGGTATCAACAATATGGCAATTTTCTACATTTATTTTGGTGTACATATTTTTTTCAAAAGGTCTTTTTCTGCCTAAAATTTGATCTGTTTTCAAATTCACAATTACCTGTTCGTTATCGTGTGCCTAAAAATAATAATCCTTAATAAGAAATTTATTAATTATCCAATGTATAAAATATGTTGAATGATATAATATTTAATAGTTTTAACTTCGAATTGGAGTCCAATATATTTTCGAGATTTCTAAAAGGTATTTTTCGAGATTCGCCCTAAAATAGCATAAAAATAATTACTAAATATGTGATATTTATAATAAAAAATATCTTTTCAAATAGGATATACTTAAAAAAATTAGATTACCAAGTTGTACCACGCTTATCTGACTAATGGGTCTATTCTGTAAAACTTTGGTTAAAATTAACCCTGGGTTATAAAAATAACTTTTCCTACGACCACTTAGGAATGTGACACATATCACACTAAATAGTCCTATGAAAAGTGCCCTATATCACACGCGTATAAATAAGAATTTACTTTCCACCCGAATGAGAATATGTTACTTTCCGCAGTAGTTGTCACAAAATGTCAAACACCTAATTTCTATTTTGATCTATGTAATGTCCATATTAATACTAAAATTGACATGATTGTTAAATTATTGAAATCGTTGTAAATTAGATCCTAGATATTTATTATTAACAAATATTATTAAAATAATTTTAAAAGAATGTTTGCTCTTTATTCTGGTTAAAGACATAACCGATTAGATCATTCAATTGACACAAGGGCTATTAGCTCAGGTGGTTAGGACGTCGAAATTATCAACTTTGCCATTTTTCGACCGCGTTCGAATCCTGGCGGGGCAGAATTTTTTTTTTGTTTTTTTTTTTTAGTTTTTTTTTTTTTTTTTTTGTTTAGAAAATATGAAAATTGAATAAATACGATTATTGTTAATTATTTTTTTAAATATATTTTAATTATTATAGTAATAATAACCTTGGTTTTACATTTTTTTGATGACATTTTGTGGTCGTAGGAAAAATATGGTACATCACTTGTGTGAAAAGTGATTTTCCACACTCGTGTAATAGTCGCACTTGGCTTGCGCCTCGTGCGACAATATTTCCCACTCGTGTGAAAAATGTCACTTTCCACACTCGTAATGTAACATACTATATCCCACTATATCAAATTCACAAATAACTCTCTTTTAGGCTCAAAATTTTACTAAATACGTTCAATTCTTTAATTCACCGGTATAACTAAATAAATCACCGATCCATTTCCTATGATAGGGGAAATGTGGCTCGACGACCCGTTCTTGAAATTTTGAAGGTAGGAGCACAGCTTATAAAATACAGCTCCACAACTCCGTGTCGGCGTCTTTGATCTGGCGGTCGAGAACCAAGCAAGACGGAATGGTGCTATCTCTGTTAGATTCAAGGGAAAAGTCGGGCCCGGATTAAACAATTTTTTTATTATTGAAAAAATTGAAAACCTTGGCGTAATAAGGTTGGTCACATGCCATATTAAGTAAGTTTTGGGAAATTACATTTTTATTTTTGTTTTAAATCTTTCAAATATAATTAAAAAAATTATTTAAATATAAATATTACGAAAAATAGCACATCTTTCGGATTAGAGGTAAAATAATTTATATATGGCTAGTAAAATCCTCGTTAACAAATGTTTTGAGCTAAAACAGTCACTTCACGACAAATTGTGGCTTGGATCCATTTTACACCAAGGGCTTCAATTGTTAAAGAATTGTGTCACGCTCGTGGATGCAAATCAAGTGGTACCCCCGTGTCTCTGGCAAGTGTTACTCTTCGCGCAAAGGGTTTATACCTAGATAAACGAATGCTTCGACTGAGGTCTGGGAACTCTATGGTATTTTGGAATTATAAAGAATGTGTGCTTTTATTTTAACAATATTGGTTATATTTAGATGTATTCTTATTATTTGAAATACAGATTTGTAGAAGTTATACTTTGACAGTTTTTATTAATATAATTTATTCAATTTTTATCTGACCATACCGAAGTAGGAAATTTTAAAACTTTATAGTAATGTGAAATTTGAATTACAATATTACAAGATATAACATAATTAGTACTTATTTTAGGTAGGTACTAAATTTGTACTTGGAGAAAGTAATATCGATTTTTACAAGAAAACTTGAAAAGTAAATTAATTTAATTCCTATTTCTGATGTAAAACTTAAACCAATAAAACAAATAAATTGTAGTTTGTTCAACAAGGGTGGATATGATAGCCATATCACACAAAGACAAAGTTTGAGCACAACGTCGTAGGCGGAGAACTCAATCGTCTGATTGTGATATGAACAATCTACTCGATATGGTCAGTATATTTTTTCTACGACCCACTAACGAAAATCTACAAATTTAAAAAATTATTTTAGGTTATTTAGACAAAATAAATAATTTTAAAATAATTTACGAAGTTGACTAATTTATAAAATAAAATAAACATGAAAAATTAATTAGTCCTCGGCCTAGATTCGATCCCGGACTTTTCGCGTGGAAGGCAGATGCTCTGTCTTCATCTTCACCGAAACTTTCAGGACTTTAGTTTTAATACTCGTAATTAAATTAGTATCATGTAGTTTAATTAAAATTTATTTTTTTTTAAATGTGGACACAATAGAAACAAAAATGCTATTATTTATCGAGTCTGCACAAAAATTTTAATGTATATTTAATATCAATAACTAAAATATATATTGACAATTAGTTTAACAGAATTGTCACTTATTTAAAAAATTTTAAATAATAGGAGTTGGGTGACCAAAATATGAACTGTGATTTGTAGATTTAATTTTGTTAAAGTGTTCTTACTACCTAAAATGGATATGAAATATATTCGTAGTTGAACACAATAACATACTTTTTCGTTTTGTAGTATGTGCGTAGATTGGCTAATATCCATGCACAGATTACAAAACGAAAAAGTATGCTATTGCCTTCAATTGAACGAATATATTTCATATCCATTCTAGGTAGTGAGAACACTGCAAAAAAATAAATTCGCCAATCACCGTTCATATTTTGATCAACAGACTGCTATTATTTTTAAAATTTTAAATAAATGACAATTCTGTCAAACTAATTGTCAGTATATTTTTTAGTTATTGAGATTAAACATACAATAAAATAAGTTATTCTTTTGGAAAACGTTAGCATGGATGACTAAAGGGTATTGGGTTAATTAATTCTAAAAGTGTGGTACAAATGTTATTTTTTGTAGCCAATTCTTTAAAATTATTTTGAAATATCTTTTCAATATTGAATATAAGTTCTACAAATTCATCATTTGACAGTTGCAGATTTCCAAATGTATCTGAATTGGCGTTATCATATGCCTTTAAAAAGCAATAAAAAGAAAAATCATCTATTTCAACGTGATCTTTGTTATATTTAAGACAGGTATCGCAGGAGTGGATCCGCAAGGCTTTTATTAAAAGGTAACCACACACATACCTGATAAAATTTTTCTGTAGCAATTCGTCTTTACAATAATTTAGGGTGTTAATAATTTCATCATAAAATAAAATACAAGGTGTTCCATTTAAAAAACATACATTTTAATTTGCCAGGCAAAAACGTGTCACCCTGTATATCCAAAGATATTTTTAAAATATGTAGGTATTTTTCAAATCCATATAACTTTTATTTAAAACTTTCTTGCGTGTCTACAACAAAATAATGAACAATAACGCACTAATGGAACACCCTGTATAAATTATATTTTTAACAATGAAAATTTCTTATAATGTGGTACTTATCGGTTTGGGTCCTTGGGAAAACTAAAGAATGTTTTCTTGCAGGTATAACCCTTATTAAAACAGCTTTTGACTGCACAAACAGAATAATGTCTTTTTTTTTCATTCATTCTACTCACAGCTAAAGAGTCACCAAAATAATAACAGTACCTTTAACTCAAACAAAATCTACGAAATTATAGGCTTCACGAAATTATACAATCAACGAAATTATACGCACGACTCAACACCTTACCTAAGTACACTTCTGAACGCCAAAACCGTCTTTTCCCTTCGAAGGCGGAGCTTAAGCGATGCGCGACGAAATCGACGCAAACCGTTGCCGCCAAGAGAGTGTTTTAGCTGTATTGTATAAGCTGTGGTAGGGGTATAATAGGAGTAATATGCCGACAAATTAGTTCTCATGAACGGAGCAATAACTCTTAACTATTAATAAATACAATTTCAACATAAATAAATCCTATTGAATTTTGAAACCACACTGGATATTCGTACCTGCCCTAAAATATATCATATTACGTGATATGAATTTTTTACCATAGAATTAAAACAGGAAAACTTCCCTTTTAGAAGGTAGTAGGTAATGAAATGCTCTTTTTTGGGGTGTTTGTATGTTTCCCAAAGTAAACATACCAGAATGAATATTGAATAAAATAAGGTACAGTGCCTGTGCCTAACAAATGCGTATTCATCAGCTACATCCTTTACTGTTGGTTAATTAGGATATACACACAGAAAATATACTGTTTTGTGAATATTATAAGGTATTGTACAAGGGCATAATGGTGTTATATTTATGTTTAACAAATGTTAAACAAACATTTTTTTGAGGAATATTAGGTAAAAGTGTAAAAAAAACAAGCCTATTATGCTACAATCTTATAAATATCTCCAGGGCGAAAGCAAAATGCACTTGTTGCCAAACTGGCTTGTTATTTTATTCTAGCATATTATTGTTCTTCTTACTATTTCACATGTATTGGAAAAAAATATTTTATGCATAAAAAACATAAATAAAATAGAAGAACACACTCGACATGTCAGGAGCGGTTTCACCATTGGTGTATTTGTGCAGTGAACACCCAATTACATTAAAAAAAAATATTATTTTAAAATAAATAACAGACAAATATAAATCAAATTTTAATAATTCTATTGTTAACCTATATTTTTTGGTACGCCGCTGCGCTCTGGCTAATCGCGTCTCTATGGTGCACTATTTTTTCGCGAAAACCTGTAGCTAAAACGAGATGTCAACACGTTAGTAGATCTGTGAAATAAACAATAAGTGTGCTAAAAACCACTTAAATCACGTTATTTTGTGCATCGTACATCAACAAGGCATTACGTCACAAAATAGGACGGGCATACGAACATTTCCAAACCAGTACTGTTAGTATAGTACAATTTACAATTGTAATAGATGTCTTCTTTTATTTATTATTATTATTATTGTTATTAAAAATTTTGTCTTTTAAATATAAATATATGTAATATTATTTTATAAAATTGTGACGCAAAGCCATCTCTGTTCCTTGTTTACTCCTTACCCGCAGTATAAAGTCCAGCACTGGTCATATAAAAACAAACGCACTGCTTCGAGAAACTGTCGGAGTGATCCCTTTGCGGCGTGTGAGTCATAGAGAGGCAGTTCCCGATCGTTCTGGGTAGCCTATAGTGTTTTGGTACACAGCTGGCTTTATAAAATTAGCTCAAGTTTGTCGACGGACGGGAAGATCCAATTTAATAAATAAATTAAAATTGTGAGTTATAATAGTGTCTAAATATTATGTAAATTAATAAGTGCGGTATAAATAAATTGTAAATAGTGTTTTAAATAAATAAATTATAAATAAAATAAACAAAGGTTACATTAACCCCTCTCGATGGTTTGTGTCGTTTACTGTTCCTCTTGGTTAAGCTCCTCAATCTCAATATTTTGCAAAACTATTTCATTTATGGTGTTTGGCATAGCTTCACCGTGAAACCACTTAAAAGTGTAGCTATCGCAAATTAATGGCTCATACACTGATTTAAGTTTTATTTCATTTTACAAACAAACAAATCAAATTTAAAAAAAATTATAACCGGTAAGGATTGAACTCACGACCATCAGCTCTTGCTTTCTTTTTCCAATATTTGCTTTACTTGTGTTATTTTTACATTTTAAGGGGGACAAACGGGGGGTGACATTTTGTATAGGAGTATCGATTTTTTGTTCTCGTTGAAGTTAGAAACATGAAAATTGGAATTGCAGCTAATGAGTACAAATTAATAATGACGTGTTTTGGGTTTTTGGATTTCTGGATTTTCACATTTTAAGAGGAGGGGGGAAACATGGGGTAAAAGTTTATTTGGAAATATCGATTTTTTTTAAAGATAGGAATGTTTGGTTATTCTCATTTTAAATATGGATTTTTAGCAAGATCTTCAAATTCTTAATGTTCGTATTTTGATCACAATGTAATATTTTTTTAGAGCTTGTTGTCGTTTGATTTAAAACGTTTGTTTTGAGATTTTAATAGTTTATATGTAAACGAAACCAATTATTTTAGAACTGAAATTTTGACAATGTTGGCCGTTGTTCTATTATATACTGCAGTCATATAAAATTATCAGCCATTTTTACCGACTTTCTTATAAACTTTACAACCCTTTAATGCTTTAAATTTAATATTATAATATCGCGAACTCCCATATAAGCCATCTGTCGTACAAAGGTTGATTTTAATAAATAATCTTAAAAGCTCAACTTCTATCGTCTTATTCACAATATTCGCATCTTTTTTTCGCTATATTTAATGTAACATATGTACAAATATAGATACCTGCTGGTAAAAAAGAAATTCATTTCGTTTTTATCTTTGCTCGCTTATAGAAAGTGGATATCCAAGAGAGTCCTGGATATTTTTGTAATCTTGGATGTTGTCTCGGGAAATAAAGTAATACGACGAATAAATATAAATTATTCTAGCAGAAAATATTTGTTTAAAAATTTGGAATATAATTATTAACAAACTCTTTAAAAACCACTTGCGATCTGGTATTGTTCTTAAGGCTTGGTACACGCTATTGAGAAGTATATCACTCTTTTTCGGATAATTCATTAATTTTCCTAAAGTCAATGCAGAATCTATAGTCTATATATTTTTTTTTTGTACGAGGGAGACCGGGGCTAGTTGTCACAGGGGCATGTTGTCACAACACCGGTTCTGGCTACATGCACAGATCAGGAAGGCTAACCGACCCATCAAATGTTCCGTGAAGCTCGTCAGGCGCGATGTGGCGACCCCGCGTTGGCCGGCGATTTCTCATTCGAGTGTAGTTGATGATAGTGTAAACACGCATAGCGTTTGTAAATTTTTAAGTTCTCATATTTTTTGTTGTGGCTAAGTTAATAGTAGTGGCAAGGTATGCCTACTATATAAAATTTTTAGTAGAGTTTCTTAGGTTTTAGAAATACTAAAATTGCTATTTTGAATCAATTCACTAAAAAGATATAAGCATGCTTGTGTCAAAATATCCAGTGGGGCAAGTTGTCACATTGTCGAGGGGGCTAGTTGTCACAGTGACAATATGCCCCGTTGAATAATTATTACGGGATTATAAATATGCTTTCTTTACAGATGGTTCGAACATATCGGAAAAAAACCGATAGATGGGATCGGCCTGATGGGGATGTGTTACTAAGGGCTGCTTTAGCCGTTAGAAATAAGGAAACCCCCATATCAATCAGACAAGCATTAGCACATTTTAACATCCACTACAAAACATTGGCAAGGTTTTATAAGAAAGTTACCGATGAGGAACTTGCTTCCTGTCATTCTAATGTTAAGATTGGATATAAGAAAGCCAGGCAAGGTTTTAGTAATTCCGAAGAACTAGATTTGGAGAACTATTTAAAGAACGCTTCAGATATATATTTCGGTTCAACTCCTAAACATATGGCCGGTCCAGATTGGTTTACTAGTTTCTTAAAACGCCATATGAGATTGTCAATACAAACACCACAAGCCACAAGCTTGTCCAGGGCCACGAGCTTTAATAAAACGAACGTGGGAAGTTTTTTTGACAATTTGGCAATTCTGTTAGACCGTAATCATTTTCTCCCAGGTGATATATATAACATGGATGCAACTGGAATAACCACAGTACAGCGACCTGATCGTATAGTTGCTCGAAGGGGATACAAGCAAATCGGTTCGCTAACCTCAGCTGAAAGAGGCACGTTGGTAACGTTGGCTGTTGCAATTTCTGCTACTGGAAATAGTATCCTGCCCTCATTTGTTTTCCCTCGTGTTTATTTTCATGACCATTTTCTGCAAATCTCCCCTCCTGGAAGCGTCGGAACAGCTAATCCGTCCGGTTGGATAAATCAAGAGCATTTCCTGATATTTATTAAACACTTTGTTAGCCACGTCAGATGTACAAAGTAAAGACCAGCTTTACTACTTCTAGAAAACCATGACTCACATTTGTCAATACCTGCTTTGAACTTCGAAAAAGATAATGGGGTGGTTATATTATTATTTTTACCTCATTGCAGTCACAAGCTTTAGCCCTTGGATCAGAGTTTTTATGGTCCATTTAAAAAATTCGTTAATTCGACTTGTGCTTCGTGGATGAAGAACAACTCTGAAAAGACGATTACAATTCACAATATTCCAGAAATAGTTACAACTGCTCTGCCACTGGCAATTGTTCCCAATAACATCACGTCAGGATTCCGAGTCACTGGAATTCATCCATTCAATAGAGATGTTTTTACAGACCAGGACTTCATGCCTAGTTATGTGACAGACCGTCCAGATCCAACCGAAGTAACCGAGGAAGCAACAGATGACCAACCTCCGGAAAATTTAAATGGGGTTTTCGCTACACCTGCACCGCTGCCTCGAGCAGGACCCTCGGGGATAAATCTCTCATCGTCTTCTTCCGAACCACGTCCGACGTCATCAATATCGCAAGTTACTCCTGAAACTGTTCGTCATTTGCCAAAAGCAGGAGCAAGGCAGATCACCAACAGGAAACAACGAAAAAAAGCTGCAATTTTGACGGACACTCCGGTCAAAGATGAGATAGAAGCAATGAGAGCCAGTTCCAAAGCCAAGCAAATGAAAAGGGATGTTTTTGGGAAAAAAAAAGAAAGGTAAACAAAAGCGAAAACTTTCTATACAAAAAGATGAAGAGAAAGAAGAAACATTTTGCTTGGTTTGTTGCGAGGCTAGCATACCTAAAGAGCCCTGCATACAATGCAAGAACTGGTCGCACGTAGGGTGCACCGATGACAATCCATTTTATGTCTGCCATCATTGTGACTCCGATGCTGATTCCTAACCTTTTTTGTATTTGTATTTTGTATTTTGAACATTATTTTAGTATTTTAAACAGTATTTTTGTATTTTAAACAATATTTTTGTATTTTAGGTGATTCCTTTTAATAATGAGCAAAAAATAATTTTCTTATTGGTTTATTCATTAGTAGTGTATGTGACACCTTACCCCATGCCCTGTGACAACGTGCCCCCTCTCCGGGGCACACTGTCACAGTTGACATGGCTACAACTATTAATTAAAAAGCATGATAAAAAATATTACAAACTTGTCTAATAAATTGCAGTATGTCCGCAACATATCAGAGTACCTTGCCAATAAATAAAATAGGGTTGTAATGCGAGAGGTGGTTAAGAAAAAAAATAATGTTTAAAAATTGTGACAACTAGCCCCGGTCTCCCTACTATCGGTGAGCTATACGGGCTGTTTGATTTTTCTATAATGGTCTTTTGTAATAATTTATCTATTTCTTCATTTATCACTTTTTGCATAGCTGGATTTCGGGGTCTGTATCTCTGTTTAGTTTTGTAGATCATCCATTCCTATTATCGCCTCTGCTGCTAGATTGGGTAAATAGTAAAATTAAACTTTCTGTTGTAGTCCATTTAAGGTGCTGATTAAAAAATAGCTTTTTGAAATCTTTCTTGTAATTCCGTCGGCTAACGTGACTTTTATGTTCTCCCCCTGTATCGGTAGCTTAAGTTTTCTACTTATTTTTATTCTCTTTTTGCCAATAAATGATCTGTGCCATCCCGTATCTAGTAAGACATTTAGGGCTATCTGATTTAGGGAATTTGCATTGACAAGGTGAGTGTGATGTGGGATCTTATATCCTTGTCCAAGGACTTGATGTTGTAGGAGAGATATGTAGAAGAAAAACTATCGTAGACAAGGGATTTGTGTCAAACTAATGCGTGTGAAAACATCGATTGTTGCACTCGACATTGTTCAAAAAATTAATTACACCGGCACACAAAAAAAAGTTGTTTGTACATCAGACACGACCTACCTACCGGCATGTATTTTGACCCGCTGAATCTAAATTTCAAGTCAGTTTGGGCTTTTCAGTTAGCGTTATTTATTAAATATGTCTGTCCAAACTCGAATATTGTACGACGAGTAAGTTTCATATTAGATCTTGTCAATTTTTCCTGTCCAGACTTGAAGACTGATCTCCGAACCACGAGACCAAGAGTATAAATAAAATTGCAGGAGGTGTCGTAATCCAAATAGTTAATATTTTCTTCGGCTACGTGAAGGTCAAAAACCAAGACGCAAAGTTATAGTTATAAATATTCGACGGAGTGCTTTATATTTTGTGTTATTTGTGTTGTAATTAAATTTTATGTAATGGTAAGTACCTACCCACATAATACCTATGTATTTGACTTGATTTATGCTCGATTCGCCTGTTCCCATTTCGCCTGACCAATTAAAATTTCCCGATTCGCCCGAAAAGCTCAAATTGTGGTATCGTTTCGCCTGACTACAAGTTGGATGGTGCGTGCTTTTTTTTATCATAAGGGCCATTTTCAAAATACACGCAAAATTTGATTTATAAGCATGATTTCATTTGAATCAAAAATAACTGAATTTATTGACATTATTAAGCGTTTTGTACTAGTGTTCATAAATCACTTATTGTTAAATTTTCTAAACCATCTTGATAATTTTTCCATTAAATATTTTTTCATAAATATACTAAATTCATTTCTAAAGTAATGTATAGTTGAAATTATTACTGGAGAAATTTTAGTTTTTAAATATTTTTTTTTGTCCTGGCCGGTTATTGGAACACATAAAAAATTTCTAAATTCAAATAGTTTATGCGCTTTACGCTTCGTTAATTTGAAAAAATGTTTAGTTTTTATTTTATTTACTTTTTACTATACTGGGTGCTCTATATGTTTTGTTTATATCAAATTAAATAACTATAACATTTTAATTTAATTTTATGTTCATTTCTTATTATTATTTATTTGTTAGTAATAGATTTTTTTACAGCAAATACATATTAATTACCTGAGCGGGTCAGGAGAATCGCAACTATTTTTTTCCGTCTAACATGTAGTCAGGCAAAACGCTACCAAAGCGTACCAAATTTTTATGTCAGGCGAAACGGGAATATACCTTTGATTTTGACTTACTTCGGCTATTAATAAGATATTGTGGAAAATACTACAAAAGTACTTCAATACTTTTCATATCTGAAAATCGGAAAATGTGATTTATTCCTCTGTGGCAAATTAGGTCTAAAAAATTTGTTTATTATTTTTCTAGTTACAGTTTGTGCACTAAAACCTGATTTTTCTCAATATTAAATGCCTTTACCAATATTTGATCTAATATTCCTTAATTTCTAGGAGTTACAGAAGAGAAAACGACCTTCTGGTGCAAAATTTTGAGAGCATAAAAACTTAAGAGTCTAAGAAAGGGAGAAGATGGCTGGCAGTATGAGATATTTCTTGCGAAAAAGTCAAGTTTCCAACATGTTACAGTTTTAATTTAAATAGGAGAAAATAAATAAATCGATTAAATGATATTCATTTTCAAAAGTAATATAAAGTTTAATGAAACTTACCCTTTTGAAAATAAAACAGATTTAAAAGTTGATAATTTAATAGTTTAAAGTTTCGTTAACCTACAGAAAATGTAAACATTTCATTCTGACAATCATCTGTTAACCTTGACCTTCCTTCTCCTAGTGTAACTAGGACCTATTTCATTTCTTAAATGTTCTATGGCAAGGTTATGATTTATTATTTGAACAAATGCAATTTTCCCCTAAAATTTCAATAGTTGGCGATATTGGTCGGCCATTAAATCAAGAAACTTCCTTCCTTTTTGGCTCTTTCTTTGATGGCATGAATTTGTTGGGTCCATGTGGTGCCCAGCGTTGCCACTGCTACCCCGATCGGGGTATTTCTACCCCGCTACAACAAGTTTTGCCTCCCTACCACCTCCCTCGTAAATCTACCCCGATTTTGAAACTTTGACTGAAGAAAATGTGCATAAAAATGATGAGATTGCAAATGGAAAGTATCTGATTATGTTTAAATTTCTGAACGTACCGACCCTGTCAATGACAAGTGTCAACTGTCGTTGGTATGCCAGGATGACACACGACATACTGTCAATGTCAACAGTGTCATAAGTATACGTGTGTCTTTTTTTCACCGGTTTGTTGGATTCGATTTATTTGGTTGACCGTTGAAATAAATAACAGTTAACATTTTGGATTACAATTTATATTTATAATTTTATTTGAATGTACCTATTTACTTTAATTCGGACGTATATATTTTAAAAATCTCATTTTTTGGTTTTCCCACAAAAAACAATTAAATAATTATTAAAATTCTTAATTCTGATTAATTCCCGCAATCCATAGCTGTCAGTTGTCAAATCTAATCGGAAGAACCATACATTGAACTGATGGAATGGTGTTGCATCAATTGCATCAACGTTGGATAAAAAGACAGCGCTGTTAGTTCATCATTGATAGATTGATGAAATAAAATACAGGTAGATACCGCACCGATGCCAACGTTGCTGCAACATTTGGATAAAAAGACACACGTTATGTGGTTGCTTTATGTTGAATGTTGACTTCCGGCAGTTTCAGTTGAGATTTAAAAAAAATATATCTGAATTTTGAATAGGTATTTTGATATTTAATATTAATAGTGCTCGAGTGTGTGATGTAATTAAAACTAAAATGGATAGGTACGTTTTATTTCATTTATTTTAACGAGAATAATTAATTTTTCATTGATTGTTGTAGATTGGTAATTAGATCAAAACCAGCAGGTGACCATACAGAACAAAACCCTAAACAGAGCACACCGAAGGCAACGAATTACCAATCAAATATTAGACCAGTAGCCCTAAATCCCCCCGTTAATGTAGATAATATAAGTTCTTGAGAATCTGAGAGGGATGAAACTGAAATTAGTTCACCACCAAAAAAAAAAAATTGTCAAAAATTCAAAAATGGGTGGACGCAACAATTCAAATGGGTAAAAATGGACAACCAAGGAAAACCAACCTGTGTTGCATTCAACCTAAAAATTCATTGCAATATTTACAATATTAAAAGACATAATGCAAGTACAACCCATAAAAAAAATGTGGCTAAAGTAGAAAGAACCCCAAAAATTACAGAAATTGTATCAAATGAGTCTGAAAAAATACACAATTTACAAGTTAAACGTGCCGAATTAAATTTATGTGTGTTTTTACAAGAGCACAATCTTCCTTTTTTACTAGCAGATCACTTGACAAAGTTTTTACCACATATATGTCAAGATTCAAAAATTGCAAAGTCTTTGGCTTGCAGCAGAATTAAAGCTACTTATATTACAAAGGAATGTTTGGCAAAACAACAGCTAGAAGATTTATCTGACATTTTGAGATCTAAGCTTTTCTCTCTAATAATTGACGAAACTACTGACATAGCCACTGAGAAATCTTTGGCCTTGGTTGTAAGATTCTACAATGATAAAGAAAAGCAAGTAAAGAATCATTTTTTTGGGTTAATTAAAGTAAATGAATGCAATGCAGAAGCCATTTTTAACCACATTGTTAATTACTTTAAAGAACTTAAAATTCCAATTGAAAATCTTATTGGCTTCGCCTCAGATAATGCATCTGTCATGATGGGGAAGCGCACAGGAGTTCAAGTCCTTGCAGAACTTCTAAAATAATATAATTAATTTATATACATACATATTAAATGAAATTATACTAATCATGTAAAACTCAATTTTTTATATTTGCAGTGTTTGTCTGACTTTATAAGTAATTATATGAAAAATTTGTACTGAAAAGAACCGTTTGGACCGAAAAATTCGGTGGTCGGACCGAACCGAAATATTTTTAAAAGAACCGGAACCGAACCGCACCCAAATTTTTTTGTTTTACTAGAACCCGAACTGAACCGGAACTAATTCATTTCGGTCCGAGTCCCTGGTTTGGAGCGTGTGTTTCATGGTGCTCATTAAAAATCAGTTTAGCTAGCACATCCAAAAAAAAAAGATTGACAGATTAGGGATGCCTACCAGCGTGCAATGCGACCAGCTTCGAGTTGGGGCAATCTACATAATAATTTATATCATCGACCGTATCAACTGTCATTGGAATGCCTAATTGGTTTTATTGAATATTATTTATTTCCTATATTACGTTAATTTATTTTTTTTTTTTTATAAAAAAAATACACCTCATAAAATTTACCCCTGAGTAACCCGATTTACCCCTATTTTTAGCGAAATTTGCCTCAGAAAAAAATTTGCTTGTGGCAACACTGGTGGTGCCTGTTCAGATTTATCGAATTTTATTCGGAATAAAAGCCATATATTAAGAGACAATTACAACTATCACTAGGAAACTAGATTGTCTAGTTTTGACAGAACTTCTTGTGAATAAAGTAGTTCCTAGCACGGCCCTACCTTATATTCAGTAAGTCCATATTTAGCTATACCTTTCAGCTTATTTGTGTTACGTATATTGCCTTTCCTTCTAGGCCTTTTAGTATTGTGTTTAGAGACCTACAAATTGCTTGCATGAGCTAAATTAGAACCTTTAACAATTAACGCTTACCGCTTAACTGCTTTTGCTCTGGACTTCAGTCTTACTGCCTGTCTCCATTAATAGCTACTTGCTGGACCATAACTGCATGCTTACTAGCTCCTAGGCACATGTATTTGTGGATGCTACATCCAGACTGCTATCTACTAGCACGCATGACGATTGTGTACCTAAAGCGAGACCACCCCATACAACTTGGATCTGCTACAAACAAGTAAGAACTTTCCTTATTCTTCTAAGGCTGATAAGCTGAGCTGGAACCTCAGCCTATTATCTCCGGCCTGGACAATATCGTTATCTTGTGTAGTGACTAAATACCTAAAAGAAAGGACATTAATAGTAAACGAATATAGATATATTACCCTCAGTAATAGTATCTATCTTTAATTTCATATACTTACATTCACCTCACTGTAAACAATTAGTACTAATTGGATATCCCAGGGCAACTTGATAGGTTTAGCCCATTTTTTTTTGTTATTACTGCTCACATTACAAACTGGAAACTAACCTGCACTGATCCTGGACTGAAATTAAATTATATAGGTAACATAAGTGTAGTTTAAATCATATAACCCTCACCCACTCTCCAATAGTTCATAAAACTACTTGAGCTATTATTTGTCTTGATTATGCAAAGGGGTAATTTCATTACTAATAAGCACCCCCAGATAAAGGGGCGGTAGCAAACACTGAAACGATATAGGGAGGTGAAAATACAGTTTCTGAAACAGCGGCACCACCATCTTCTGCAACATGTAAACCATCAACATCATCATCACTTATCAAAAATATATTCTCTATGGAGTCGACTATCCCAACAAAGATGGCTACAAGTGACACTTCTCACGATGAAGTTTCTACTGAAGTAGTGACTAAGAATACTAGTATTGTTATATCAGACGACCCCGGTTTATGGCCCAGAAGCATTACCAAGGAGGAAGTCAGAATATTGGTTGACTGTGGTCCTCCTTTGATAGGAAACCATTATCAATTTCCAGCTAATAAAGACAAAAGAAAATTTTCAAGAAAGTACTTTGTCAGAAAACTAGGAAATAGAGAAGAAACAAATAGAATTTGGCTCATTTACTCAGTTTCGAAAAAATCGATTTTTTTTTGTTGTAAAATTTTCAGTAAGACTTTCAATAGTTTTTCTGATATTCACGGTTTTTCTGATTGGCAACATGTGTCCTTAGCCATAAAAAACATGAAACATCAATTGTACATAATGTTTACATGAATACATGAATACAGGGATGAATTTAAAAAAAAATATTAAAATTATCCACGACCGTAAACGATCATCACTTACGTGTTTTAGAAACTAAAAAAAATATTGGCATAACGTACTGGAAAGAATTGTTGCAGTCAAATTTTTATCCAGACAATGTCTAGTGTTCCAAGGTTCTTCTAAAATATTTTCTTCGGGTAAATGAGCCAGAGCAGCACACATTCTAATATGATTTCGTACTTCACTTTGATTACGATATGATAACACTAAACCTAAATCTTGAACTTTGCGCCACATGGCCTGATTAAAGTGAAAATTGCATCCATGAATGACAGTTTTGGGAAATACATATTGTTATGTGAGCCATTTCATTATTCAGTCATGCTCTAACCCTACAAGTCCCTCTCTGTCTTATTTGGCCTTTGAGGCTCAACTTGTCCGATTATTAAACATAATTAAACCCCTTAAGACCAAACCTATGGGACGACTATGGTGGAGACACTTTCGCGAACATTCCAGGGTCAACGAGATACTATTTCTAGAACGTGATAACGTTTCTGGTACATACTGGCAATTTTGGTGGGGGAGTATTCTAGACCACCAATTTGTATATAAATTGGTGGAGGAGAGCCATCAGAATCAGTTGATATATGGACAGTGAAGATAAATAGTAATTAGTAGATAGACAGTGGTGAATATAAATAGTGAGCGATTCAAAGACATTAGAAGTATATATAAATTAGAATAATAGTGTTTAAATAAATTATTAATTAATAAACTCTTGTTTTAAAGTAAACAAATATCACATTGGTGTCGAGAAGTGGAATATTGTAAATAATTAGTGGACAATCATGGCTAAAAGACTGTGTGATTTAAAAGTGCCTGAGCTACGTCGAGAATTAGAAGAACGTGAAATGGAGACGGCAGGGAAGAAATCAGAGCTGGCAGAACGACTTAAAAAAGCACTAGAAACGTTTGTATTTTCGGATGATGCAACTGCTATAATTTCTTTAATATCTTTTGTTATGTCTTCCATGAAAATTGATATTTCTTCTAATATTTTCTCATTAGAAACAAAAGTTTCTTCTGATATCTCCTCTTTAAAAGATAAAATGTCTTCTTTAAAAAACGAAATTTCTGCTGATGTGGAAAATAAGATGACTTCTGTTGAGGAGAAAATAATGTCTTCCGTTGAAGAGAAAATAAAAGAGATGGAAAAGAAGATAGAAGAACTCGAACATACAGCACCAGCCAAGGACGGCGAAATAAAGTGGCATGAGGTGGAGTCGAAGGTGAAATTGGAAGGAGCTGTAAACTCTCCTCGTGTTAAGGCCCCAACTTTCGACCGAAAGATGTCATGGACGAACTACCTTAAGCAGTTCGAAACAGCTGCCAGAGCAAACGAGTGGTCTGAACGAGAGAAGGCAATAAATTTGACCATCGCTCTTCGAGGAGACGCTTTGGATGTCCTTCAGACTATACCCGTGGAAGAAACAGATGATTTTGAGCAACTTAAAAAGAGACTAAATATGCGATATGGCCACGAACACTTGGAGCAAGTATACAGATTACAGTTGAAGAATCGCAAACAGAAACGTGACGAGAGCCTTCAAGAATTTGAATTAGATATTGCGAAGATGGTGCGATTTGCCTACCCGTCAGCTCCAGAAAACATGATGGAATGTTTGGCAGTTCATACTTTTGTTGATGGGCTTCGTGACCACGAGATGCAAAGAACACTTCGTCTAGCCCGTCACAAAACATTGGTCGATGTCTTGTCCGCTGCTCTTGAATATGAAGCGGCTACGCTGGCTTCTGATGGATACAGTGAAGTAAGGACTGTAAAAAAAGAATAACAGGGAAATAAATTGGACCAATTGTTTCACATGGTAAAAAGCCTTTTTGAGAAGCAACCGAAGACTATTAGGTGCTGGAATTGCGGTGAAATGGGAAACGTAAGCAGTATGCGCAAACGTCCAAAGAACACTACGAATCGAAAAACCGTGCCGGTGGCTGTACAGGAAGGAGCGGTGTTACCTGAAAGTAGTGAAACCATACGAGTAAGGCGGATGCAAGGAACTGTAGAGAAGGCAACGCCTATCATGGCGGAACCTTCGAACCGCAATAAAGGTGTTGGTCAAGGAACTCTGATTGGAAAGGAGTTGGCCACATCTGTTCAAGAAGTTACAGTACGAAGAACGTCGGTTGTCAGCGATGAGTGGACCCTTGTCAAACTTAGGGAAGACCAAGAGAATGATCCCGTCTTAAAGAAGATACGAGAATGGAAAGAGAAAAATCGTCGACCTACTTGGCAAGAAGTATCGAAATTCTCTCCAGTAGTTAAATCATATTGGGGTCAGTGGGACTCCTTTATCCTGGAAGATGGCTTATTAAAGCGAGTACTTGAAAATGATGATGGTTCCGAGAACAGAAGACAGTTGGTCATTCCAAGAAGTAGAGTAGCTGAAGTACTTCGTCAATTACACGACAGTCCATCAGGAGGACATCTCGGTGTTAGGAAAACCCTTCAGAGAGTTCGAGAAAGGTTTTACTGGATGAACAGTTCCGATGATGTAAAGGACTGGTGTAAGAAATGTACCACCTGTGCTATGAATAATGGGCCTCAACGAAAAAGGAAGGCTCCCATGAAGCAATATAACGTTGGTAGCCCATTAGAGAGGATCGCCTTAGATATTCCTGGACCATTCCCCGCGACCGAGGATGGTAATAAATACATTTTGGTGGTTATGGATTATTTTACAAAGTGGGTGGAAGTCTATGCCATTCCAAATCAAGAGGCCGCAACTGTTGCAGATGTATTGATAAAAGAGTTTATCTGTCGATTTGGAGTGCCCTTGGAGATCCACAGTGACCAAGGCAGAAATTTTAAATGTCAACTTTTCCATGGAATCTGTGACAGACTAGGCATGAAGAAGACCAGAACCACAGCATTGCACCCACAATCCGATGAAATGGTAGAGCGAATGAATAAGACCATTGGCAAATATCTGTCAAAAGTGGTTTCAAACCATCAGAGAGATTGTGATCAGTATCTTTCACTCTTTGCAATGGCTTATAGATCCGTTGTCAATGAATCAATAGGCCAAACACCAGCAAAGGTCTTGTTTGGGCGTGAGATGAGACTACCGTGCGACCTCGAGTTTGGATGCCGACCAGAAGATGTTGCTGGTGAAGATTATGTGATCCAGTTACGAAGAAGAATGGACGACATGCATGAATTAGTTCGCTCCCATCTTCAAATCGCCAGCGACAGAATGAAGAAGCGATACGATACCCAAGCAACAGAAGGATGTTTTAAATAAGGCGACAAAGTCTGGCTCCATAACCCAAAAAGACAAAAGGGTTAATTTCCGAAGCTTCAAAGGTCTTGGGAAGGTATGTACCTCATCAAGAATAAAATAAATGATGTAATTTACGTATAAGTAAGATTCCAAACGGTAAACCAAAGGTAGTGCACCAAAACAGGCTGGCGCCATTTGAGGGTGACCATGAAGAAGAAGTAAACCAACTTCAAGAAACACCAGACCTTGTCTTTAAAGAATTTATGGGTGCATATGGAGGTACTGGAAAAGCCAGATATAGTGTTACGACCGAGCAACAACAGGATCTGCTCTCGATTCCGAAAAACTACTCGCTGGTCCATAGTACTTCCGCCAGCATCAACGACGCGCGAGGACTGGCATATGTGTTTCGTAAGAAGTTTGGTCGACTGGTAGAACTTCAATGTCAGTTACCAGCCCCTGGAAAAGCCTTGAAACTTCAAGACGGGTCACGGTATTTTTTTTATTTAATAACGAAGAACACCTTCCAAGACCGATTCACCTATCAGGATGTATGGGAAGCATTACTTAGTCTAAGGGAGCATGTACTGGAATCCAATGTACAGAAACTAGCGATGCCGAAGATAGAAGGAAATCAACTGGATTGGAGGATCATTAGGAACATGGTGGAAGTCATCTTTCAAGATACCGGAGTTCAGATATTGGTCTGCAGCCATTCGCCCAGTGCCCAGGTTACAGCAAAGACAGTCCCTTGTTACTTCCATGCAACTGGAAACTGTAAAAGAGTATTCAGTTGCAAATACAACCATTCCAGTTTAGTTTCGTAAGAGTTCCAGGAGGAACTATCTCTTAAGGAGGTGGCAATGTTATGTGAGCCATTTCATTATTCAGTCATGCTCTAACCCTACAAGTCCCTCTTTGTCTTATTTGACCTTTGAGGCTCAACTTGTCCGATTATTATACATAATTAAACCCCTTAAGACCAAACCTATGGGACGACTATGGTGGAGACACTTTCGCGAACATTCCAGGGTCAACGAGATACTATTTCTAGAACGTGATAACGTTTCTGGTACATACTGGCAATTTTGGTGGCGGAGCATTCTAGATCACCAATTTGTATATAAATTGGTGGAGGAGAGCCATCAAAATCAGTTGATATATGGACAGTAAAGATAAATAGTAATTAGTAGATAGACAGTGGTGAATATAAATAGTGAGCGATTCAAAGACATTCGAAGTATATATAAATTAGAATAATAGTTTTATAAATAAATAAGTGTTTATATAAATTATTAATTAATAAACTCTTGTTTTAAAGTAAACAAATATCACAATATCTTATTGCATTTATGGTAGCTACTTCAAAATACAATTTAAATACTTTCTGTGAAAAATTTTTAAACTTTGAAACAAGCAAGGAAAAAAGTCATATATAGGTTTTTTCTTTCTTATTCGGCAAAATAGAAGGACTATCCTCGGTACTTTTTACAATTAAAAAAATAATAAAGAACAGCTCTTAAATGCTCAGTCTCCAAAAAATATTTTACATATTTTAATAAAGATTCACAAAATAATAAAGAACAGCTCTTAAATGCCCCGTCTCCAAAAAATGCTTCACATATTTTAATAAAGATTCACATACGTTAATAAATATTAACATTTCGTCTTCAACACCGTCTTCTATAACTAAAAAGTTGTCCGCTAATTGTAGTGGCAACACAATTTCAGATCTGTTTCGGTAATGAAACATTTCCAAATATTTTTTGCCTTAAATTGAACGACTTGAATATTTTTTTATAATTAACTCTGCTCCCAAAATTGCCAAACCAAAGCGTAATTGCCACCCTGTACTGTACATTGACCGGCCGAAATGCAGCGTATCCGTTTTACCTGAAACGCATGAAAAGGACAAGCGGCCGAAATGGGACAAAAAGAGGTAGATTTTTCAAAACGGCCGAAGTGAGAACGGCCGAAGTGGGATATCACCAAATTCAAGTATACAAGGGCCTAATGAAAATATCTTAAACTCAAGCGACACGCTAGGGGGATTCCAAAAATAAATAACGTTATGGGAGAATAAAGCTCCGGAAGGTAATTTAAAAAAGTTTGGGTTAGTCCCAAAAGACTGTTATAAAACTATTAAAATAATTGTTATTGACCATTTGAAAACATTAGACGAGAGAATTATTCATTATATCTCAAAATTAGATATATAGAAATTTGATTGGGTTCGTAATCCATTTCTCATAACGGATACGTCTGTATTTAACTTAACTTTAAATAAAGAGGAAGAACTCATTTTGCTTTCCAATAATCGAGATTTAATTTTAAAACATTCAGAAGAATCAATTAATTCATTTTGGATTAACATAAGATGCGATTATTCAGTGATAGACAAAAAAGCTTTAACCCTAGAACGGTATCGTTTAATTTCTACCGCTTGTTGGTATGGACACGTAAAATTTACGCATTCGCAAAATTTTTGAAATTACCTGTTTCATTAGTTTTTTTTTATCGGGACCTAAAATAGTGTTTTTAACATATTTTTATAATAAAACAATATTTTAAAATGAAAAAATTACAGTAACTGAATTTAAAAATAAAGAGAACATTTTTTTATTTGATTTTTTTTTGAAACAAGTACATATTTTTAGTTGGTATTCCCCACACTGTTTTGGTACATTTTACGCAGTACATATTTGCCATTCTTTCCTTTAATGTAGGACAAATGTGGCAAAGGTCCCTTTTTTGATCCCGTCCCCTTCGATATTTGTACTGGGTAAAAAGATTTCTTTAATATCTATTGCACTTACTGTACTTAGGTATCCCATTTGTTGACGTTGTGATTGCCATGGTTTAATAAGACTTTTGTGAAGTACTCAAAACGTGTTAAAATTTTACCACCTAATTCTTCAACATTGTGTGACTAAATTATGTATGAATTAATGCAAGCCATGTTTATTATCTTGTAAAAGATACATAGGGCCATTTGCAGCGACAGTCGTTAAGAAATAAGCGAAGACTAAAATTTTAAGCTTGGCGACACGTCAGATAAACGTACAACAAATAACTGCTTATTGGTATCGATGCGTATTTCTTACGTGTATACTTTTCAAAATCAAGCCACATCTTCTTTTGCTAAATACTTGCAACTCTGACACCTAGAAATCTTCAGAAGTTGATGTTTCCTAAGGCACTGCTGAAAGCTTAAGATCGCGACTCAAAAGAATTAGTGGAGAGGGCCCTTTCGCTACAAAGCACACGTAAATTTTACGTACGATACCGCTCTAGGGTTAAACATATTATTACAATTTTCCACATCTTATTTTTGTGAATTCGGATTTTCAGCATTAACTATCATTAAAACTAAATAAGGGTTAAGATTTGTTGAATGTAGAAGACGATATGAGAGTAGCCTTGTCATTTTTACTACCAAATATAAATTAAATTATCAAAAAACATCAAGCTCAAATTTCGCATTAAAAGTATTCTTATTATTAACTTGTTTTTAATCCCTTAATAAACGTACTGCTATTTTTGAAGTACATTATTTATCCCATTTAAAATTATTATCATAAACTATTTTACGAAGTATATTATAGGTAAGTAAATTATTTTTAAACTTATCTTTTTCTTTGTGTGCCGCCAAATTTTTAAATCGTTAAAAGTTTGCCGCAAATTAAGTGTGAGCACTTCGAAAAAGACTTTTTAAAGAACAAAAATTTATGTGAAACCTTTATTAAGCGAAAGCTAACAATGATCTAATATTTTTTTAGTTCTGACTTCTATTTATAACTTTACTACATAATGCAACGTTAACAATTAATCTTCTATTAGTCGGGGGGATTGTTTCCATAACTCCTCCGGGCCTAGATGAGAACTATGGGGTTAAACCAGAGTTCGAAATAAGCGG
>OV651818.1:2203558-2220464 GCA_927349885.1 Psylliodes chrysocephalus
AGTTGTAGCCATGTCAACTGTGACAGTGTGCCCCGGAGTGGGGGCACGTTGTCACAGGGCATGGGGTAAGGTCACATACACTACTAATGACTAAACCAATAAGAAAATTATTTTTTGCTTATTATTCAACGGAATCACCTAAAATACAAAAATAGTGTTTAAAATACAAAAATACTGTTCAAAATAATAAAATAATGTTCAAAATACAAAATACAAATACAAAAAAGGTTAGGAATCAGTCTTGGTCTGTAAAAACATCTCTATTAAATGGATGAATTCCAGTGACTTGGAATCCTGACGTGTTATTATTAGGAACAATTGCCAGTGGCAGAGTAGTTGTAACTATTTCTGGAATATTGTGAATTGTAATCGTCTTTCCAGGGTTGTTCTTCATCCACGAAGCACAAGTCGAATTAACGAATTTTTTAAATGGACCATAAACACTCTGATCCAAGGGCTGAAGCTTGTACTGCAATAGTGTGGAAATGATAATATAACCACCCCATTATCTTTTGCGAAGTTCAAAGCAGGTATTGACAAATGTGAGTCATGGTTGTCTAGAAGTAGTAAAGCTGGTCTTTCCTTTGTACATCTGACGTGGCTAACAAAGTGTTTAATAAATATCAGGAAATGCTCTTGAATTATCCAACCGGACGGATTAGCTATTCCGACGCTTCCAGGAGGGGAGATTTGCAGAAAATGGTAATGAAAATAAACACGAGGGAAAACGAATGAGGGCAGGATACTATTTCCAGTAGCAGAAATTGCAACAGCCAACGTTACCAACGTGCCTCTTTCAGCTGAGGTTAGCGAACCGATTTGCTTGTATCCCTTTCGAGCAACTTTACGATCAGGTCGCTGTACTGTGGTTATTCCAGTTGCATATATATCACCTGGGAAAAAATGATTACGGTCTAACAGAATTGCAAAATTGTCAAAAAAACTTCCCACGTTCGTTTTATTAAAGCTCGTGGCCCTAGACAAGCTTGTGGCTTGTGGTGTTTGTATTGACAGTCTCATATGGCGTTTTAAGAAACTAGTAAACCAATCTGGACCGGCCATATGATTTTGAGACCATGTTTGAGGCATTTTCTTGTTCAGAGCTTTTGCGTAACCATAAGCAAGTTCTCTTTCCTCTTTAGGAGTTGAACCGAAATATATATCTGAAGCGTTCTTTAAATAGTTCTCCAAATCTAGTTCTTCGGAATTACTAAAACCTTGCCTGGCTTTCTTGTATCCAATCTTAACATTAGAATGACCGGAAGCAAGTTCCTCATCGGTAACTTTCTTACAAATGGCCGTTTCCTCATTTCTAACGGCTAAAGCAGCCCTTAGTAACACATCCCCATCAGGCCGATCCGATCTATCGGTTTTTTTCCGATACGTTCGAACCATCTGTAAAGAAATCATATTTATAATCCCATAATAATTATCCAACGGGGCATATTGTCACTGTGACAACTACCCCCCTCGACAATGTGACAACTTGCCCCACTGGATATTTTGACACAAGCATGCTTATATCTTTTTAGTGAATTGAGTCAAAGTGGCTATTTTAGTATTTCTAAAACCTAAGAAACTCTACTAAGAATTTTATACAGTATGGATACCTTGCCACTAATATTAACTTAGCCACAACAAAAAATATGAAAACTTAAAAATTTACAAACGCTATGCGTGTTTACACTATCATCAACTACACTCGAATGAGAAATCGCCGGCCACCGCGGGGTTGCCACATGGCGCCTGACGAGCTTCACGGAACAGTTGATGGGTCGGTTGGCCTTCCTGATCTGTGACGAGTGGATCATCGCAGTAAAAACTTTTGGCGTTATTTGGCTTTTGCATCCATGACGTCACATTTGGGTGGGCGGGATTTAGTGACATTTC
The DNA here is from genome assembly GCA_927349885.1 of Psylliodes chrysocephalus. NCBI lineage: Eukaryota > Metazoa > Arthropoda > Insecta > Coleoptera > Chrysomelidae > Psylliodes > Psylliodes chrysocephalus. Next base: position 2,205,449 of record OV651818.1, read on the forward strand.
ATTTTCCATGTTATTCTAAGAAATAAGGTTATAAAAGTAAATAAATACTTCTATTTTCTAATTTTCTTATACCTTTAGCTACGTGTAAAAATAATATTAACTATGTATAAATGTAACGTGTGTGATAACAAAACTTACAGGTCTCAACAGGCATTAAAAAAACATGATAGAAATGTTCATAATCTCATAAAACAAGTGATTTATGAACGTGAAAAGTGTAATGAAGCTTTTACTTCCAAGCGAAAATAAAGAGATCACTTTAGGGTACATTATAATGAAGAAAAACAGTTTAAATGTAAAGAATGTGGAAAGTGTTATTCTTTACAAAAATATTTAAACGAGCATTTCAAGAAAAAACATAGTTCTAATGGTATAGATACTGAAATACATTCATCTTAACCTTCATGTACATACCAGTGCCATAATTGCGACTCAACGTTTGTTTTAAAATTGTATATTATCAAACATGTGAAAATTCATCAAAAATCCCATAAGAATCTGTTGTGTCCAGTACAAGAATGCAACCAAGTTTATATGCAACTCTTCGCAGCCACCTTACAGAAGAGCATAACTTGCATTTAAGAAAAGAAACATTTGAGTTTAGCAACAAAACTGGTATGTTATTGTCTAATAACTTTTATATTGGGTATTTCAATAAAACAGTTATTAAGTATTATAATCAGCCTCATAGTTACCATTTGTGATTTGTAAGTTGTACAATTAAAATTATTAAACTTGCAAACTACATTTTTAAATTCTGTTACTTTTTTAAACACTCTCTAGCTCCTTAAAATAAAAATAATACTTACCTAGCTTTAAAGTTTGTAGGCATTTAAAAAATATTTATGTTATTTTAGATTTCATGAAATGGAAGACAGAGAAAGAACAAGAATTAAAGGCCAATTTTACAACTCGCACAGATATAAAGGCCTTAAATGAAGGTATGCGTAGATATTATGAATGTCACCGTTTTTTAACTCCACGGGTTACACAAAATCCTAAAAAGAGTACTAAGTCAATGGGAACAAATAAGATAGGTCGAGCATGTACATCCACTCTTACTGTAACATTTAATGGTGAAAAGGTGTCAGTAAATCTTTATCCCGTACATATTGGCCATGGTCAAGAAATAGGCCGTTTGAAAATTAATGAAATAGATAGACATAAAAGTGTAACGGTAGACAGAGTTCTCAATGAAATAAGAGAAAACTTTCCAAGTGGTGAGCTAGAAAGGATACATTTAGTAGATAAGAAAGATATTAATAATATAATGCGTGATTATTCTATTGGTTATGCAACTAAAAGGCACAAAAATGATGCCATGGGTGTAAAATTATGGGTACAGGCAATGAGGAATTTGGAAGAAAATCCAATTTTATATTATAAGGAGCAAGGAGGAGAACATGATACATTCAATAAAGACGATTTTATCTTAATTATAATGACCGAATTTCAAGCAAAGTCATTAACTTCTTTTGGTACTAGCAAAATATGTATTGATGGCACACATGGCCTGAATCAGTATGGTTTTCAGTTATATACATTAGTTGTGGTTGATGAATTTGGTAATGGAATACCTGTTTCATTCTGCTTTTCTAACAGATCTGATAAAACAATATTCATAACATTTTATGAAATGATCAGAGAAAAAGTGGGACTAATATCAACTAATGTTTTTATGTCTGATGATTTTCCAGCATTTTATTTGGCATGGCAATCTGTAATGGGTGACGTACCTCATAGACTCTTGTGTACGTGGCACGTAAATAAAAACTGGGTGCAAAATTCTAATGAAATTATTAATAAGGATAAAAGATCATTAGTTCTTAAATCATTAAAAGTGTTACAAAAAGAATTGGACGAAGAAACATTTCTTAAACAGATAGAAACTTTTACCAATCAATTAATGACTGACCCTGATACATTTTTATTTTTTCAGTACTTTTCAAGGCATTACTTAAGTCGTACAGACATTTTTATTTACAGGGAAAAAAATGCAAACGTTTAGATAAAACTATTAATGCATTAATGCAACTAGTACGAGACAAGGCATTTGAGCGAGTTATCAAATTAGAAAAACATAAATGTAGTCAAAAAATACAAAAAATCAGGGAAAGTCATAAAAGAGGAGAACATGTTTTACAATCTTCTATTTCTCAAGAAACAAATGATCGATGGTGTGTAGTATCAAAAACAGATCCACAACACAAATATTTTGTAGAAAAAATATCAAACACCTGTGTTATTAGTCTTTGTGAATTAATATGTCAGAAATGCGGAATTTGTATACATTCTTTTAAGTGTAGTTGTCCGGATAGCGTAATAAACTGCAATATATGTAAACACATACATGCATGTTCCTTAAAATATTCACTAAACACAAATCCAGTCCCTTTAAATGAAATGTCACAACCTATTTCTACTTACTATTTTCAACAAAATCTTTTTACAGAAACTCAGTGTAGCAGTAACAAAGATCTCATCAAAAATAAATTAGAGACTCTTCTTTGTTTAAATGATAAATCTAATTTGTCCAGTGACAATGAAAATATAATTTTAAAAAATTTGGATAAAATAATAGAAGCTTATGCAGAAGATAATGAAGTTGATTTCAAAATCAAGGAAAAGGTAAACATTAACAAAAACATTGAACCACAAGCTAGAATGTTTTCAGGTAAAGCTAGAAATACAAAAAGAAACCATAATGATTCAAATCAAAATCCATTACCATATGAGTCAAAAGTAATAAAACTTGCACTTTCAAATCCTAATGCTGAAGTTATTAACATTCAAACAGGTTTTGATCATGCATATACTAAAAACAGTATCCTCTGAAATATTTTAGTTATTTTGTTTAGTTTTGGTGTTCATTTTATTAGGTATGTACATGTTTTTTAAAAATGTATTGGAAGGTTACTACCTATATTATATAAAATACTTCTTTTCTTAAAGTGAAAATGTATAATTACTGATATTTAAAATAAATATATTGTTTAAACTTGTTATAACAGCTTTCATTTTAATTAAAATTTTGGTAATGATTTTACCCAGTTCTTTTTTTATGTGACACCCTTCGTCCTAAGAGGACTTATACCCTTTCTTCTAGAGTGCGAGGAACAATTTTTTGTCAACGCCTTTCAAGCACCGAAAGCGATGCGGTAGTACGTCCATGATCGTTGTTAATTAAATTAACAAATACTGTTTTATTTTATTTTTAGTCTCGTCCAGTATGTAATATGATTGCTATTATCTTAAAAACATAATTTACATAAAAGTTGCTAAATTATAAAGTTTATAATTAAATGTAGATTTGTCAAATGGCCGAACAAATTTATTATGTAATTAACAATAGAAATTGGATTAAACAAAAATTCATTAAAATTGAACTTTGGCACTGCACCCCAGAATAAATCCTTATTCTGGGACTGCACTGCAGCAGTCACCATTTTGTCATAAATAAATTAATCTATGGTCACTATAATTTAGACCAGTAGACAAGCATGAACTAGTGCAAACCATAAACAACATCCAAAATAAATTTTCCTGTGGAATTGATGGCCTGTCCACCAAAATATTTCTAAATATACCGGATGTAGTAATCAACATTTTAACTTCACTGATTAATGAATCCTTTGAAATTGGTCTCTTTCCTAACTGTCTAAAAACAGCTATAATAATCCCACTTCATAAAGGTGGCGACAAAACCAAAACCTGTAACTATAGACCTATCGCGTTATTGCCTACCTTATCGAAGATAGTAGAACGGCTAATGAAAAACCGTCTTTTGCCCTTTCTTTTCAAGCATAACATCCTCACAGCTCATCAGTATGGCTTTCTACCTAAAAAATGCACTAGCGACGCAATGTTTTCCGTTCTTAATGAAATATACACATCACTTAATGATAAACTTTTCACCGCTTCAGTATTTTGTGACTTCGCAAAGGCCTTCGATTGTGTAAATCATGATATTTTAATTAATAAGTTACAAATTTATGGCATACGGGGTTCTCCTTTACAATGGTTTAAAACTTACCTAGAAAATAGAAATCAACAGGTGCGGGCGAATGGTGAGGATTCTACAAATCTAGCAATAAGCAGTGGAGTACCTCAAGGATCAGTATTAGGTCCAATTTTGTTTTTATTATTCATCAACGACATCACAGACTTAAGAATAAGTGGTAGAATTACTGTATTTGCTGATGACACCAGTGTAACCTGGAATAATTCTAACATGCAGACATTACAATCTATCATAAGTGAAGATCTAGTGACTATTAAGTCCTGGTCTGATTCAAATGGACTTTGTTTCAACACCAGTAAAACTTTAGCATTGTCTTACAGAGGTACTTTACAACCTATAACTTTAAACAATAATCTGATCCAAACGGTGACTTCAATCAAGTTTTAAGGTCTTTATATAGACGATTCTCTAAAATGGTCTGCTCAGATAGATACCTTAGCAAAAAAATTATCCTTCGCATGTTTTGCCATTAAATCGGTTTCTAAAGAGCTGACTCCTTCTACTGCATTAATAACCTACTTTTCCTTATTCGAATCTCACCTTCGCTATGGCTTACCTTTCTGGGGTTCTTGTAGCTTATACCTTTTCGAATCTATTTTTAAACTGTAAAAAAGAGCAATCCGCTATGTATTTGGTTTAAGTAGTAGGACACATTGCGAAAATTACTTCAAAAATTTTAAAATTCTAACCCTTCCTGCTCTATTTATTTTCGAATCCGTCTGCTTAGTTCGCAAGCACATTCAAAATTTATCCGAAAGACCGACTCGTAGATATCCTACAAGAAATTTAGAGACTGATGTTTATTTAACAATGCCCACTTCTGACCTATTAAAACATTCCATTACCTACAATGCCAAAAAATTGTATAATAACCTTTCGATGCAATTAAAATCTATAAATACATACGATAAGTTCCGAAGACTGGCTAAAGCTTTTCTTCTAGAAAGTCCATATTACACAGTAGCAGAATTTTATAACGTACCTTAGACATTTGAGTTCCACATACAATGGCATTAATTAAATAATTAAATATTAAAGTTTAAATTTAAATTTAAATTTAAATTTAAATTTAATAATTAAATTAGAATAATTATAATGACGGATATTGCATATCCATTGCAATTGTTATTCCTATTTTGTCTGTTTGTTTCTGTTTGTTTTTTGTGACAACATGCCCCTGTGACAACTAGCCCCGGTCTCCCTCGTACAAAAAAAATATATAGACTATAGATTCTGCATTGACTTTAGGAAAATTAATGAATTATCCGAAAAAGAGTGTGTGGGATCTATTAACTTTGTGGATCCCATGTTATAAATAATATAGCGGTTTGTAAAAGGGTATATATTAATATAATAAAATAGACAATTCCGTCATGACAGAAAATTATATATATATGACATTTTTCTTTTTTTAATAAATATTAATGCTTGTCAACCGAGGTCGTCAAGTAGATAGATAGGGTGCACTTAAATCCTGCCTCCCACTAAGCTGCCTTAATAGGTAATATTGATATGTGTGGCATGGGTGTGACATGTATTAATATATTATGAGTTGCTTCCAAGGCGCTACACAGTGATATACTTCTCAATAGCGTGTACCAAGCCTTAAGAATAATACCAGATCGCAAGTGGTTTTTAAAGAGTTTGTTAATAATTATATTCCACATTTTTAAAAAAATATTTTCTGCTAGAATAATTTATATTTATTCGTCGTATTACTTTATTTCCCGAGACAACATCCAAGATTACAAAAATATCCAGGCCTCTCTTGGAAATCCACTTTCTATAAGCGAGCAAAGATAAAAACGAAATGAATTTCTTTTTTACCAGCAGGTATCTATATTTGTACATATGTTACATTAAATATAGCGAAAAAAAGATGCGAATATTGTGAATAAGACGATAGAAGTTGAGCTTTTAAGATTATTTATTAAAATCAACCTTTGTACGACAGGGAGCTTATATGGGAGTTCGCGATATTATAATATTAAATTTAAAGCATTGAAGGGTTGTAAAGTTTATAAGAAAATCGGTAAAAATGGCTGATAATTTTATATGACTGCAGTATATAATAGAACAACGGCCAACATTGTCAAAATTTCAGTTCTAAAATAATGGGTTTCGTTTACATATAAACTATTAAAATCTCAAAACAAACGTTTTAAATCAAACGACAACAAGCTCTAAAAAAAATATTACATCGTGATCAAAATACGAACATTAAGAATTTGAAGATCTTGCTAAAAATCCATATTTTAAAATGAGAATAACCAAACATTCCTATCTTTAAAAAAAAATCGATATTTCCAAATAAACTTTTACCCCATGTTTCCCCCCCTCTTAAAATGTGAAAATCCGGAAATCCAAAAACCCAAAACACGTCATTATTAATTTGTACTCATGGTGCAATTCCAATTTTCATGTTTCTAACTTCAACGAGAACAAAAAAATCGATACTCCTATACAAAATGTCACCCCCCGTTTGTCCCCCTTAAAATGTAAAAACAACACAAGTAAAGCAAATATTAGAAAAAGAAAGAAAGATCTGATGGTCGTGAGTTCAATCCTTACCGGTTATAATTTTTTTTAAATTTGATTTGTTTGTTTGTAAAATGAAATAAAACTTAAATCAGTGTATGAGCCATTAATTTGCAATTTGAGTATTCTATCCGATGATCTTTCTTGTAAGTTATTTTTAAGATGTATTTTACTAACAAATATTTTTTATGCGTATCACAAAATTATTCCTAGAGTAATAGACCGGAAGCCCAGAGGGTTTTTGCATGTATCATAGGCCCCACGCCGAGGCTTTAAGGGTTGATAGACAACGTTATTCCCCACTTTGAATTCCCGGTATGGCACCCTTAAAGTGTAGCTTTTAGGAGGAGTGAATTTTCAACAATTTAATTAATATCCATGCCCCTGGATCATAGGCCTCACATTAGTTCTTGTTTAATGTCATCAAGGAGGTTGGCAAAGTCCGCGATCTCAATATGCCATACCAATATGGCGTCACTTAAAGTCTGCTATACTTTCCGAAACGTGTAATTTTTCCACTGAAGACATGGATCATGGGCCTTACGCTGTTGTTTCGTGATCTTTGTTAATAATGAACTGTAAAACAAAGATTTCAAAACGCCATACCTCTGGGGCGTCGACAAGTGGCCGCCATAATGGGGAAAACGAGTCATTTTTAGCAATAAACATGTATAATAGGCCCTACCATGAAAATGTGTCATCTTTGTTAATTTTAATGTCCTGAACAAAGTTCTAAAAGTACCATACCGATGCAATGTCACCAACGTCAGATATTGGCTTCCAAAGTTGGTACATTTGTATACGTTAAGTGTATTAAAATCCCAATGAGGTTAAATACTATGGAGATGACATGCCAAAAAAACGACACCCCTTCCCCCTCTCTTAGTGGTCATGTCATAGTTGTCAAAGAACTGTCAGAACTTTGTTTAAATTTAAATATTTCGACGTTATTTCTATCTTAATTGTTTTTTTTTGATTAATTTGTATAAAAATCATGACTAAGTGTGCCAAAATTAATTGTAAAAACTCTTCAGTGAAAGAGCGTAAGAAAATATCTAATTTAAGTTTTCATAAGTAAGTATAAGGAGTGTACTTAGAATTTTTTTTAGAATGCTAAACTTTTTTTTATTATAGGTTTCCAAAAGACGCACAATATCTCAAAATTTGGTCTAAATTTGTGGGAAAAGACCAATTTAAGCCTAAACCGAATAGCATGTTGTGCTCTATTCACTTCAAGGAAGAATTTTTTGATAAGAGTGAGTTTAGGGTCAGATTGAAGAAGAATGATGTTCCGACAATAAATGAATGTTTAGTTAGTATACACTTTATTTACAATAAAACTTAAATAACTAACTTAATAAAGAACATTGGCTTGACTAACTTTATAATAAAGACAAATAACTATATTAAAACTTAGATAACTATAATAAAACTTAACTATAACTAAATTTAAAAACCAACTTATAATTAAACTTAAAAACCAACTTATAATTACACTTAAATAACTAACTTTTTAAGTAACACATAATTTAGATTAAAATTTCAAGTATTTAAAAGTAGTTTTTATTAGACCCTTATTTCCTATCATTATACCGTTTTGATAATGAATATACTGTATAATAATAAATACTGGTGATGTATTTTTATTATTTAATTAGATTTGTGGCCATCACTCACTGCTATGTACCTCCTCATCCTCATGATATAAAATAATATGCCCGCTCATGTACCACGCACATTACAATTATTATTAATATTAAATGAACAAACATTAAATTGATGTTCTTTAATTTAAAAACCTGCCGAGTTTGTTCACAGTACACAATAAATATAATTTAAAACATATGACGAAGTTAATGATATTTAAAAATTAGTAGTTTTGGAACTTAAACTAGTAGTTTTTGTATCATGTATCTATATTTAGGGCTTTATAACATATCAAATCTTGTTCCAGACTAACCCATCCATACCTACATCTCCTCCTCCAAAAATAAGGATCCTATCAAATACTCTTATTAAAACAGCAAATCAAACCAGTCAGATCAATTTACTTGTACTCTCTACTTCTTCTCTAAATATTCCATATGAAGAACCGCTGACGCCAAAGAAACAAAAAATATTACATACACTCTCCTCTGTCGGGGCAACAAGTGCAAAAAGAAAGCAAAAATTAAAATTACTAAGACGACAACTTTCTCGAAAAGTGAATAAAATTGCCAACTTAAAAAATATATTAAATGATTTAAGTAAAAAACGTTTGATACAGGAAGATGAGTTAGATATAATGTCAAAACTTGGGGGCCCCATCGAGATATGTAGCAGGCAATTAAAAAAAAAGTCTAACCTAAGAAGTATTCAGAAGAGCTAAAAGTGTTTTCCTTAACTCTCCACTATTACTCACCTGCTGCTTATAATTATGTAAGAAGAACATTTGACACTTGCTTACCACATGTCCGTACAAGCAGTCGATGGTATCAAAGTATAAAAGGTGAGCCTAGACTCACAAGTGAGGCTTTCAATGCCCTACAGAATAAATCAAATTCTTCCAATGAAAAAATAATTTGGGCACTTATTATGGATGAAATGGCCATTCGTCAACATGAGGAGTCTTAAGCATCCATCAAATAATTAAAAAATTGTTATATTTATAGATCCGCCACATACGCTAAAGTTAAATAGAAATACTTTAGTAAAAAAGTATTCATTTGTAAATAAAGAAAATAAAATTGTTAAGTGGAAGTATTTCAAACAACTTCACGAATTACAGGAAAATGAATCTTTCCACTTAGCAAATAAGCTAAACTCGCAACATATAGCTTTTAAAAAACAAAAAATGAAAGTTCGTCTTGCAACACAACTATTTAGCGAAAGCGTCGCAACTACCTTAGATTTTTGTGCGAACGTTCTACATATTGAAGATTTTAAAAATGCTGGGGCGACAATTAATTTTATTAGAAAAATGAACATTCTGTTTGACATCCTGAACTCACGAAATCTTTTGCAATTCAATTATAAGAAACCTCTATCTGAAAATAATTACAATAATACATGTATTTTTCTTGACTCTGTCGATAAATATATTAGTTCTCTAAGAACACAAGCTGATAGTAAACTTCTATTAGAAACTGATAGATCTACTGGCTTTCTAGGTTTAAAAATATGCATTGCAAGACTAAAATTACTATACAATAATTTAATTGTAGAAAATAAGTTTTTAAAATTTTTGCCTTAAACAAATTTCTAATTTTTGTTTTGCAAAAGACTTTTTTGCCTACTTCGGTTGCCTCTGCCACTTTTCTTTTAGTAGTTTTGAGGAGAATTTTCCTATGGAATCCAGTATATTCATCAATTGGTTGGTAAAATTTTGATATTTAGATCAAAAGCTCTTAATTGAGAATTATATTTGCAAAGGCCATTTTAATAATATTTTCAAAAGTTCTTGGAATCGTTGTTAACAGAAACCTGCAAAAAAATATATTATTTTATTCCTAAAATATAAGATATCACACAATGCACATTCATATAATATCATTGTGCTAGAAAAATACTAGGTAGGTACTGAGACAATTTAAAAAAGTATTTCGAGAAACTCAACTTTTAATGTCATCATTGTCATTATTGCTAAATTATTAATAATGTCATTTTGTGTAGTTCGTTGTGATTTGTATAATATATATTATAAAAACCTATCGTCAATGTTAATGTGCCAAGTTTTTTTTAATAATTATGTTCTTGTTATAGTAAAAACACATTTTTAAAGTTTTCTGGATTTCTGCTTTAAATTATCGTATAATTGAACTGACTAATTGTGTGTTTAAGTAAAGGTATATCTCTTTTTTATTATAACAGTCTTTGTATACTGTTCTAACTTTTTAGATAATTAGAGAAAACAGTAAAACATCTTAATATATCCTATTTCACCAACAAAAATGTATAATAAATAATTAATCTCACATCAAACGAAAAAAGTCATTTTAGGATGTCCTAATAGGTTTTAACTTAAAAACTAAATAAAATGTGTATTGCAACTGTGTTTAAATAAATAAATGTTTTTATACCTGACTATAGCACCAGACAAACATTTTTTTAGTTCATAATGATCTGCATAAGTCAAAATAGTCAAAATCCACATTATTTAAGTTGTTCTAGTATTGTTTTAGCATAACGATGTAATCTCCAATAATAAATATTCACATTTTTTTGGGACGTTTTTTAAGGAAATTAAAAAAACATGAATAATGTGATGATATTCTTGTTTAGTTTTGTACTATATAATACAGTTTATTAGATAGTGATTTAGAAGCAAATTATATTCTATTTATAGAATAAAAAATCACTGATAATATCTAAATATTTAGACCTATTTATATTTTGGACATGAAGACTATTTTATGTTTTTGGCTCTGAATAGTTTTCTAAGAATTTTAAAACCTTCCTTAGCTCTTTTGGGATATTCCATGCATATCTTAGAAGTTAATTTTGTTTAAACCTAAAACAAATTAAGTACAAAAAATGAAAATTTAAACAATACACAAAATTAGTCTTTTAGATTAGTTAAAAAAAAGTGTCAGTAAAAAAATGGCTATGCCTTTTCCCTTAAACATTCTTTTCAAAAGAAACTTAAGTTTCTCTACTTACTTGCTGTTTTAGTATTTTAGTAGCAGATAAATATAGTGTAGAAGTAGTGACAGGATTGACTATTATACTACTTTCGTCGAAATTGCATTTGTTTTTAATATTTTCCTCCTCTGAGGTCTGTAATAAAAATGTTCATTGGCATAAAAAGTTATTTAGGTGGTCACTTGTCGAATTCCTATATTTTGGAAGCATGTATTTCTTTCTCATATTAAGAAAAGGAAACCTAAAAAAAAATAACAATAAACTTTACAAAGATGTGATATTAAAATAATAAAAAGTAATTAACCTTTACTATAATCATTATGAGACGGATGAAGATGAACTTAGCTGGAGTTTACTTTCTCTTAATTTTAATTTTTCGATAAGAAAATAAGAAAGTTTAATTGCAAATTAAAGGTGATTGCCTAATGCACCGCCTCTGATAATTAGGTTGTGTCTGTACTTACTTATAATATTATCTTGAAGAAGCATTTTCAACAGGCCTTTTACACGTAAAGCATAATATTTTCCGTAAAATACAAATAAGAAATTGATATGTGTCAGAAAGTGTCAGAACTGGCGCTGTCAAACTTGGCAACGCTGATTAAATAAGCCAATTACAGAAGAGGTATTTTCCCCCTCGGGGGAGTAGATGTTGCTTACAAAATTTAGTGCGGGGAAAACTCCCTCTAGTAGTAATTGCTCGGAGGGTTACGACGTTTTGCACTTAAGCCATCGTTATGCAATGTCGCTAACGTCAGATATTGTCTTCCAAAGTTGTCACATTTTCATAGGTTAAGTGCCATACCGGCATTTTTATATGTATTTTGAAGTATAAAGCACGAATATATAACTGCCATATCCATGGCATGTCGCTAAAGTGCACAATTAATCGTATAATTGACAGATCTCTATGCAATGACCGGATGCGATTATATCCCAGCTTTGTATCGCAAAGAAAAGAAGAAGTCGTTGCAAATTGTTTTGCAGAATGAGGAATTCCAAAATGCTTTCATTAAAAACATGAAGAAATCTTTTCCGTATTTAAACAATTTGTGTGCAGGGGTGTTTTTTATTCCTCTATTATATAAAACAATTTACAAGTCATACATCGATTCATACGAAACGTTATACATTTTTGCAGGTTGTATGATAAAACCACATCAACGACGTTAACAAAGTCGAATAAGCTCTGTTTTTAAAATCGTACATCATGAAGGGTGATAAATATTAATTCAACAAGACATTACGATACTTTGATGTCTCGACTATTCCAGCATGCAAAGCTGAATTATATCAACAACTATTTCGAGTATCTTACGTTGCCGACATTTGATGTAACGCCCATTAGAAAATTCCAACAGTGCACGAAAATGTTTCCCATCATGGTTGAGATTTACTTGATGAAAGCTATACTTTTAAGTGGTTTCACGTATGCCAAACACCATAAATGAAATAGTTTTGCAAAATATTGAGATTGAGGAGCGTAACCAAGAGGAACAGTAAACGACACAAACCATCGAGCAAGGTTAATGTAACGTTAGTTTATTTTATTTATAATTTATTTATTTAAAACACTACTTACAATTTATTTATACCGTACTTATTAATTTACATAATATTTAGACACTATTATAACTCACAATTTTAATTTATTTATTAAATTGAATCTTCCCGTCCGTCGACAAACTTGAGCTAGTTTTATAAAGCCAGCTGTGTACCAAAACACTATAGGCTACCCAGAACGATCGGGAACTGTCTCTCTATGACTCACACGCCGCAAATGGATCACTCCGACAGTTTCTCGAAGCAGTGCGTTTGTTTTTATATGACCAGTGCTGGACTTTATACTGCGGGTAAGGAGTAAACAAGGAACAGAGATGGCTTTGCGTCACAATTTTATAAAATAATATTACATATATTTATATTTAAAAGACAAAATTTTTAATAACAATAATAATAATAATAATAAATAAAAGAACACATCTATTACAATTGTAAATTGTACTATACTAACAGTACTGGTTTGGAAATGTTCGTATGCCCATCCTATTTTGTGACGTAATGCCTTGTTGATGTACGATGCACAAAATAACGTGATTTAAGTGGTTTTTAGCACACTTATTGTTTATTTCACAGATCTGCTAACGTGTTGACATTTCGTTTTAGCTACAGGTTTTCGCGAAAAAACAGTGCACCACACAGACGCGATTAGCCAGAGCGCAGTGGCGTACCAAAAAATATAGGTTAACAATAGAAATATTAAAATTTGATTTATATTTGTCTGTTATTTATTTTAAAATAATATTTTTTTTTAATGTAATTGGGTGTTCACTGCACAAATAAACTAATGGAGAAACCGCTCTTGATATGTCGAGTGTGTTCTTCTATTTTATTTATGTTCTTTATGCATAAAATATTTTTTTCCAATACATGTGAAATACTAAGAACAACAATAATATGCTAGAATAAAATAATAAGCCAGTTTGGCAACAAGTGCATTTTGCTTTCGCCCTGGAGATGTTTATAAGATTGTAGCATAATAGGCTTGTGTTTTCTACACTTTTACCTAATATTCCTCAAAAAAATTTTTGTTTAACATTTGTTAAACATAAATATAACACCATTATGCCCTTGTACAATACCTTATAATATTCACAAAACAGTATATTTTCTGTGTGTATATCCTAATTAACCAACAGTAAAGGATGTAGCTGATGAATACGCATTTGTTAGGCACAGGCACCGTACCTTATTTTATTCAATATTCATTCTGGTATGTTTACTTTGGGAAACATACAAACACCCCAAAAAAGAGCATTTCATTACCTACTACCTTCTAAAAGGGAAGTTTTCCTGTTTTAATTCTGTGGTAAAAAATTCATATCACGTAATATGATATATTTTAGGGCAGGTACGAATATCCAGTGTGGTTTCAAAATTCAATAGGATTTATTTATGTTGAAATTGTATTTATTAATAGTTAAGAGTTATTGCTCCGTTCATGAGAACTAATTTGTCAGCATATTACTCCTATTATACTCCTACCTTCAAAATTCCAAGAACGGGTCGTCGAGCCACATTTCCCCTATCATAGGAAATGGATCGGTGATTTATTTAGTTATACCGGTGAATTAGAGAATTGAACGTATTTAGTAAAATTTTGAACCTAAAAGAGAGTTATTTGTGAATTTGATATAGAGCGATATAGTATATTACATTACGAGTGTGGAAAGTGACATTTTTCACACGAGTGGGAAATATTGTCGCACGAGGCGCAAGCCGAGTGCGACTATTACACGAGTGTGGAAAATCACTTTTCACACAAGTGATGTACCATATTTTTCCTACGACCACAAAATGTCATCAAAAAAATGTAAAACCAAGGTTATTATTACTATAATAATTAAAATATATTTAAAAAAATAATTAACAATAATCGTATTTATTCAATTTTCATATTTTCTAAACAAAAAACAAACTAAAAAAAAATAAAAAAAACAAAAAAAAAATTCTGCCCCGCCAGTATTCGAACGCGGTCGAAAAATGGCAAAGTTGATAATTTCGACGTCCTAACCACCTGAGCTAATAGCCCTTGTGTCAATTGAATGATCTAATCGGTTATGTCTTTAACCAGAATAAAGAGCAAACATTATTTTAAAATTATTTTAATAATAATTGTTAATAATAAATATCTAGGATCTAATTTACAACGATTTCAATAATTTAACAATCATATCAATTTTAGTATTAATATGGACATTACATAGATCAAAATAGAAATTAGGTGTTTGACATTTTGTGACAACTAGGTACTGCGGAAAGTAACATATTCTAATT